>OY282559.1:113120767-113585767 GCA_958295665.1 Tipula vernalis
GCAATTTCACTACTGTATTTTGTCAAGTTCTATTACGGAGTCGGATCATGTTACATCGTCAAGTTCTTCAAGAAAAGACAATTAATACAATATTTAAATTGAATCGGGTCCAAAGTCATATTTACGTTGAAAATTTGAAAATGATTTTTCTTAAATAAACCAAAAACATTTTGAAAAGTGACTCCTATTGTAATTCAAAACTTATGGCCTGATCAAACTTTTAATAATGCAAGCAGTCATAGTTGGGCTATGCATACTAAAAATGATTTGAGCTCTAATAAAGTTTCATTATTAAAACGTACAACCGTAAGCATAAGTACAGAAGGTTTATTGAGAATCAGGCTCAGGTAGGCAGAAAATCTTGATTAAAAATTAAATTGAAATTTATCAATATTCGGTCGTTGAAATGTTTCAAAACTATAAATTTTATTATCCTCTTATGTTGTTATTCTACTGTAATATAAGAGCAAAGCCCTTTTTTTTATTGATTATACTAGTTTCGGTCTGGCCAAAATGAAAAAAAAAAAGAATCACAATTTTTATGTCAAAATTCTAGCATAAAAAATCCAACTTTTTTTATTTTTTTGGATTTAGATTTGGCTGTCAAATGAAAATATATTTTGGTCAGCTGTTTTTTTAAAATAAAACTATTAAATTTAAATAACATATTCAAGTGTACCTTCAAAGAATAAGGTTATGGAAATTTAGATTTTTTTTTTTCTTTTTTAATGTGTAAATTTAATAATTAATAATAAAGTTTTTAACCAAAAAAATTAAAGTTTAAACAATTAAGAACCCATGTGCATAGGGAAATATAAAAACAAAAATCAATTAAAGTCGGATGGCTGAAATAATAGCCGATATAGGATAAAACATCTTTAAGTGAATAATTGTACACTCGATAAAGGAAAACACATGTGAATAGCAAAATTTACCACGTGGTGAACCCAAAGAAAAAATTTATTCAACAAATCATAGACATTTAAAATAAATTGAACCGAGTAAGTAATTAAATTAAACGTGGATAAACATTTAAAATTCGGGCAAAATAAAGAGTTTTGATAGTGAAAAACAATCCATAATAAAGCGAAAAGTAACAGATCAAAAGTCGAAAGAAAAGATAACTCTCCCGCGTTATCCAACGTGTTAATACAAATTTAATATTTAAAATAAATTGAACCGAATAATTAATCACAATGGGAATTAATGCATAATTCCATCGTATTATAAAAAAATCAAAAATATAAGACATCCGTGGTCAATCAATTAATTTACGGATGAAATATAGAGTTTCCATAATTAAAGTGAAATTAACAAATAACAAATCAACAGTGGAAAACAATAAAAAACGTGCGTCAACTAAAGTGATAATTAATAATGTGCAATCAGCTCCAATCATGAGAAACAACAAAATTAAGAAAAACAAAAATCGAAAAAATAATAACATAAATAGCAAAAAAAGAACATTTTAATAAAAAAAAAACAATAAAATTACAAGCAACGAAGAAATCATAAAAAGTCCGAAAAAAATCAACGAGATGGATAATACGATCATGGAAGTAGAAAACACTAACGAATATGGTGACTTCCACGGCTTCGAAGGAAAAAAAAATGGTACAAAAAGACAAAAAACAGACTAAGATACTCCTAAAATCGAACAAACTAAAATAAATAAATATATACCGAGGGACCCGGGTCTATTTTATGTTATTCTGGAAAAAAAAAGATATTGAGGACATTGTTGTTGCTGAGAAAATCAATTCTTTAAATCTGGGTAAAATAATTTCGGCGAAACAATACGAGAAAAATAGAGTTAAAATCCATCCAAGCAAGAGAGTTGGAAACCGCAAATAAAATACTGAAGAATATAGATCTACAAAAAACTTACAAATATAACGTTGTCATCTCGTCATTTATGTTAGAATCAGTAGGCTACATAAATAAAATCCCGGTAAATACGGATATTGAAAAGTTAAGAGATAACATAGAAAGCAGCGCTAAGATAGTCATAATGGAAAGGATACAAAGATGGAACCATTAAGACCGTAAGCTGGAACCCACAAATGCGTTAAAAATAACATTTAGAACAACGATCTTACCCAACCAAATTAGTATTTATCAAGTGAAAGGAAGGGTGACATATTTCATACCTAAGCCAATCTGTTGTAAAAAATGTCTGTTATATGGACACACACAGAAATACTGCAATGGTAAAGAAAAGTGTTATAATTGTGCGGAAAAAGATCACACCAAAGAAAACATCAAAAATCCAACCAAATGCCATTACTATGGGGAAAACTACATAAGCTGTAGCCATTTATGCAATGAGTTTAAAAACCAAAAACAAATTAAATATCTGATGATCACAAAAAAAATGCATTACAGAGAAGCTCTAGAGATAGTCAAACCATAAAAAGCTACAGGACATCTTAAGGGAAGAAAACATAGACGATTACACAACAGTATGCGCTTCATAACATACGAGTACATAATCGCATCCCAGGAATATGTTTTGGGTCATTGTCTTGAACTAAGATGAAATTTTCGGGTATCCAATTTGTATCGCACTGCTTTTTAAATAAATGATTCCGTAAAATTAGGATATTGTTTAATTTCTTAAGAATTTAGTTTGTCTGTCTGTAATAAGTTGATTTCTCGGCATTTTTTATAGACAAATATATTAATTGTTCATGGCAATCCCAATATTTTCGATTTGCTAAATCAGAAAAATAATTTTGGCTGAAGGCCCAGAGTTATATCAATGTACAACTCTGCAAAAATGAGAACCCTCCATGAGTTCTGTTGGTAGTTTGGTTTCGTACTGAAAAGTATGGTCTACTCATCAGGCAGCTACGACCAAACTACAAAAATTTCCACTCTAACCACATACATTAAGTATCTGGCCAGAACGTACTGACATAGCGAATTATTATTCAACTACATCAAATATAAAAACCCATGGAGAAACCTCATTTGTGTGTGTAAAATCGAAAATATTGGGATTGCCATGAACAATTAATATATTTGTTTATAAAAAATGCCGAGAAATCAACTTAAGCATTGACCAGCGAGTCTTTAAGCATCCGTAACAAAACCTTACAGAATTTAACGAAACTATATTGTTAAGGAAATTTTGACAGATCGCCCAGCGAATCCGTAACACAATTTGACAACAAAAAACAAGGAATATTCGTAATTGTATTTTGCAATAATTGTTTTGTCACATTACACTACATAATATATTATGTACATATTTGAAATATATATAAAACATTATTTTAATTAATAAAACATAAATAGGCCATGTTTCACTGTTTGACGTTTCTTCCTTCAGTTTGGGCGGTAATTTTCGCTCTTGTTAAAGAATGTTAAATGACAATTCAAATTTAACGAAACTGAACGAAAAGTTCTTAAAGTTTCGCTGGTCAGTAACATGCATGTTCCTATGGTCGCATTCTTACTTAAATTTCTTAAAGACTCGCTGGTCAATGCTTTATTACAGACATACAAATTAAATTCTTAACAAATATACGTGTGGGCATAATACACACACAAATGAGGTTTCTCCATGGGTTTTTATATTTGATGTAGTTGAATAATAATTCGCTATGTCAGTACGTTCTGGCCAGATACTTAATGTATGTGGTTAGAGTGGAATTTTTTGTAGTTTGGTCGTAGCTGTCTGATGAGTAGACCATACTTTTCAGTACGAAACCAAACTACCAACAGGACTCATGAGGGTTCTCATTTTTGCAGAGTTGTACATTGGTATAACTCTGGGCCTTCAGCCAAAATTACGGGGTGGGGGGAACATATTTCTACTTTTTTTCAGTAGATATATTATGAGCGATTGGCCTCTATATTTTTCTGATTTACCAAATCGAAAATATTGGGATTGCCATGAACAATTAATATATTTGTCTATAAAAAATGCCGAGAAATCAACTTATTGATATTGTTTAAATACCAGCTCTCCAACTTCACCTGTGCCTATTACACCCCTAGCATGACGTATTCTTTGCCGCGTTTGACGGTAGGGATATTATTTTTACGTTTTAGTGCAGGACGTTTTTGACGCCATACAATTCTACGACCGTCCGCTCCGTGCCACTCAAAAAGACAAAAATGGTTTGGTTTCGGCATTTTTGTTTTGTTTTTCCAATTGGACATTTTCTGATAGTTTTGTGTTGTGGAGATTTCTATTGGAAATTTGTATGCAACGTTGAATATGAAAACTGGTGTATTTTCGAGAATTTGGGTGGAGAATCATGTAGTGTGGTGCTTAGCATTTTGTTCTGTTTTGTTTTTGTAACATATTGTCAGGGACTTTGTTGTAATCACGGTGTGTCACAGTCTTGTTTGTAAGGGAACGTTGTGTTTCCAACTTATTGACTTATTGGTTTCCTTCTTAAATGGGTGAGTGAAGCCATTCCAATTCGTTTTACTTAGTTATTTTGATAGCTACCATAAAAAAAAGATGATTTGTTTTAAAATAAAAAAATATTTAAATTGAAAAATTAAAAACAGACGTTATTAAGAAAATTTGAAAGAAGTAGTTTTAGTTGTTGTATTTACAATTTTCCCCAATCTTTAAAAATATTTAATTATATTATTAAATAATTTTCTTAAACGGCAACGCTATTTGCACCCTAACATTGTGTGAGCTTGCCTTTATAGACTATTTTTGAGCTGAGCGGAACATTGAGAAAACGCCGGATATTTATTTGGTGTTCTTTTCTGAGCGTAATATGTTCCATATTGTTTGAATATTAGTTTCAAAAATAGGAATAAATAAACTTAAGATAGATGAATCTAATACCCCTATTCCCTTAGTCGTGTCACTTCATTCGACGTGACAATTGTCATGTCACTTCAACTTTAAATTGGTATTCTCTTAGTCGATCGAAGTGATAATATAAGAGAATGCGACGTAAAACTATATCTGTCACTTCAAACGACAATTGTCGCATCGATCGACTAAGAGAATATCAAAATTTGATTGGCGGTACAACTGACAAGTGACACGACTAAGGGAACAGGGGTGTAAGATAAATTGAATGAATGATAAGTAAATTCTTTGTTTAACTGACTTGAACAACTACTGCGACAAATACAACCACTGCGTTAGATGATAATGGATGCAGATAGGGACACATCTGTACAGGGTGACTGACACGAAGTGTTACCAAAACAAAACGCCACATTTTTTGATGAATTTTATTGAATCAAAGTAAAAAATGTTCACAAATATTTAAATTTTCGAATTGCATTAGCAGTTTTCGATTTAGCCACCCTTAGCCGCGATTATGGCCTTCAAACGGCCGACAAAGCTATTGCATGCAGCACGAAAGTGGCTCTGCGGTATTTTGGCCCATTCCCGGCGGAGCGCTTTGCGGAACATTGTTTCTCAGCCAATCTTGATTGACGCTTTATGACTCGGCGCCGAGTCCTGTTGAAATGTCCAGGCTCTGCGGCCGAAATGTTTTTGTGCCCAAGGCACACTCAACGCTCCCTCTAACACATGCTCCCGATAAATTTGAGCATTTATCTTGATGCCACGGTCCAAAAAACGAGCGGTGAACGGTTTTTGGCCGTTATGGCGGCCCAAACCATCATCATCGGCGGCGCTTGGTTTCGAGTGGCAATCCGTTGGTCCAAATTTTCAGTAGAACGGCCGGGCAAGTAAATCCGGTCGTTTTGCTTGTTCACATATTGCTCAATAACGAACGGTAACAATTCGGAGAAAAGCAAATTCGGCAAATCGCGACTTTCGTGCAAGCGTAACAACTCCTTTACTCTTTCCACTCTAACTTTTTTTGAGCATCGGTGAGACCATGCGTTTTATGGAATTTCAAGGCCCTTAGTCCAAGATGATCTTTTAATATGTGCTGCATCCGTTCGAGCGAAATGTTCGCCTCACGAGCCATTTTTCTGCTGCTACGGCGCGGATTCCGAGCCAATTTGGCCTTCACCTTCCGAATGATATATGGCGATGTTGCAGTGCGTTTCGGTCCACCACCATGGCGTTTTGTAACGCTGCCAGCATCGTTATAACGATTTATGGTGCGATACACAAACATTTTATTCACATGCGGATGTTTTAACTGGTTCACAATCTGCGGCTGTGATTTTCCAGCCTAAATTTCCCACTAAAATGCTTCTGTACGCTTGTAAACAATGGAATGAACTGTCATTAGTGTAAATTTGAGCGCTCTGTCATCACTGATTTGACAGCAATGACAGTTTGAAGTTGGCAACACTTCGTGTCAGTCACCCTGTATATACAGCACGAGAAGATGGATCCCTTGGATTTTTAAGTATTAAGTGTAAATATGATGAAACATAGCAATGCCTATACCTTTTTGAGAATGGTTTCATAAAACTAATTTTTAATAAATTAACTAAATTAGAAAATAACCGTGCTGTGAGTTTCGCCCTATAGTTATTCCTGTGACTAACATTCTAAATCCTTACATACGAACCTTTTGTATCGAGGATACAGGCAGGGCCTGGGCCCGCATAATTCTGGAATACGATGCCCCAGATATATTTTTTTTGATAATGAGTTGGCCATACTCGAGAAATGTGCTATACATACTTAGGATGGCCATTATGTGTTGACCTTAATTATTAATTTCACAATTGCACTTTTAAAATACTGAATTTACATCGAAATTTAAATTTCGAAGTAAGGCAAAAAAACACGTCCCTCAAAACGGCATGACTAACCAGGAATAAGGTAAAAATAGTTGATAAATCTCACCCTAATATTCGAATCGTAAATTCGAACGAGAGAGATTTATACAATAGTGAAGTAGTTAGCATTAATTATGTAATTTTATAACTAGTTAGGTTAGCACTGGTGAGGCCAGACTAAGTAGTTAGAAGTAAAACTATGTTAATCCTTTATTAATAGGATTAATATAATTTGGATACATTTGTTATGTTATTTCGGGTGGGGCCTAACTATTTATTATGAGAAACAACTTTGTTGATTTTCAAGTTTATTCTTTTTTTATTGAACAAAATTGAATTCTTATATACTAACAAATTGCTTACTAATCACTAAGGATTAAACGATACAATGAAATAAAATATAATTTTGTACACTATAACCAAAAATATAAGTCAAGTAGTCAAAATATAGTGTTTTGATCTTATGTCGTTATGAATGTTGTAAGTTTATATAATTTTAATATGTTCAGTCATAAGATTGAACAAAACGACTTATTTCAATATGGCATAGAGCAGACTACTATGAGCACAATTCGCTCTATTTCTTCAAAGGAATTACATTTTTGCACCATACTTTAAGGTCTCAGTCAACTGCCATTCGGGACCGGGATATAAATCTCCGTGTTGATATCGATGCGGTACTCGATAGAGGAAATTAAATTTTTTTTTGGTTTATTTAATGTTCAATAAGTGTACCAGGCAGAAGGCGAAGCTCTTCAAAGGAAGACCGTGAAGGGGTGCATGTTGAGCATCCATCGTACAGGGAATTCACACAGGTTAACAAGAGATTAAACAGAAACCGTTCAATTGAGGTTGATTGCATTAATACGGAACCGTTTATATTTGGAGGCGGAATTTTGTGGAGCTGTCTTTTCGACCTTATTCAAGTAACTTGATGAATGGAAAGTTAAAAGCATTATTTTACTTTGCATTTATAAATTGGTGATTTGACAGGATTCGTTTTTAGTACGAAAACATGTCAATAATTTACCATAATCAACATTACTTATTTATTGGTCACATCAGTACAAGCTGTGGAACTTGATTTTAATAATTTTTGTACCAATAGCTGCATTTCTTGACGTTTTATCTATCATGTTTCATGAAACGACAAAGAAATGCAGAGTTACTCAGTTCAAACTTTTGATCCAAAAATAAAAATTTGTAAACAAAAAAATGCAAAAGTTCTGTAATTCGTAGAACAAGCACGATATAGTTCTCTTTTGCACACTGCTCTTCTGACGAAGCTCATAAGCCAGCTTTTGTACTCACACGTCATGGTCCAAGTCTCACCCGCTGTATCATAAATGCCCTGAATAACATTCTGTATAATTTCAGATTGTCCGTATTTGCAAGATCGTAATGGCTGCCAGGGGCAAGACCCTCCTTGAGATCCTAACTTCCGTTGGTCTCAGAATCAATGAGCCCAAAAAAGTAAGCCATATTGTGGTAGAGGCTTAGAAGTATTTGTCGGTGGCGATGGCTCCTCACCACAGCGAACAATTTAGTATATTCTGGCTGCCTAGGGTAATACGAAAAGTTGGCTTGGAATCGAAACCGATGAGGCCAAATTTTTGTCACGGTCTGTAAAAATCGTTTATTATTGGTATGAACTTATTTTTACTTGTGCTCTAATTTTCTTTGGGTTACAATTATTTCATATTTATAGCCTATGAGCTTGTTGCCGCCCCATAAATGTATAGGTAGTCGTTGGTCTAGTTTATAAACATTGGTCTAATTCTCAATTAAAAAGTAAAAGTAGGAGAACCACACCATAGTTTTAAATATTACAATCATTCAACTGATTCACCACTTGATTCGTTTTACAGTGCTAAAAAACTCCAAAATAAAAGTAACATTCGATTCAAATATTATCATAAGTCGGCAAATGTACAGTGTCTAAGATAGTTGCTTACTACTCTGAGGCCATGAGTTTGCTTTTTGGCAGTGACCAAAACTTTCAATAATTTCATAAATGTTTCGACAAACGTTAAATACGATTGGGTGTAACGACGTTCATTGGACTGATCTCCTAGAGCGTGTACCAATTTCGTTACAACTTAGGTGTGAAAGGTCTCAGTTGAGACGCGGTAGGGGCCTAATTTCAGCCTCTAAGCCATAGATTTGTTTATAGCACCTTTAGAATAAAGCGTAATTTTGGTACTTGGTCTAAGCAAAGAACAAAAGCACATACAACTGGGGTGAGATTGCCGAAAGTGATCAGTGATTTTAGTGTTCATGATAGAAAAAAATGATCACCATATGGTTCACAATCTAAATTGGTGTTTTATAAAGGGTCTAATAATTTTACTAAAAGTACTAAAAATGGGCAACAAAAAATCTGAAATATCAAAAACGTTAGGGGCAAAAATTCTGGGGCTGGGTCGAAACGAAAATGAAGATGAATTTAATGTTCCTCATCTAGCATATCAGCGTGAAGCAGAATAACTGTCGGAACAAAAAACAAATAATAATTTGGTATTATTTCCGTTGCCTACCACGCACAAACGGCAAACATTCATTTCAATCCGTCAACTAAAAATTTTAACAAAACTTTCATTTATAATATAAAAGTTATTGAAAAATAGTTCAAATCTTATTCTTAGAAAATTTCATTAAAATTACCAACCAGTAAAATATAAAATGACGATGAAAACGGCTCTTATCTGTCCACTTCAAAGGAAGATTGGTTAAACTGCAACACTACTGCGACCTAGCCCCGCTGAACACCGGCTACAAGATTTTGGCGAACGTAGTCGCGGCAAAGTTATTAACTTACAGCTAGAGGATCTTGGATGATTATCGATGTGGTTTTTTGTCCAAATAGATTAACGACCGGTCAAAGTTTTACTCAGGGGGTTGGTACTGGAAAAGTGCTATGAAAAGGACATTCCTCTGCGAGTCTATTCATAGACCTTCAATAGATGTACGACAGCATTAATAGGAATTCGTTATGGAACGTATAGTCTTACCTGGGCATAACGTTACATTTTTTTTCTATGTGGCAGCTTTTAATGGTTCGCTCAACATGCAAGGTGGTAAAAGAAGGCACAATTTTGGATGCCTCCGAGATAACTATAAGGGGGATAGAAAGACAAAAAGTCAGTGGATCGAACTACAGCTTTTTTGGATCGAAATTGTGCATTTTTCTCAAGGTTACCATATCAAATTATCGAATATTTTTTGCCGTTCTAATAAGAACTACTCCTGATTGTTAGATATTCATATTATTTGTATTGCCATACATATGTATTATGTTCATATTATATGGACAACCCTAGGATTACTTGTAAAAACGTCACTTCAGAGTTCTGCATTAATAATACTTTGTAGCATATAAAACGTTATCTATATTTAATGAATAAATAAATGATATAGAATACAGGGTGTCCGGGTTTGGGATGCTGATCCGTCATGGGGTGATTCCTTGGTTCATTCTGAGAAACAAATCGTATGTGGAGGGGGGATCCATTTTTGATATCCTTTGAGATACAGGGTGTTTAAAAAATTTGGTTCAGAAAAAAGTACACCCAAATATTAAACTGTAACTTCCAAAATATTTATCGGAGAGCAACCAACTTAGTCTTATTTGGTTGGTATAGGCTATTATTAAGGTTTAAGTGGTTATCTTGTATCTGCATCCGTTTGAGAGCTATGGTGATTTAAAGTAAAAAAAAAATATTTGTTTTTAATAAAATCGAGTTTTTCTCAAAAAAAACCGTTATAATTTTTTCTTTTGTTTATTTAATTTTAATTTGTCATGATTTCGTCTACAATCCCCCAATACATTACTTGTACCCACGTGCCATAGTTTTCTTCGTATTCCGTTTATTCTCAATCTAACTAAGAGATGTTGTAGTGTTAATATTTTACCAATTTTATTTTGATCTGTAAAATAGTAGGCGATGATTATCAACTCATTTGTTTAAAGGTTGGAAAAACAAAAACTAAATATTTTCAGATTCAGTCATTAGTTTCGAGATATTATCTAGTGTTGTATCAGTGTTGTGAATCAAAATTTGAATTAATTTAATAAAATTAATATTATAATGGCACAGTTCTCAGGTGAGAAGTACATTGATATCCATTTTGTTTACGGATTTTGCGATGCTAATGCAGCACGAGCTCGCAATGAATATCAACTCAGATTTCCAACACGTCGCATTCCTGACGCAAGAGTATTTATAAATATTCATAGGAGACTGCCAAATATCGTAACAAGATCGAATACCCGGGCGGAGCCCCATTCAGTCTCACCAAACCATTTGGATGTCGACGAAGGTATAATCCGTAATGTAACAGCAAATCCTTCCGTCTCTCGCTATCGAATTCATCAAGTATTGCACAAGGAGAATCTTCATCCATACCATACAACACCCGTTCAACAACTATTACCGATAGACCGCACTACAAGATTGGAGTTTTGTAATTTGTTGATGGAAAGGAATTTGGACAATGCAAGTTTTGTGAATCGTATCCTACGGATGGATGAATCTCAATTCACAAGAGATGGCATAACAAACTTTCACAATCTACACACGTGGGCTGCTGAAAATCCTCATTCGAAAAAACAAATATCATTTCAGCACCGATTCAGTGTAAACGTATGGGCTGGTGTAATTGGCGATAAATTAATTGGACCATTCATATTACCACCTAGATTAAATGGTGAACGTTATTTACAATTTTTACAAAACGATTTGCCACTCCTTTTTGATGATGTTCCCATTTTAAGTAGATTCTCGCATACATACCAACATGATGGTGCACCTTGTCACTACCATAATAATGTTAGGAATTTTTTTAACGAAAATTATCCAAATAATTGGATTGGAAGAAATGGTCCAATTCATTGGCCTGCAAGATCCCCCGATCTTACGGTATTGGATTTTTATGTATGGTGAAGGATGAAGGCGCTTGTATACTCCAAAGAAATTGAAACAAAAGAAGAACTTATACAACGAATACACACAGCAGCACAACAGATAAGGGAAGAATTACCAAGAATTGAAATAACCAAAGGCATACTTAAACGAATATTAGCATGTATTCAATCACAAGGAGGACATTTTGAGCACCTTTTATAACTCCTCGACCCAAACTTTGTATTGAGGGATTGTAGAGGAGATCATGACAAATTAAAATTAAATAAACAAAACAAAAAATTATAACGGTTTTTTTTGAGAAAAACTCGATTTTATAAAAAACAAATATTTTTTTTTTACTTTAAATCACCATAGCTCTCAAACGGATGCAGATACAAGATACCCACTTAAACCTTAATAATAGCCTATACGATTACCAACCAAATAAGACTAAGTTGGTTGCTCTCCGATAAATATTTTGGAAGTTACAGTTTAACATTTGGGTGTACTTTTTTTCTGAACCAAATTTTTTAAACACCCTATATCTCAAAGGATATCAAAAATGGATCCCCCCTCCACATACGATTTGTTTCTCAGAATGAACCAAGGAATCACCCCATGACGGATCAGCATCCCAAACCCGGACACCCTGTATAATTGGTATACTTAGTTCTTCTTTTTTCATACGAACTTATCAACGTGTGCATTACAAGAAACACGGATTTAAAATAATTACGGACATAATAGTCGCGACGAGGATTTGAGGTTAAGAAAAATCTCGAAATGTCGGACAACGAAGATGATGCTGGAAAAATTGATGTGGTGGCATTACTACAGCTGTTAAAAAAAATGCACATAAAAAACGAATCAAGTACCCCAAATTTGCAGTTTAATGCGTACAACGAGGACGAAGAAAATTTTCCAAGTTACATAAAAAGGTTAGAAAATTATTTAGCCATGCGGGATATTACAGATTCTACAAAAAAAGTACAAGTTTAAATAAATTGCATTGGTCCTAAATATTATCAATTGCCTACTAGTTTAACCGTACCTGATGCCCCAAATACAAAAAAAATACGAGGAATTAGTAAAAATTTTAAAAACTTCTTAGTCCAGTTCCAAATGAAATTACGGAACAACATAAATTTCTACTACGAAAACAAAACGAAGATGAATCTACGGCAAATTTTATGGCAAAACTAAAAAAATTAAGTAGCTACTGTAATTACAAATGTGCCAATTGTAATTCTTCAACATTACAAACACATTTACGATCACAATTTATTCGTGGAATATGAGATTCCGATGTGCGAGAACGACTACCACGTGAAGACAAATTGGATTTCGATAAGGCAGTTCAAATCGCTTAACGATCGAAACATTAAAATCTGAAAGTCGAACAATGCAGCAAGTTCATCAAGTACGATTGGGAGTAGGGAACAACGATAAGCATAAAACAAAATTGAATACAACTGGGAATAAAAATACTACGGCGGGAGACAAAAGAAATACTTTTGTTTGTTATCGATGCGGAGTACCTAATCACCGCGCTACAGAATGCAGAAGTGTCAATCGTTTAATATGTAATTACTTTAAAAAGCGAGGGCTTGTGGAGAAAACTTGCCTTACGAAGAAAAAAAAATTACAAACTTCATCGTACAATACAAATACAATCGATTTGGTTGCATCCCATGAAATCAAAACTTTACAAATTGATATCGGTTTAAATACCGCTATACAGGATGACAGTAACAAAAATCATCAAATACAAAGTTCTTCGACAATACATATTGCTGAAATAAAAATTTTGGATTTATACACCAAAACTTTTGACACCAGAGGGAAATATTTTATTCAAGTCAGAATCAATAATACACCAATTGAAATGGAGTTTGATTCAGGAGTTTCAATAAGTGCCATGAGCTATAATACATTTAAGAAATTGTGGCCTACAGTTGAAATACGACCTACAAATGCTTTATTAAAGGCATATAACCAGCAAACATTACCGATTGAAGGCATCAGCACTGTACAAGTGCAATACAAAAACAAGGAAATTACAGGTGACTTATATATAATTAACCAAAATGTTGACTCAATTCTAGGTCGATAATGGATAAACGCGCTTCACCTGGTTAAGACAAACAATGATATCAAATTAAGTGAGGTTAAATCGATTTCTGTAAAGACTGCGTCATCTGAGGAAATTGAGAAACTTAAACGTCAAATTTTTGATGACTATGACGACGTCTTCAAAGAAAAAGTGGGTGAGATACCTGAAATTAAAATTATACTTAAATTACGAGAAAATAATACACCGATATATATTAAACCGCGAGACGTCCCTTACGCCATATGAGGGTTAATTGAAGAGGAAATCGACCGATTAGAAGCAAATGGATGTTTTGAAAAAGTATCTCATTCAGATTGGGGAACACCAATCGTACCTGTCATAAAAGCTGATAATTCAATTACATTGTGCGGAGACTACAAAGTTCCGTTAAATAAATGTCTCATAAACGATAAATATCCAATTCCAAAAATTGAGGATCTATACCAGAAACTTAAATACGGCGAATATTATTGCACATTTGATATACATAAGGCTTATTTACATATGACAATGTCCGAGGAGAGTGCACTTCTACAAACCGTCAGCACTCATAAAGGCCTATATAAAGTTCGAAAACTTATGTTCGGAGTAAAAACTGCACCAAATATATGGCAACGATTTATGGATGATCACATCGTAAATAATTTGGATGGTACGTCATGTTTTTTCGACGATATCATAGTAATGGGTCGTACATTGCATGAGCTTTATCAGAGAATAAAATTACTTATGGATAGACTACGAAAATACAACTTACACTTAAATAAGTCTAAATGCAGATTATTCGAGAAAAGTGTTACATACCTGGGTCATACAATAAATAAAGAAGGGTTACATAAAACTACAGAGAAAATTGCTGCGATTACAGGTATTCAAAGACCTACCGATGTTTCACAATTACGTCAATTTCTTGGTATGGTCAACTATTACAACAAATTCATTCCGGATGTGTCAACAAAACTACATCCATTAAATCAACTGTTGCAAAAAGATACGAAGTATCAGTGGAATTCAGATTGCGAACATGCATTTAAAAATATCAAAGAAGAGATCATGAGTGATAATGTTTTAATACCATTTGAAGAAAACCTTCCTTTGATCTTAGCAACAGATGCTTCACCATTTGGAATATCAGCCATTTTATCGCACCAAACCCCTCGAGGAGAAAGGCCAATAGCTTTTGTTTCTCGGAGCTTAACTAAAAGTGAATGTAATTACAGCCAAATTGATAAGGAAGCTACAGCTATATTTTGGGCATTTCATAAATTTTTCAATTATTCTTATGGGCGAAATTTTACATTAATCACCAACAATAAGCCGTTAACATCGATTTTTAACCCTGATAAGAGTTTACCAGTGTTGACAGCACAACGATTATTACATTACGCACAATTCTTATCTGGATTTGATTATACAATTCAGTACCGAAATACCAAGGAGCATACAAATGTAGACTAATTGTCGAGGCATCCACTATATATACTACACACACCGATACCGGGGAACCTTATCAAATATTTCAATTAGCTGCAGATGTATTTTCAGTTACCGCTAAATTAATAGCCAAAGAGACTAAGATTGATACAGATCTAGCTCCAGTATACAATGCTCTACAAAATGGCAGAAGTTTAAACCATACAATTTACAAAGGCATGGAAGACCAATTGATAATTCAAAATGGATGTTTATTTAGAGGAATTCGAGTGATTATTCCTAGAAAACTTCAAAAGCAAATACTCGATGAATTACATACGGCTCACATCGGTATAGTGAAAATGAAATCATTAGCTAGAAATTATGTGTACTGGATGGGCATAGACAGGGATATATTGAGGATATGGCCAACAGCTGCTGAAATTGTGCAAAAGTGCTTGCAGAGCCGTCAAAAGTTCCTATTCATACGTGGGAATCACCTTTATATGCATGGCAACGCATTCACATTGATTTTGCGGGACCATTTATGGATAATTATTTTCTGATAGTGGTCGATGCAAAAACAAAATGGCTCGAAGTAGTAATCATGAAGAGAATTACTAGTCACAATACGATTCGAGCGTTACGAGAAATCTTTGCCAGATTTGGAATTCCAAACACATTAGTTAGTGATAACGGAACAAATTTTACGTCGGTAGAATTCCGAAATTTCTTACGTTCAAATAATATATATCACAAATTAAGTGCACCAGCACATCCATCAACAAATGGTCAGGCAGAAAGATACGTACGAACGGTGAAAGACGGATTACGATCAGCTTTAAACGATGGAGGCGATCTACATGTTAAATTGCATAGATTACTTATGCAATACAGGAAAGTTATAAATACATCGACTGGGAAAAGCCCTGCTGAAATAATACTTAAATTCAACTTGAAGACTCGGATTGATTTAGTCAAAATAACAAATACACCAGAACAACAAAAATACTACAATGAGTACGACGATAATAGATTGATCAGAGAATTCCAGATTGGAGAGAAAGTACAGATACGATATTATCAAAATAAAGAATGCAAATGGATATTCGGAAAAATAATTCATAGAGATGGAAAACTGCATTACATCGTTGATGTTGATGGAACATCTTATAGACGACATATCGACCAAATGCGACGAACAATGGTTGAAAAGAATATCGAGATCTGTCCGAACAGTCATTTTAGATCTGATGAGAGCCCTTTGCACACAACCGCACCAAAACCTAGAGAAATACAAAAAGGAAATTCATCTACGTTATCAGTGCCAATACCAACAATACTTACAGAAGAAATGGGTTCTCACCAGGAGAAAAGTATAACTACAAATGGAGAATTACCAAACGTAACTTCGTCGAAACCAATACAAACCAAAGTAGAACAAAATCATGAACCATTAAGGAGATCTACAAGAGTCAGACAACCAGTAGTAAAACTAAATTTATAAAATTAATAATTCATATTATTTGTATTTAGTTATGATCAACTCCTTTTATTTAAGTTTGAAATCCTTAGTGGGGAAGACTGTTAGATATTCATATTATTAGTATTGCCATACATATGTATTATGTTCAAATTATATGGACAACCCTAGGATTACTTGTAAAAACGTCACTTCAGAGTTGTGCATTGTAATACATGGTAGCATATAAAACGTTATCTATATTTAATGAATAAATAAATGATATAGAATATAATTGGTATACTTAGTTAATTAATTCTTCCGTCCGCCTTTCATACGAACTTATCAACGTGTGCATTACAAGAAACACGGATTTAAAATAATTACGAACATAATACTGCCATAATAATAAGAACTACTCCTAATAAAGCTAGGTTAGTGGATAGAAAGGCACAATTTTAATTATTATTATTATCGGTTACAATCGGTTTCCCTGTTTTAACTTACAAAAAATATGTGAATATGTGTGCCAATGATTTATCAGTCTAATCTGTGATCTGAGAATGTGATATTTTTAGAAATTATGAATTCATTTTTGAATTTGCAATGTATTTTTGTTATTTTATTAAAATATTTTGGTTAATTAAATTTTTTATTTTTTTATTTTGAATATTGAGTTTTAGCTGCAATTTCATTCAAAATAAATGTTAGCTTTGAATTTTCCAAAATAGTTGTATGGTTTCCTTCAATAAACTTAAGGTGTACTGCGCTTTCGGTGCATTTATTCAAGTTATAATCCTCATCGATATCTTTAATGGAAACTGTTATTGGTCGAATTAATGTTATCGGCGATTTAATTTTTAAAAATGTTTCATTGCAATTAGCTACTAATTTTAAACGATTGTAAATTCCTTCGGTCATTTCCTTCAAATATTGCTGAGAACATAAATTTTGTGTTTGTGATAAAATGAGTAATTGTTCAACCCTTTTTTCCCAGGATGAAATGAACTCAAATTTTTTATATAAATTTTCTAAATTTTCTTCAGGAAAAATCATCTTAATAATCCAACATATAAGGCTCACTTGAATGGCTTCGTCAGTCATTCCAGTTTTTGGCCCTAAACAAACCACTAATTTTTTTATAAATTCTGGTGCTCCATCAATTAGAACAACTTGTCCATTACGGCCATTCTTTTCTAATATATAAGCCAACTGTAAAGCAAGAAGTGATCCAAACGAATAGCCAACGATAAAGAAAGGACCTGTATGCTTGTTGATTACATTGTTGATATGTTCATAAATATTATTTATTAAGTCAGCTATGGTTTGTAAATTTCTGCTTGTACGTAATTGAATGCAAAATGTTGGCTGATTAAGAGAAAGGGCTATATTTTTCCATGCGCTATCGACAACTCCTTCTATGCCAGGGATCAGAATAATCGCCGAGTCAAATTGAGAATTGTTGTTGTTTGATTTCAAACGAAGAACCGGTGACAAACTTGTTGCCTCATCGCCTAAACTTCTAAGCAGAAAATGAACACTGTCTTCAGCTTTGACAATTTTTTTATTTTCTTGTAAATTTTTCTGTCGCGAATCGGCTAATTCATATAATTTTGTGAATGTCAGTGAACGTAAATTCTGTGGGGATAAGAATATTTCAAATTCACGTTCTAGGCATTGTTTTATCTCAACTGACATCAATGAATCCATGCCCATTTCCGACAATGTTGCATCCATTGAAACAGATTTAATATCACGAATGCTCATAATATTCATTACGTTTGCAATAATATCTCCTCCGCCTGCAACAACGCGTTTTTCAGCAACAACCATGCTTGATACAATCGGATCGTCTTTGTATAATAATGTATCAAGTTCTTCTAGGCATGACGAAATTCTTTGTTGCAGTGTTCCACCAATTTCCATATCCAATTTATCCTCTTGCATATCAGCCACTAAACCAACTTCACCTACAGCTCCCCATTGAACCGCTTTAGCCGGAAGATTTTCTCTATGTCTCTGTTCAATAATTCTTTCCATAACTGAGTTAGCCATACCGTAATTACTTTGGCCGGCATTACCACGACCGCAAGATACACTAGAGAATATCACGAAATATTTTAATTGCGGACAATGCACTCTGGACAATTCATCTAAATATTTTGTCGCAACGGCTTTCGGTCCAAATGATTCAGTAAATGTATTTTGAGTTTGATTTTCGAAAATACTATCGCATAAAACCACAGCTAAATTGAAAATCCCAGCAACTGGTCCTAATTTCATTGCCTCTTTAATTAATTCGAGACAACCTTCTGGTGTAGCAATATTTGATTTATTCACAACAATCGTAACTCCGTAGTTTTTCCATATACGAATGCGATATGATTGATATGGTTTTGTGACGCCACGACTTGACGACAAAACAATTTTTCTTGCACCACGAATGATGAGCCAATCAGCGAGTTCTAAACCAAATCCTCCTAAGCCACCTGGGATTATATAACTTGTTTTTGAATCACAGTTTACTCTTGGAATTAATGAAATCGGCAGGGACATTACGTCATTTGGATTTTCACGGATTTTTAACAATACTTTTCCAACATGCTTGGCACTCGCAAGATATCGTAATGCATGTTCGATATCCTTTGCCGGATAAACAGTTGTGGGAAGTGGTTCAATGATTCCATTGTCGATATCAGTTTGAATAAGCTTCTTTATTATCTGAAATAGATTAATTATAATAAAAGATTATTGAATGTTACGCCTTATAGAAAACGGTACCTCTTGATCCTTTCGTGGTGCTGTGAATATGTTATCGAGTAAAACGGCATGAAATGATATTTCCTTTACGAATTCTCCTAGACCAATTTTAGTGTCATTTGCCAAATCGAATTTTCCAATTTCCAAAAATCTGCCGCCTTTACCCAAACACCGAATTGATGCATGTAATTTTTCTTCGGCAAGCGAATTGAGCACAAAATCTACACCTTTACCGTTGGTTTGTAATTTTATCATTTGTTCGAAGCTTGTATCACGTGAGTTTCCAATTTGACACTCCTGCAATACCGGGAATGTTTTTAGCAAAAAACGTTTTTTCTCGTTTGTACTAACGGTGGTATATACATTCATTTTGTAGGCAAGAGCTACTCGAATTGCTGCCATACCAATTCCTCCAGTACCAGCATGAATAAGTATTGAATTTCCTTGCTGGACTCTACCTTGGATAAACAAGGCTGAATAAACGGTCGCGTAAACTAAAGGTACACTGGCCGCTTGCTCTAAAGTCCATCGATCAGGGCACATCCATGTCAATTCTTTAAATGGTAGAACGTGCGTTGCCATTGCACCAGAGAATACCATTCCCATAACTCGCGTTCCACTTGGGTCAACACCAGAATATTCTAGGCCGAGCACACATTCGTTGTCGAGTCGTGTTGAGCCGATTACTTCAGCCAACAGCTTTCCAGTGGCAAGCATAACATCACGGAAGTTGAGCGAGGAATATTGAACCTTTACGGGTAGTGCTGTTTTATCGCTAATGTCGCTAAGTGGTCCTTTAATCCATTTCATTGACGATAAATCTCCTCTTTGTGTAATATTTGCGTATGCATGGACATTCGTTGATCCAAAATCAACAGATTTTTCCAATGATAAATGTCGATATGCTCCCCATTTTCCCTAGTGTAGATAATAAAAATAGTTTGTTAAGGCATAATAACTCATGTTTAACCGATACTTACGTTCCGATAAACATTTATTGCCATCTCAAGCGCCAATTGATTTTTATAAAATGGATTCACAAGATCAAATGGCGGTGCTCTCGGATCATCAATAAAAACGCATACAACAGAGCTACTTTCTGGTTCCTTTCGAATACAATTTATTAAACCAATTATACCCGACTGGGATTCATTTTCGGAGTAAGCAATCACCATTCCAGCTTTTATAGCTGTACGTAATACTTCCAACCATGCGAATGACTTATCAGCTGATGAAATTTTCACCACCGTGGGCACTGTTGGTATTTTACGTTTTATTTTTTGTAATAATACAAGTGTTTCTTGTTCCAATGATAGAACCCCAATTAATTTGAGCCCCTTTGGTGGTGCGATACTCTCAATATTTAGATTTTCACACTCGCGTGATACCAAGTAGCCATCATCAAGCAGACTTGCCAGGGCTCCTTCGACGAATGTTGGTGCGGTTAGACAATTTGGCTTTATAACGAACATACAATTTGATTGTGATGATAATTTACCATCTTCCACACGAATATTATCACATTTAGTTTCTTGCGATGTCAGGATTATGGTTTCAGAAGTTGTCAATGGTAGGTCTTCTACGGCATCTTTAAATTGATTGATAATTGGTTCAATAGTTTCGTCGAGTATTTCAACTGTGCGAATTATGGAAGTAGGGCAATTTTCAAGTGCATGTTGGACACAAAATTTTGCGGCATCTGTTTTAGATAATTTTGGTGTTGGAATATACGGTAGAAACTTATATGATTCCAGTACAGGTATACCTGGTGGTTTTCTTCTACCAACTGGACTAGCATGTAACCCCTTAATTTGAGCACCTCCACCTTGTAAGATGCTTAAGCTTTTATTAAATTGTACGTCATAGATGTACGTTTCTGGGTTCTCATTATCGAATTTTTCATACGCAATTTTTGCATGAAGCTCTGTATCGATTGTAAGTTTTTCAATTCGAGTCGGCAGCATCAAAGCACGTGTATCTTTTGCGAGAATATTAATTTGCAGTAAACAATCCATAAAGGAAACCCAATTATGTTCCCATTTTACTTTTCCGGTTAGTCCATCGCTTCTTGCTTCAACAACATTTTTGAAGCTTTTGCTGTAATGGTAGCCCCGTAATCGAAGTTCTTTATAAAAATCTTTGGTTGGTAAATATGGATAATCACTATCATCAGTTTTTGGCAATTTCACTTGAACGTTGTCGCCCTCAAATTCTCTAATATAACCAGTAACTACAGCAGTCGAACCTTCCGTAATTTCAAACCGTCCAGTACTAGATTGTACCATCACTAGAAATTCCACTTCGTTTTCGCGTGTAATTGTAGTGGCTCGCATAAATCTGACATCTTCAATTTGTACATTCAGTTGGCTGAAATGAGCTCCCCTCATTAAGGCAAATGTTTCCCAAGCCAATTGAATATATGCCGTAGCAGGGAATAAACAGCGCCCTAAATTAATTATAAAAATAATGTAAATTAAATAAACATTGTACACTAATTTATAAGTTTACAATATAGTATTTACCATCAATGATATGTCCAGATACATATTCGAAATCTTGATCTTGTAATGATACACGAACATTTCTTTCACCACTTTTCTTACGCTCAGTTTCGTATTTCATAACGAACCAATCTTCGGAATGGTCCCATTTAATCAAATGAGAAATCCTTGGTGTGCCACGAGATACTGGAAAATTAACAGGAGGATAGATATGTTCAATGGCCATGTCAATTCCCGTGAGGTGGATCCTGATTATTGAAAAAGTTTATAGTACATTTATTAGGAAAACGAACTCTTACTCACTTGCCAAGAGCTTGTAAGAAATAATTTAAATTCTCTTTGTTGCCTCGTTGGGTCAATGGTATATGAATTGAATTTGGCATCGATTTACGAATTATAGCTTGCAGCAAACCATGTGGCGCAATTTCTATTGTAGTCACATTTTCTGGCAACATTGAAACTGTTTCTTCGAAAAGAACCGAATTAAGCAAATTATTTGTTTGATATTGTGCTGAGCAGTATTGTGATTCTGGAAGTTCCCATTTATTTTTGGGTACACTTGAGCTCAACCATTTTTCTGATCGTTTCCTAGGTTCAATGATAATTTCTGAGAGATAACCGAGAAGTTTTGGTCCCATATCGGCAATATAACGTGAATGATACGCAATGTTAGAACAAGGGACTTCTTTGGCAAATATTCCTTGAGCTGTTAAGGAGGCTATACATTTTTCAACTTCCTCTTGAGGCCCAGATATTGTGCATGAATCTGCACTATTATGACAAGCTACTTCGATTGTTGATGGTAACAAATTTTTAATGCTGCGATAACCCATTCCAATAGCAGCCATTGACCCTTTAATTTTTTTGGTTTCAATGCTCGCTAAACCTCTTGAGTATGCACATAGTATCATTTGTTCTGCTGTCAAGCAATTATCGGCGTAAGCACATCCCAATTCACCAACGGAATGTCCAATAATATAATCGGGTTTAATACTCAATTCATTAAGTATATCGCAAATAGCTATTTGAATTGATGCAATGCCAACAAATGAATTCAAAATATTATTAAACATTGTCTTATCTGGTGACGTGATAATATTAATCAAATTCAATCCCTTTGGTAATAAAATATCATGACATTTTTGAATGGACTTGCGAAAGATCGAAATTTCCATTAAACTACTCCCCATTTCGGTCCACTGTGATCCCATTCCGCTGAAAACATAAACAATTGGTCGTTTGATTCCACTATAATGTTGTACTTCACGAGCTATACATTGGGCATTTTCTCCTGCATTGTGTCTGAAGAGACCATAACTTTTAAAAACATTTCCAGAGTGTGATTCACTTTGTGTATTTTGTAGGAGAGCTATAAATTCAGCATCGAGTGAATTATGACATAAGTTATCAAGAATCGTGTTGCATGCTTCTTCTGTACGGCCTGACCAGTTAACCAATCTGGGTAATTTATCCACTGGAGCTCCTTTTTTTATTTTTTGTTTCAAATTAGCTCTCAATAAGCAATGAGCATTAGCTCCACCAAATCCAAATGAATTTACAGCTATTAATGGTCCTTTCAACTTTTGCGGTTCAGCAACTACTTGCAATCGATTTTCCTCTAACGCTTTAATACCAGGGCGGACTTTTGTAAAATTTATATTTGGTGGAATTAAATCATTTTCTAGAGCTAAAATACATTTAGCAATAGAACACAATCCAGCAGTGGATTCTGGATGCCCTAAATTTGATTTAACTGATCCCACTGGCAAAGGCATTTTACGATTTTTACAAAATATGTGATCTAATGTTTTGCATTCTTCTGGATCCCCTACTATTGTACCAGTACTATGAGCTTCGACATAATCCACAGTTTCTGGCCTAATATGAATTTCTTTATAAAATTGGTCTAGAAGTTTTGCTTGCATATTCCCTGACGGATATGTTATTCCTTCTTCCTTATAACCATCACAATTAATTTTTGAGTACAAAACTGTGCCGTAAATACGTTTTGCATTCATAGCCTTCTGAAGGAAAATAACTGAAACTGCCTCCGATCGAGTATACCCACAAGCGTTTTCATCGAACGGTCGACAAACGCCATTTGGTGCCAGTACGCCAAGACGGGCGAATTGTAGTGTTATATATGGATGAAGCATTAAATTTGATGCACCTACAATTGCCGCGTCACATTCTCCACTTCGGATAGCGCTAAATGCACAATCTAACGCGGTCATAGAACTACTACATGCCGTATCTAACATAAAAGATTGTCCCTGAAGTCCTAAACAATATGATATGCGATTAGCTAGCATAGCACGACTAGAACCCGTAATACCAAATCCACCGCTCGATATTTTTTCGTAAAGCCAAATTTTTTCTGATTCATTAAAACATGCACCAATATAAACAGCTGTACGCGAACCTCTTAATGTTTTAGGATTTATTCCGGCATCCAAAATTGCCTCATAAGCATGTTCAACAAGTATTCGCGATTGTGGATCCATACAATGTGCTTGCTTAAAATGAATTCCAAAGAAAGTAGCATCAAATTTTTCTAATCCGTGTACTTTACCAAAACGTTTTGGCATTTCAGCATGTTCATGTCGCCAACGCACCTCAGAATCATCAACCATATCTATCTGAAAGAAAGAAAATTTAATGTATCTTGTTACATAAAGAAAAATGTGCAAAAACTTATAAACATTTTTTATCAAGTAATGTTTTTTCGCATTCAGTATAAATTCTTGATACTTGCAAAAATTTGCGCGTTTTTATTTAAATATAGGCAAATATCTGTGGAATTAACAAACACAGGGTATCTGCAAACAATCACTTTTCCAGTTTTTGCTGCCATTCGTTTCAGAATTTGAAACGTTATAGCCTATTTAAATTATATTTTTTCGAGCCAAGTGGACGATTAAAAAAAATTGAAATAAATTTTAGTTTTTTGAAAACCAAAATGCAAATATGTAGAACAAATTGCGTTAAAATGTCTCAACAAGGGCGCCTTAGGTCGATTTCATGGTCGCCTGTATCACCTAAACTGCTACTCTGATGGAAATGTATTATTTCTAACGGATTGGGTATAGCAGGCCTTAAGCAACAGTTTGGTACCCACCTCAACAGACTTACCTGCGGCTCCAGACAATTCACTGAAATTAAATTAATACCTTCCATTCCAGAAATATTCCCATTTTCTTAGCGTCTTAAAATTATTTATGGCAACTCTGATTTCCAGGGTTGCCCAACAATTAGTACTGGGGAACTTTCAGAAAATACTCTCCTTAGTTAGCCCTACAATCCAGCAAAATTTCATTGGTATGTGAATTACTTAGTACTTTTGCAACAATTTTCCTGAACTATTATTCAAATAAAGATATATTCTGGATTGGTTGTCTGTTTAATTTGAAAGTCAAATTCATTGTAATTAAAAAGTTTAAGATATAACAATTGAAAATATTTCGAAAAAATCTTAACTAAAACTTGCGATACCTCAAACATTTTGATTTTTGCAGATATCCTGCTTTTGTTTGCCACAGGCAGGAAATGAGGTTATTGATTTGCTTGATTTGCATTTGAGGTTATTGATTTGCTCTTATATATTATTGAGCTTGGCTTTTTATTGGATTTTCTTTAATATTGGATTTTAATTTGTTTATTGTTTAGCGTTATTATCTGCGATTTTCTTTAGTAAAGTGATATAACTAATAATGTTAGCTTCACGCAAAAATATAATTATACCAAAGAAAATAAGATATAAAGAGAGATAATTTGTATGAGCGAAAAATGTATGAGAAATTCAAATCCATATTTTATACAAATAATGATGAATATATAAAATATAACTGTCCCTATCTATCCTTTCAATTTCATATGCAGAAAATAAATATTATCGTTTGTACTATACAACATGATTTTCGACAAAAAGGCGTTAACCACACTCCAAAACAAAACAACGAATTTATTGTTTTGTTAATTTCTGGTTTTATCAAGGAGAAACAGGTACTACAGCATATCTCTTTCTATATTATCTCGCAATCATATTGTAAAATGGGACAGATCTAAACCAAATCTATGTATATACGAATTTTATTTTCTGTCGTAAGTAGAACGGTCATTGACCTTTTATATTTTAACGATGATACTCCTTATGTTTCATTTGTTGCCTTTTCCTATCCAATTGAGACATAGGCGCCCGCAAGTTTTTTTCCAGGGAGGGGCAAAATATATTTTTCTGACCTACGAGTAAATTGAAACGCTTTTTAAAATAAAAAATAAATTCTTATATATATATATATATATATATATATATATATATATATATATATATATATATATATATATATATATATATATGTATATATATATATATATATATATATATATATATATATATATATATATATATATATATATATATATATAAATATATATATATATATATATATATATATATATATATATATATATTTTATTTAGAAAACCACTTACTTCAACTTATAAACCAAAAAATAAACATAATATAAAAAAATTTAGTTTGAAAAAAGAAACTGCAATCTCCGCTTCTCCAATCCAAAACGATTAATTATTAATTCATAGTATTCTTCTTTCATATCCTCTATTATATGTCGATGGACACTCATCATACAAAGGCCATCTAGCCTTTCCTCAACCATTGTTGATCGCAACCAGGTTTTAACTCTGCGTAGAGTACTAAATGACCTCTCTACTGCGCAAGAGGTGGCTGGAAGAGTCAGAGCCAAATTAATTGCAAAATAAATAGATGGATAAAATATAACTGAATAATTAAGTAAATCAAGGAAGCTTAAATTATCAATATTCTTTATTGGTTTATCCTTCCAATATGCCAACCAAACTGAGGCATCTGCTGCAAAATTTTCCAAATAACAGCCATACCTATTTTGGATGTCTTGTATTACATTTTCATATTCCGTTTTTGTTAATTGCTGCATATTTTTAGGATGTAGCTGAAAAATTAAATAAGCTGGTTCATTTTCTTCTGAAAATCGCTCAGACAAAGAAGTTATTAAAGAATCTAAATACGGAATGAAAACTGATCTTCTGTAATACGATTCAGCGGAGTCACAAGGTACGTTTGTCCGATGTTTCTGGTTGTTTGCTAAACGAGGTAATTTTATTTCGATATTTGTTTGTTGAGAGCTTTTCTCAATAATTTGCATGATACAATGAAATTTTTCCTCTGCATTTTCGCGATCATCATTAACAATCGTTTTGATGGTATTAATGTGTTTTTTACAGAAAACAGGGTTTGTTCTGTCCCTTGAAGTGTATTAACAACAGGTTCGAATAAAGCTGAGTAATGTGCCATGACATGTAGACAAATTATAAAATTGGAAGAAGTACACACGTGATATAATTGTAGAGCACGTTGTCGAGTGTTAGCGTTATTTCCTTCTATAGTCATGCGATATAGTTCTTCTATGATCGAACAAAAATTTTCTTGAAAAATTCTTATACTTTTATATTTTGCTGTCCATCATGTTTCGCAAAAGAATGGTATACGTGGAATACATTTCCTTCTCAAAGGACTTTCACGGAAAAAATTAATTGCTTCTTTGATAGAACCAGCTGTGTTCCGAATTTCTTTCACGATATTTAAATCATTTACAACAAGATTTAACTTATGCGAAGCGCAGTGAAAAAAGCTTGCCATAGGATATTGTTCTTGTATAAGCTTTTGAACACCATTTATTTTCCCTGCCATCACAGAACAGCCATCATATCCTTGACCTATCATTTTCGACGATTTCAACCCGAATTTTCTTAATGATGAAAGAATTGTGTTCGAAATTGATTTTGCGTCCATACTTTCCAACGGAACAAATCCTAAGAATTCTTCTCTAATATAATAACCAGTGAGGTTTTTGTCCACAAATCGTATGGCAATTGATAATTGTTCGAGTCCTGAAATATCAGCTGACTCATCGGCAATGATCGAGAAAAATGCACTATTGTTAATAGCTGTCATAATATGTTCTTTTAAAACATCTCCACAAATGTTAATAATTTCATTTTGAATTCTATGCGATATGTATTTTGCGTTTTGGGCAGATGTTTCCAAATGATTTTTTAAAATCGAGTCACCTGCATCAATACGAAAATCTAATAAATTTCTGAATACGCCATGCTCATCATCTTTGCCTCTTATTGGAAGACCATGTGTTCCACAAAATACTAATGTTTTGATGATCGGCAATAATTTTTGCCTATTGGATTCGATAAGTTTATGTACCGAGGAATCAATTTGTTCAACTACATCCAGCTTTTGGCGTTGCATTATTTGAACAAAATTATTTGCACTTAACGTTGACTCGCAATGCCATTTTGATGTTAAATGTTGTTTAATATTGTTATGAAAATCTTTATATTTTGTAAACTCCTTTACAATAAAACTGCCCTGAAACCCTCTATTAACATGCGGTTTAAATAAAACACATTGTCGGCATAATATTCCTTTTCTTTTCTGTGAATATGAAATACAAGGGTACTCACTTAGCCATTGATAACGGAAAGCACGGGACCCGGAACTATCCTTTTTAAAATCATAATTTTTGTTTGGTACCCAAGACTGGGTTAGTGCTTTGAATCTAGTTTCACTAGATAAAACAATATCCGTTTCCAAAAAATTGCCTATATCAAAAACATGGGAGGTAATTGCACAATCTTCAGAATACGTGATTAATATCGTGTGTCGATTTTTCAGTATTTTTTTCTACCAATAAACTCTGATGATGTATCTCTTCGAGTCGCGGCTTCTTAAAGAAGTTACGAATATCCATTATGAGTACTGAAAATCGAGATAAAACTTGCTTACAAAAATGGTATGTAATCAAAATTATGATAAAAAAAAAATTGCAAAAAAATATTCACATAGATACTTTATCAAATAAAATAAAATTGTTGAAATATATACACAATTAAAAAAAAAAGATTTTCTTTTATGAATATCAAATAGAAAATCAAAATTTACCTTACTATATTCGCCTATAGGAATAAATACGTCACTATTCACTATTTTGCACTGATTATTATAAATTTATTATGGTATAGTTGCAATTTTGTAAATAAACAATAAAATATTTATTACAATAAATGTTGCACTAAAATTAATTTGGTTTAATAAAATTATTAAGTCGTTAGGCCGAAACTACTAAGCACGCTTTACATATTGCTAGCTAAACATGAGACAAATGATGAATACTCGTAATATTACTCCCACACTTACTCGCAAAATATAACCGTTTGATTTTGTATTTTAGTTTCTCAATGTATCTCTTTCAATACTTTATGTATGTAAGACAAAGAAAAACATGTCCTTAATGGAAATAGCAAAAGAAATGGTCATATCATGGTACGCTTATTTACGATATTTGTGTTTTATTTTTACATTATGCGCAATAGATTTTCGCGCAGAGTGATTTTACATTTGAAAACAAAACAGAGGATGAAGAAAATTGTTGCAATGTTATTGTATGTAAGTATAAGTTTATGTTTTATATCTTTTGTATGTATATGCATTTATTTTGTTAAATATTCTCATTTTGTTCTCGTAGAATCAGCTGTTTTAAAATAGTTTATTTCAACGTTTCTCAAACTATGGTATGCGTATACAAGACACTATGGATACGTGCGCGTTTATCGAGTATATGTAAATTTACAAGAAGTAGTAATTAAATATTACAACACTTATATACTGTAGAGAATATTATAAAAAATGTGTTATACTATGTGGTGTAAAATAGAAAGTTGGTAGTATATTATTATTATAAGTAATATTGAATTTTTTTGCAAAATCTAGAGGGGGCAACTGCCCCCTCTTGCCCCCCTTCTCGGGGCGGCTATGAATTGAGATGAAAATTATAAAATTGCGATACTTGCGAATGCAACATTTTATTTTATAGATTGGAGGAACCATCCAAATTATCACATTTTAAACATAAACCAAAATTCCTTGTATTCATCAATATGAATTCAATAATAAGAAAGATGAATATTTACCCTTGTGTCAACACGACACACCCGGGTGTGTATTTGGAAAAATGTAAAAATCAATGTAATGGAAATTTCCTGTCATACTTTACGTTTTTCAGTAGTCGCCAATCAAATTGGGTCAATATTTAAGATTTTCGTATAAAATGCACTGTAAAAATTATTACCCACCAGGGTATACTCGTGTTAATAAAAAGTAGTTCAATACTCGTGTTGACACAAAGGTTACAAACATTTGCTTTGCAAACACGTCCATTCACAAATTATTTCAATTGGTTTTCTATTCATCTTTTTCAATTTCTATATAAAAAGAAGAAATAGCAATAGCGACCAAGTAGGCTGGACTTAATTGAAACGTAACATTTTCTGTGTATGCATACCAATACTAATAATATTATTGTTGAAATCGTCTGCAATCATAAATTGTTTGGTTCACCTTGTATTGTATCAAGTTTATAAAATTCGTATAATATGTGATCATGCGTTCGAGTATTTTTTTCTCCTATATTTGTCAAGATTGTTAATGTTTCGTAATTTCTTCCTGTGGCCCTATTCTAGTAACTCCCGGGGAACGGGGAATATTTGTTTTTTTACAATTATTCCCAGATACATATTTTCAACTTTTTATTCTTCGGCATTTTTTATAGACAAATATATTAATTGTTCATGTCCATCCCCATATTTTCGATTTGGTAAATCAGAAAACTACAGAGGCCAATCGCTCATAACATATCTACTGAAAAAAAGTAGAAATATCTTACCCGCGGTATATCCGCGGTTACACCACACGTTTCACATTCATTACTTTCAACCAAATGACGTTTAAACAAACACTCTTTCCAGTTACCATGATTCAATCTGACTCTTTCAATCGTCCTTATCATTCTGGTACTCCCTCGAAGCTCCTTATAAAAAGGAGCTTTTCGGGGAGTTCTACACAATTCACGGTACTTCTTTCCTTTTATTCTACTCAAATTGAGTTCTTCTCACTGTCATACCTTTTAATATTATCACATTCAAGTACCCCTTTTGCAAGCATATCGGCCCTTTCATTCACCTCGATATTTTTATGGGCTGGAACCCATTGAATGGTTACCTCCACATTAAAATATCGAAGCCATTCAAAAATTTTGTCCACGTACACGTTGCCGTCTCTGCCACCACCATTATTTAATATCAATATACCACTCTGGGTGTCGGTCAATACAATTATTTTCCTCCTCCCTTCCTTCGTAACCAACTTAATACCTTCATACATTGCTATTATTTCAGCATTAATTAAACAGATGCCTTCATCGATTCGAAACGATTGTTCCACATTCATTCTTGGCACATATTTTCCAACACCTACTCTATTATCACATCCGCTAGCATCTGTATAAACGATTTCCTGTTCTCCGTACTGGCTTTTCACTCTCTCAAATATCCTTTTAGTCATAGTTTCATTCATTCCCTTGGTGTATTCCTCCAATTCCATACACAGAGTCAGATTATGAGGTAAGGGGTTCGGACCATTGTTTCCAATGCTCGAGAAAGCATCGATGTTTTCCGATATTACACTGAGTCTATATGTTGATTTATATACCCTACCTCTTTGCAATCCTCTCTTCATTTCTTTCAACAAATCATTCTTTCTAATCACCATTCGTACAGTTTCTTTCATTGTGATCCACTGCCTCTTAAAATTGAGAGGTAGCTCACCCATCTCAGAATATATGGTGTGTAATGGGGTTGAGTTAATCGCACCCAATACCACCCTCGCACATGCATTCTCAACTCTCATCAATTGGCCAAAGGCCCCTCCTTTCGCTCCATCGCCATACACACTAATGCCATACGCTATTTTGGAGGATACCAACGCCTTTCGCAACATATTAGTCACTCCAGTGTGAGCGCCCCATTTCGGTTTACTCCCCCTTTTGATCACATTTAAACGTTCCTTACAATTGTCAGCCAAGTACTTCATGTGCCTACTAAAATTCAACCGTCGATCAATCCATACTCCCCAATACCTATACACATTAACTTGCTCAATACGTCGTTCATTTATTCTTATATCGATCTCTCCGTTATTCATTCTGAAACCCATTACTGCACATTTCACCGGATTCAACTTAAGATTCAAACTGGTCAGATATTCAATAATTTCATTTACTCCTATTTGTGCATTCTGCGCTGCTCGAACCGATTGATCCGGTGAACAGCAGCGGTATACAGGTTAAAGAGAGTAGGAGATATTTTGCTCCCTAGGGGTAGTTCAAGTTTTACTACTCCCTCCAACCTGTAATTTTGTCCTTTTAAGATAACCTTCCTTTCACACATGAAATCTTTCACCCAATCACAAACTTTCATTGTAAATTTCAAATTGCTCAGAATTTGATGCAATTTCCACGGAACCACATAATCATATGCTCTTTCAATATCCAAAAATACCGCAACTACCTTTTTATTCTCCTTTCTCACTTCCCACACAAACTTCTCAATACATTCAATAGCAGAGTGGCCTTACGGAAACAGTAGGTTGTTTTTGGCAACGAATTATTCTCATTCATAAAAATTTCAATCCGCTCTTTCAACATTCCATTCAACAACTTAATAAATACATTTAATATACATATACCTCGATAATTCATTGCCATATTCCGATCTCTATCCCTTTTAGGTATAGGCACCACTCTGCATTCCTTCCATTCGTTTGGTATTCTGGACCCCATCCATACCTTGTTGAGTACTTTTAGCAGACTCCTTTTGGATTCTGTATTCAACATCTGAATCATTCCATAACTTACTCGATTCATTCCTGGGGTGGTTGATTTGGAACCTTCCAGCACTCTCAGAAACTCATCCCATTCAAACATTTTATTAATTTCCCAATTTACCCTCCTATCACTCGCAACATATCCATTTTCAAGAAGGTTATCTTCTACATTTAAAAACATATTCAAAATATCACTCCCTTTCGCGCGACAATCATTCACCATATTATGGGTTTCTCCACATTTGCCTTTCACTCGGTTAAATTTATCCCATACATTCTTTGTTGTGGTCCAATGTGTCATTTCTGATACACATTCCCTCCAACTTATCCTTTTAGCCTTGCGAATAGCTTTTTTCAATCGTCCATTGATTCTGCCATACATAATTCTATTCTCTGCATTCATATTCCTGTTAAACTCACGCAAAGCTATTCGTTTTTTTTGTACCAATGTTCAATCTCCTTGTTCCACCATCCATTTATGCGTAACTCTTTCATATCGACAGTTCTCACACACCTTTCATTCACTCTTTGTATTTCAGTATTAAGTTGGCTTTCATTCAGTTCAATTTCTCCGAGAATCTCATTCATTTCTCTTACCCATTTACCTTGATTCATAATCTCACGCTTTCTTTTAAACACTCGATTGTCACCCATGATCAAATGAATCATGAAGTGATCCGAACCCAAATTTTCTTCCTCCACATTCCATGTGACTTGGTAAGCCAACGCGGCAGATACTAAAGATAGATCCAATGCGTTGGATGTACTTCTCAAGTTCGCTAATCTAGTTGGCCTTCCATCATTAAGCATTACCAGGTCGGAATTCAAAATGCAGTCGGCCAACAGATTCCCTCTCACACAGTTTCCCATACACCCCCACATTCGCTCGTGTGCATTCCAATCTCCACATACAATTAATTGACTTTTTCCATTTACCCAGTCAAATAACTTGACAATGTCGGCAGATGCCTGGCCTCTTTCATCAGCATCCAAAGCTTGAGGTATATACACACACTCACAAGTACTAGATTTCTGCCCAAATTGGCTGTTTTACCAGCTACTGCTTCCAAAAAAGTGAAATCTGGTAAAGTTATTTGTTGGAGTATGATATTATTGCGAAATGCTATCGATACCCCACCATAACCGTCCGTTCTAGCTTTGGGCAGAAATCCATACCCTTTCAAATTAAACGTCTTGCCCATTTTTTCCCATGTTTCACTCACACATAATATATCTACATTTACTCGGCTCAAATAATTCACAAGCCTATCCTTTTTGCGTATAGGCTTTGTGCATTTATTTGGCCTATAACAATCTGCTCATTCGGTACATTCATTCTATTATTTAACGATCTACTCATACTTACATTCAATTTTGGGATAAATCGGTCTCTACTATATATTGCTGTATCTTTTTTACTCATTATTTAATTGTTCGTGCTCCAATATAGCTAATTCCGCCTGATTTAAAAGTGGTCGCTTCTTTTGTTGAGAATCGCCGCTGGTTGCATCGACCTCCATTGATGGTGTAACTGTATTTGATTGTTGTGTTAAATATTGTTGTTGCGATTGTTGTTTTTGTAATTGTTCTATTTGTTGTTTTAAATATACTGGTTGTAAATTTTGAATTTGTGGTAAGTTTTTAATATGTTGTAGTTGTTGTTGTGTTACCAACAGCACCTGTTTATGTTGTGTTTGTGTTTGTTGTGGCTTGGCTTGTTGTACTCTCATTTGGAGTTGTGGTTGTAGTTCCTGTTCTGTTGTTTGTTTGGTTTCGGTGTTTAGTACTGCATGTTGTTCCTTTGGTAGTTGTGGCCTAGTACCTTTTAAGACATCAGCGAAGGATGTTGTCTTGGTTGAGGCTGGTGTTGTATTTGCATACAGTCTATAGTATTTAGTTTTGGCCTCGTGGAATGTTAAACGATCAACTGTTTTTATTTTTACAATTTCCGCTTCTCTTTGGTAGACTGGGCAGCTTTTGCTGTTAATGAGGTGTCCTTGCCCGCAATTTGTACATTTTATTGTTGTGCATTCCTCTTGGTGAGGCAGTGGATCGCTGCATTTTATACATGTTGAAAATTTGTTTTGGCATCGTTTTTTGGTGTGTCCAAATTTGAGGCATGTCGTGCATTTCATTGGGTTTGGAATGTACAATCTGACATTTAATATCAGAAATCCCGCTTTGATATGTTCCGGGAGCGCCGGCGTGTTGAATGTTAAAATTATTGAGGGTGTGTCTCGTAACTCATTATTTACCCATCTTTTCATTTTCCTAACTTCCACTACACCTTGTTCCTTTAGTCCTTCGGCAATGTCCTGTTCAATTACATCTTCTAAGTCTCTTGAGAAAATTATTCCCCTCGAGCTGTTCAATGTTGGATGCTCAATTACTTTTATTTCAACTAAACTTCCCAATTTGGTCGCCTTGAGCAATGCGTTTGCAGTTGTCCCGTTTTTGACCAACAATAACAGTTCGCCGGCTCTAGTCCGTTGCGTTGTTACAATGCCTGTTGCTGTTATCATGTCTAAGGCTTTTTGGATGTAAAACGGCGATAGCTTGGATAGATTTTGTTTTTCATCCGCATGCTTCATAATTAAAAATTTTTCGTTTAAGTTGACTTCGCTTTCTCCAGCTTGGAAACCTACTCGTCTGACACGATAATCTTCGGCCCTTTTTCGTTTATTCATTGGCTGAGTATTGTTTCCAATTTTCATTAGTGGCGCAAACGGATTCTGAGACGCCGCCATCGTTATCGCAGTCTCTTCCAGGGCCGTAGCCCTCACCTTATTATAGATAAATCTACTACTTTTTGATTTTTTTTTTTTTTTACAAAAACAAAAAATAATTTCAACACAAAATGTTCAAAATGCCTTTTGTATATATCACTTTATACTGTCCCACACTTGGTATATAAATTGTTTATCACACTTATAGTCACTAACTAATTATATTTCCACTAAAAAATGAAAAAATTGTAAAAACTCAATAAAAAATTTAAAATTTGACAGCTCAATAACACGACTTTTGTCTACGACGTATGAAGTTGAACTGAATTACCAGAATAGGGCCACTGATGTTTAGAATTTAGATTATTCAATTTTTTATTTTCGTTGCTACTTTTTGGTTTTTGTTATATAAGGGTCTTTTGTTATTTAATGTATTTTTATTTTTTTAATTCAAATTTCGAATGAAAAATCTAAATTTTAAAAATGTTGTCAATGAGGGTGGGTCATCGCAATAACGCCACATTTGGAAATGGACGAGAATGAATGAAAATAATTAGTAACCGAATATGTAGTCGACATTCAATATATAAATTTTCTGTCGAAAATTTCTGTAACTCAAAAATGTATTTAAATTTTAAATCTCTATTTCAAACATTATAAACATTTTAAATTAGTTTTAAAAATTTCAAAGTTCTTTCATTAAAAAAGTATACAGAATCCATGTTTGGAAACTACAAATACAACCTTGGTTGGGCCCGATCTATTTTGACATTTAGGTTTTTTGAAATCACCTTTTAAAATGAACCATTTAGAATTTTTTCTTGTAAATTAGTATAAAATATTTTATTAATTGTTTTATTTGTTCAAAACATGGATCATCATAGGTCGCTGGTAGCAGTGAATTAAAATCTCGCTGGACAATAGAAAAGCATATATATATTTGTAATTTTCAAAAATGTCCTGGTTTTTAGATAATTCTTTCAAATTTGCGAACCATAAAAATAATAACTGAAACACTATTTAAATATTTTATTTAAGAAATCGAACTCCAGCCCAAATGATATATAGGTATAAGGAACATTTCTAGAATTGGCGTAACATCTCAGATATAGCGACAAATGTGTGTGTTCCATTTGGTGCTGAAGGTGGAGAAAATTGCCTAGGTTGGCTGTAGTTTATAAGGGAAACCAAAATTTCAAATCTCATTTTTCATTTATAAGTTGATGGTATCGACGAAGTAGTGTTTCAAAATATTTCTTGCCGTTGGGGTATGTTTTATTTTAAATTCTGATCCCATACCAATGTTTATATCGCTCATTTGCTGCAACAATGACACAACTCAAAAATGACTTTTGTTCAAGCAACACTTATAAAAATATTGAAATGTAATACTTTTCGACAATAATTTTAAAATCACATAGCGGTATAATTTAAAGATGTAATGGGGAATATGTTGATAGACACATGGTTATAGTTCCTCTAATAACGCTTGTGTGGGGCTACAACCCAAACACAACTTAAAAATTACCATTTTGAGTTATGTCACTATTGCAGCAAATGGGCGAAATATTAGGAACTATTTACAAAATACTTCAGACATAAAATTTCACTAAAATTAATCAACAAATGTGCTTATTCCATTTGATGCTGGTGGCTAAAAAGATAGCCTGAATTAGTTAAGTATTTAAATATAAATTCGGCGAAAATAATTTTTGATTTACATCGACCAAAACGAGTGTAGTGTTCCCAATATTTGTTAACAGAACAAAAGTAGTGCGGAGAAATATCAATTTAAAACAATTTAACGAAATTAGTAGTCGTAGAAAACAATATTTACGATTCTGAGAGTCCATTTGGCATACGTCTCAGTACCCGCTTCCAATGAACCAAAGTTCGTTATATTCTTCCAGTTTTTCTTGCTTAAGGGGTAACCAGCGAATCAGTAAGAATCCTTACAGAATTCAACGAAAATATTTTCTTACAGAATATTTGACATATCGGCAACCGAATCCGTAACAACTGACAAATACAGTATTAAAATTGTAATATGAATGGGAAAATTTATTATTTTTAAGAAAAGTGTGCTGTGAAAATTTTGATGTATTCTGACAGATCCTTCAGTTTGCGCGTTAATTTTCGCTCTGTTAAGAGACGGTTGAACTGAACGAAACGTTCATAAAAATTCGCTGGTCAGTAACTTGCACTTTCTGTATATCGCGTTCTCACTTAAAGTTGTTACTGACTCGCTGGTTCCCCCATTAGAATCACATCGTTTTTTTTTTAAAAGTTTCATTTCAAGCCAGTTTTTCATTCCAGTCTAATGTCCCTCGAGCCGCATTCTGAAGTAGTGGATGAGGATGATTCAAATCAAATGATGTAGCATATTATACTGGATCCTGCGCATATAAAAATATTAAATGCAGCACATGCAGAACAAAACTGTTAAAAGAAAACGATGTAGTAACATCACCGTCCGAAATGTTTCTATGCCAGAAAAACAAGAAAACAACGAATTTTGAATCATCGAAAGCGCCTACTCAGTAATTCGCTGAAATGGCTCTCAGAAATGTAAATATTTTTGAGCAAATATATAGTAAGTAACGTAACTTGCGTAATATTTGCAAGAAAATTAATGCTTTTCTGTTGTCCAGCGAGATTTTAATTCACTGCTACCAGCGACATATCATGATCCATGTTTTTTGAACAAATAAAATAATTAATAAAATATTTCTTACTAATTTATACCGATTTTCCATCGTCATAGTATAATAGTATAATAGTATTATACTATTCTTCTACGACGATGGAAAATCGAAGTTGATAGTATAATAGTATAATTATAATATTTTGTTATACTAGCTATCAAAAATATAATAGGTAGCAAATTGTGTTTTTAACATTGTAAATTTATCTGACAGTGTATTATTTTGACAATTCACTAATACCACGTTTACATTAGTAGAATAAAAGTACGTAGCAAAAAAGTATCGTCATGTGACCTCAAATTTAAATATTTAAATATTTTATCACATACTTTTTTGATATTTCGGTAAAGTATGTATCAAAAAAGTATTAGTATCTCTCTTTATTTACAAACACATCTTTACACCTCATGACGTCACACCTTTCGTCCATGTTTGTTTTTATAATAGAAAAATGTCAATAAATAGCAAAGAGTTTAAACTAAAGAGGAGAAACAAACTTTTTTTTCTTTCATGTAAACAGACCATTTAGTTTTTATTGTTGTTAAATATTTATTTCTAGTATATTGTATTTTAAAGTCTTTGATAAATAGTAAGTAAGATCTTACGTCATTTATTTTGTTTTTATCAAAAGTTACGTACAAAAAGTTGATTTGTACAATTTAATTTTAATTATTGTAATCAAATTACTAAATTTAAGTTATTGGTCTTAAAATATGTTATGCTTAAAGGTTTGATTTAAATATAAAGCTAAAAATATTTTAATTTTAATCAAAAATGTTCAATTTTACATGGATTCTTATGGGAAATCATAAAATGTATCCCCATTAAATTAAGCTTCTTTTAAAATTGGTCTGATACTGACGGCTTGTATATCTATGTAGGTAGGCTTTGGTGAAACCATGCCAATACACTACTACCTACTAACATTACTTGTTTGATAGCTACCTTAGTTTTAAATTGCTTATATTTATTGTTTGAATTTGTTTGAAAAATTTTAAAACAAGAACATCATTAGGAGAATTAGAAACAAATTTATTTTAGATAATGTATTTGATTTTTCCAACGGCATACGGCAACGCTATTTCGTCTATTTTTATATGATAAGTGAAATTTAATATAATTATGTATATAGAAATTAAGCTCTTTTCCAATTACTTACTTATTTCAAACTTATTTATGGAACCTAACTTATTACATAAGAAATTACATTGAATAAATTAGGTTTCAAAAATAAGTTAGTACATAATTGGTACCATTGGGTACATCGTGCGATTTTGAAGTTGAAAACATTCCGGTTTCCATGTGGATTGTTTTTTGAAAATTTCCGACAGCTTTAAAAGCCATTAGAATAAACAAATAATGAAAACTCAATTTTGTGTGTTTTTATTGTCGGCAAAATTTTTTGTTTGATGCTGAAATATATTTTTTTGAATAACCTTAATAATTTAACCACATATTATACACTGCGCCAATTAAAAAACGGAACAGGAATTTTCTTCGAAAAAATACCCAGATTTGAACGCTTGTATCTTGGTGAAATAACACCTTTCAAAAAAAAGTTTTTGTTTCTAGTGTAAGGAAATTTTGTTTTCTTTTCGATACTGGAAACCGTTTTATTTTATTTTGTGTTTTTATGACCTTTTTGGGTAAAACAAAAGGTGTCTAAAAAAAATAAAAATTTGCTGCTGTTTGAAACTGTAAACGAACTTGCTCGATATTTCATTCAAAAATCCAAATCAGCCATTTTATAGAGAATTTAGAAACCTTGCAAAATGTTACTAGTAAAATTTCTGTGCGGCCACTCCTTGTCGAGTTATTGAAGTTTTAGAGAAAACGTATCAAAAAGCGTATACACGTTAACAAGGACATTTTTTTATCTTGTAAACTAAACACTCTATGATAAAATTTTGAGCCACTTTAAGTTTTACGTTATTTTATGGAAAACAATAATTTAATTCATCGCATAGTTATTTGAAGAGTCAAGCGAGATGAATCGAAAAGAACAATTACTCGTTCACGCTATAAAAATTGTGGCTTTAGTTGAAGTCGGTGAAATTTATCGGAAAATTGGGCGCGGATTTTTTTTTATGCATGATAATGCCCGGCCGCACGCAGCTCTAAACACACGCCAATTTCTGCAGCAGCTCCTCATTAATTTAATAAGCCATCCTCCGCGAAGTCCAGATTTAAACCCCATAGAACACGTGTGGGATATGTTACAACGGCGTGTAAGAAAAGTGACAAGGCAACCAACAAATTTGCAGGAACTTCGAGACGCTTTACAAAAAGAATGGCGACAAATTACCATGCAACAAATACACAATGTTTTAAATAAGCCACGGCGTATTTATGAAATAATGCGATCTAGAGGAGGGAACACGCGTTATTGAAAATTCCAGTTTGTTCGTAGATTTTAGTTTTATTCCGTTTGAATAAAGTTTAAAAGGATTTTGCATGCAATTTACCTGATGAAATGAATCGTATTTTTCACTGTAAAAACATATTATCTTCTTGATTTTGGATCACCAAAATTAAGCCTGATAACAAAATGTGGCTCAAAATTTTATCGTAGAGTGTTAATTTACAAGATAAAAAAATTTCCTTGTTAACGTGTATACGCTTTTTGATACGTTTTCTCTAAAACTTCAATAACTCGACAAGGAGTGGCCGCACAGAATTTTTTCCAGGAACATTTTGCAAGGTTTCTAAATTCTCTATAAAATGGCTGATTTGGATTTTTGAATGAAATATCGAGCAAGTTCGTTTACAGTTTCAAACAGCAGCAAATTTTTATTTTTTTTAGACACCTTTTGTTTTACTCAAAAAAGTCATAAAAAAACAAAATAAAATAAAACGGTTTCCAGTATCGAAAAGAAAACAAAATTTCCTTACACTAAAAACAAAAACTTTTTTTTGAAAGGTGTTATTTCACCAAGATACAAATCTGGGCGCGTTCAAATCTGGGTATTTTTTCGAAGAAAATTTCTGTTCCGTTTTTTAATTGGCGCAGTGTATTTGCTGCTTATTTCTAATTTTTGATGCTATTCTTTGTCGCTAAACTATTTTTTTTGACGCTGAAAATTATTTGTTTGTATTTTCAATGTTTTGTGCCAAAATATTATATTTGTTGCCAATTTATAAATTTTGATGCCAATGTTTGTCGTCACAGTATTTAATTATGTCCTTCAAAAATATTTGTTTGTTTTTTCATATGTTGTTCCAAAATATTATTTGTGATGCCAATTTATTATTTTTGATGCTAATGTTTGCCGCCAAATTTTTTTTCTTGTATGCCCGTTTAAATTGTCCCATTTTAAAAGGTGATTTCAAAAAACCTAAGTATCAAAATAGCTCGGGCCCAACCAAGGCTGTATTTGTAGTTTCCAAACATGGATTTTATATACTTTTTATTGAAAGAACTTTGAAATTGTTAATACATTTTTGAGTTACCGAATTTTCGACGGAAAATTTATATACCGAATGTCGACTACATATTCGGTTACCAATCATTTTCATTCATTCTCGTCCATTTCCAAATGTGGCGTTATTGCGATGACCCCTCCTTGACGATATTTTTAAAATTTAGATTTTTCTAAGAAAAGACCTTAATATAGTATGTATATAAAAAAAAAAAGTAGAAACAAAAATAAAAAATTGAATATTCTAAATTCTAAACATCAGGAAGAAATTAGGAGACATTAACAACCTTGATGAATGCAGGAGAAAAAAATACTCGAACGCATGATCACATATTATACGAATTTTACATACATTATTATACAAGGTGAACCAAACAATTTATGATTGCAGACGATTTCAACAATAATATTAGTATTGGGAGGCATGCACAGAAAATGTTACGTTTCAATTTAATCCAGCCTACTTGGTCGCTATTGTTATTTCTTCTTTTTATATAGAAATTGATAAGGATGAATAGAAAAGAAATTGAAATAATTTGTGAATGCACGTGTTTGCAAAGCAAATATTTGTAAATATTCATCTTTCTTATTCAATATGAATACAAGGAATTTTGGTTTATGTATAGGTAAAATGTGACAATTATTAACAAATTTGTTCATCAATGTTGATGTTTCCTCCAATCTATAAAATAATCAATTGGATAGGAAAAGGCAACAAATGAAACATAAGGAGTACGATCATTAAAATATAAAAGGTCAATGACCGTTCTACTTACGACAGAAAATAAAATTCGTATATATGTACATAGATTTGGTTTAGATCTGTTCCATTTTACAATATGATTGCGATATAATATAGAAAGATATGAGAACCTATTGCTGTAGTACCTGTTTCTCCTTGATAAAACCAGAAATTAACAAAACAATAAATTCGTTGTAATGAAATTGAACGCATAGGTAGGGACAGTTATATGGTATTTTATATATTCATTTCTTTATAATGCAAAAATTATTTGTATAAAATTAACAAAAACAACATTATTAACATTATTTCAAAAGAAATCATCGCAGATTAAATTAAAATGAACGATCCACACGATTTAAAATCTGACTTTTTATTTAAACCTACATCGAAGGATTTAAAAAAATTATATACTTTGAAAAATTTTGAAATATGCAATTTTAAACTTATTGGCAGTGCGAAATTCACGGGTGATTTGACCGGCCCCAATCTAAGTCATGAAGAAATTCCCGAAGAAATAATTCGTAAATTGGTGAAAAATGGAAAAGGCTTTACAGTTTATGGTCACTACAAAATAGGGACCATTTTTGAAAAGATACATATTCCAATTAAGAGAAAAGTGCTTATTGGAAATATTTGTTAATGGTAAGGCCCGCGTTGCTCATTATGACAAAAAAAATATTTAAACAAGTACCTAATATTGTTCACATTTATTTTATTTTATTTATTTACAAAAATTTTATGTTAAGAGCAACCATACTTAAACAATCTATTTTGAGCCTGAAACTCATTTACAAAAGGTTGAGTAGAGTAGACCGTTTAACATAACAATAAATTAAAAAATTGTGGCTTTAGAATTAAAGGACATCACCCGCAACACCATTAAATTTTCACATTCCATCTACGAGTATAATGGTTTTGTACCTTCAAGTGACTCGACGGTCTCCAGCCAAGGTTGAAGCATTTTCGATTATAACAAAATTACAGATAGTTCCACTTCACCGGCGCTCAGCTTCGTTCGGTTAAATTGCTCCATTTTCGCTAAATATTCCACTAGTTTACTACTGGAATATCGTCAAATTATTAAATAACTGGTATTGACATCAAGCGAGTCATGCAGTTGAGCGTATTTAAAATTGATATACATAGATAATTTTAATAATAAACGATTAATAAAAAATACTAAAAATAAAAAACAAATTCAACTTTCTGACTCGATAGTCAAAGCTCAAGAAGTAAGAGGAGTAAAGAGGAGTATATATTTTGACGGTTCTGGAAAGGAAGCGAAACACCCTATTTGTCCCCCTTACCATAGTTACAAGAGGATATTATGCATGTGTGGTTAATATTAATGCCTAATAATTCCTATCGGCAAATTAATATCTTCGCACAATACTGAAGATATTAAACGATTCTTAGATGATCTAAGCATAAATATGCCAAAAAGCTTTTTTACCGAAATATTTTGTGACAGATTGGTTTTGTGCTTTGATAAAGTCACTTCACAAACAGCGTTTCAGAATATTTATGCTACACTTATATGATGTATTAACATCAAATAAATTACCAGATAAAGTTGGCAGTTTTATATGTTCTAGCCACTTCTTGAATAAAATTTCAACTCAAGTCACACACATATAATAAAGTGATGTAGTGATTCACTCATGCAATTAATTTATTCCATTCGTTTATCTCCACAATTATTCGAAATGCAGTTTATTTCGACTCAAAATATAATTGTATTTGAATAGCCTTTTTCATCTTAGTAGTGACAACTATAGAGTATATTTTGACTTACTCTATGGGTTTGAATCCATACTTAAAATAAATACATTCCACATATGTATTAGTACCCACAAATCACTACTTTGTACTAAATAATATCTTGGACACCTTAATACAACAGCAAATCAGCAATTTTGGTTTAGATTGTACCATTTTCGTTTTTCATGCTGTCTCAACCACAGACACACCATTTTTTATACACACTATCGTTTCTTTACTCGAGCCGGACACACAAATAAATTCTATGCGTCAGCGAGAAATAAAATTTTCAAAAAGTTTTTTTTGTGCGGGCATTTAGTTTCTTTAAATTTAAATAAAATTCAATAAACAAATCCAAATTTTTCTTTACGGTAACATAAGTGAAAGTGGTGGTGGAAATTAAGTAGTTAATTATATTTATATCGCGTAAACAAAAATTAGAATAAATACGGCCACATCAAAAAGTAAATTGTGTGGTCGCAATATCAAATTTCGTATTTTATAATTTTTCTTGGTGATGGGATTTTACGCACACAACAGTGACTTCGGAGTTTTATTTTATTTTGTTTTATGTTCTGTTCGAGATTTTAAAGCCAATTAGTTTCAGAATCCCTTAATACTTTTAAACAAAGTGTTAATAGGTGCATGTGAGAATTTGAAAATAACCCGTTTAGTGAAAAAAAAAAAACTTCAGAATTTGCAGAATAAAGATCCATCCAAAGGACTTCATTTTTTAATAAATCAATATTTAGTAGCGGCCCTTATTATACCAGATATAATAATATTAGGTCTACAAATAAGTTTTAGGACACTTTTACTTTTTATTATATAGAAAACAGAAATAAAAAAAAAAGTGACTACCCATATATGATAATGTAGGGCTCGGTATGTAGTATTAAAGTACAGAACGATAAACTGTTTATCAGACATTGCATTCGTTATGAATTCCATCAAGGAAAAAGTGTTCGTAAAGCATGCGAATCGATTTGTTCTGTTCTTGGGGATAATATTGTGTCTAAAAGTACATGTGAATATTGGTATAAGCGTTTTAGAGAAGGTGATTTTGATGTTTGTGACCGTGAACGTTCTGGAGCTCCCTTAAAAGTAAACGACGAGGAACTGCAAGCGTTGCTGGATAAAGACTCTTGCCAGACGGAAAACCAACTCTCAGAACAACTTGGAATAACTCAGCAAGCTGTTTCATATCGCTTAAAAGCGATAGGAAAGATTAGAAAAGCCACAAAATGGGTGCCACACTTATTAACTGAACAAAACAAAAATAACCGACTTACCACTTGCGTGAATCTTTACAATTCTCAGAAAAGGAAATCTTTTTTGTGGTAAATTGTGACCGGTGACGAAAAATGGATTTATTTTGATAACCCAAAGCGTAAATATCAGTGGGTAGATTCCGGCGAACCAGTAAATTCAACGCCAAAGCGCAATATTCAGTGTAACAAGGTCATGCTGTGTATATGGGGGATATGAAAGGCGTATTATAATGAACTTGTGACACCTGGTCAAACAGTTACTGCCGAACTGTATCGACAACAACTTATAAAAGGGAATAAAAAACATCAAGAAAAGCGTCCATATACAGGCAAAGCAAAACGTCCAGTAAAACTCCTCCAAGACAACGCTAGGCCACATGTAGGTAAATCAGTGAAGGATACGTTAATGGCACTTGGATGGGAAATTGTATCACACCCAGCTTCATCACCAGACATAGCTCCAACTGATTTTCACTTATTTAGGAAGATGCAAAATGAATTGAGGTACGATTTAAAAAATTTGAAGAAGTGCAAAAATGGGTCGATAACTTTCTCTCCTCATTAGATGAAACTTTCTTTGCGGCAGGCATCCGTGAATTGCCTGTAAGATGGCTAAAGGTCATTCAAAACTATGGAGATTATTTTGATGAATAAATGTTATTTACTTTGTATAAAAATAAATTTTGAATTTTTCAAAAAGTGTGCTAAAACTTATTTGTAGACCTAATATTTATTTAAATGTAAAACAAAAACTTGAAACTCAAACCAATAATAGCCAAATTAAAAGATTTTTAACGAGGAATTTTTAGTTTTTTCTAATAAAAGTTAGATGGCGCATTTGCACTTTCCGAAATATGATTTGCATTTGAAATGGGAATTTAGGGAATACTATCGAACACTAGTGTAGAGAGCTGATTTTCAATTACCAAAAACGACTACACGAAGCACAAAATATTACGAATGGGTAGGGGTATAGGAATGGGTATTTGTTAATATTATCAGGGAGAAAACAAGCAAACCAGAGAAAATGGTCCAACTGTCGGCAATATGGTTACAGAAACAAAAATTTTAAAACTAAAAATGTACAGTCAGATTTCCACAAATTAACATAAAAATTAATGATTCTTTTGAAATTAGTAAAACTGTAGACTGCCGAATTCTTCGGAATGATTTTAATTGTGAAGAAGTGTCTAAATTAATAAAAATTACAAATACTTGTGCTTTTGATTCGGTAGCGGGAATTTTTATGTGCCTGTACTTGGATTTCGAATAATATAATGACTTTTTTCGATCATCAGAAAATAATTTTTTTTAAATTTATTCGTGAAATGGCAAATTCCAATGAAACCGATTCAGTTCACAACAACAGATCAAAGTTGATATTAAAGATCTACGAAAACAGCCCACCATTAGTTTCAACAAAAAATAACATTCCGTTAGATACTTCCTGTCCAATATCATTCATTTTAGAAAAAGTTTTTTCGTCACATCTAACTGAAACGAAAAAGTGGTCGAAATGTAGATCAGTACTCACCTTGAGACCATCTTTTTTTGTTGCCCTTAAAGATGTTTTTAAATTAAATCAGCTATCGCTCAGCAAGCGACCGAAACGTTTTTTTTTTACTAACTGTGGCATTGCAATTTTTGGGAAATAATTCACTAAAACCTGAATCCTGATTTCCATTACGAAATATTTACTGAGAGTATTTTTTACTGAATAAAAACATAAAAATGGAAAATGTCATTAAAGTGACAGAGAAATGGTCTTTGTTTTTTTTTTTAGTGTAAATTTCCACTTAAATTTATTTTGGTCATTTTTGACCAAAGGAACTTTAGTGTTACTTTTTTTAAGGGACGGTTGAAGGTTAGAAGGAAAAGAAATAATTCACTTTGAATGATTATCTTCCGTTCCTTTATGTACAAGACGATAATGTTGTAACTTTCCATAGAAATCAGTGCAACAATTAAGATTAATCTGGCAATTTTGATTTATTGAAAACATTAGTTAAAAAACTAATTTTGGAAAATTTGTTGCTAAATATAGTTGCTACACGAGCACATTTCTGAGATTTCTGTTATTTGTTTCAGTGCGGTACTTTCGCCCTCATTTTAGTATTTACAACTTTTTAATGGTTTATTAAATTAATTGGAATAACATATAACGTTTTGATTAGTCTCAATTTGGTTAGTTTCGACAATTTCTTAAAACCTTTTTGCATTATTAATTTTAAACCGTAATACGAAAAAATCATGTTATTTTATTTCTCATTTGACGCTTTTTTGTGTAGCTACATTTTTAACGTTAGTAAATTTTTTTTAACACTTTTTTTAGTGCCAAATTACGAAGAAGTTTGAAGCTGAAGTTTATAGATTTATTTAAAATAGCTACTGAGAATATTGAGTTTAACTCGTTTGCTACCAGGGTCTCCTTTGTCGCATACCGTGTGTTCATTTGAAAAATTTCCACCCGACAATACAATCACTAAATTTATTTAATTTAATTTTATTTTATAGTTCAGATATTTGTTTTGATTTTCTAAGATAGCTGTTGATAATTACAAAGTAGTGTAAAAAGTGTTTTGCTACAAAATGTCAACTTTCTAATTTAATGTAACTTTGCTAAATATCCAAACATTAAGTTATTCTGGTATTTTCCACGTAGATACATATTTTACTAAGAGGAGAAATTGTTAATAGTTATGCAATTCAATTTTGATCTGACGCGGAAGGATTACGAAAAATTAATCATTTTTCAGTCATCTCATCAGGCTGTAGCGACTGAATTGCTAATTTATTACCCTGATTTTTTCCTATAGATATATATCAACCATATTCTTTATAGTATTATTGAATTTTACAATACCCCATTAATTGAAACTTTATTGAAACTGAATTGGGAAACTATTAACAATTTTTCCTTTTCGTAAAATATTCATTTACTTACCTGGGGCCCTTTTCTCGAATTCCACATTCATTTTTCACATGTCGACATCTGTCAAAATTCATAAAAATGGAATTTTTTCGATACTAAGGGATATTTCCGAATAGGTACAAGCAGGTGGAAAAATTCTCCATATACGAAAATGTACATGTCCAATGTGTTTTGATGAATTTTGATAGATGTCCGCATGTGGAAAATGGATGTGGAATTCGAGAATAGGGCCCCCGGAAAATAGCAGAATAAGTTAATATTTGAATTATGTGTTGAACCCCGCATGTAAGCATTAAATATAATAAAATTGAAATTGTTAAAAGTTTTTAAAGGGGTGTTGTACCATCGCTAATACTGTAAGTACATGGTTCATTCTTATATATATAGGAAAAAATCAAGGTAATAAGTTAGCAATTCAGTCTCTATAGCCTGATAGATAAGATGACTGAAAATGATTTGCTAAATATCTTGAAAAATTTAACGTAGAACAAAAATATATTTACAAATAAAAGTTGTTGAATTAATTAGCTACATTGCTGCTTAAAAAAATTTAGGTTCCTATTCAAAATACTAGTTTGACCTTGAAATAACCTTTATGTTAATCGCAAAATTTACAATAAGTAATATTATCCTCTATATCTCTCTTTTTCAAAATCATACAACTTTTGTGGAAAACACAGTTTTCAGATACGCTTGATTTTCAAGGTAATTCAGGTGGAAACTTTTCAAATAAACACACGGTATATGTGACAACGGGCTCGGATAACAAACCGATCTGTCATACATATGTGACGGCTGTATTGAATGAGTTAACAAACGAGTTACTTAACGAGTTAACACTGGTCTCTATACGAATCATTTATTCCAATGATTCGTCGGGCTTACCTTATTATAAAGATTATATTCGAATTCCTTAATATTACGGGACGATGGAAATCTACCAGATATTCCAGAAATAACAATTTCTTCGCCTGGCGTAGCTGCAATTGCTCGTTGGTATGTTGGCTTATCATCGCATGAAGACATTTTATTTCAAATTCAAATCACTAACTCACTAAATCAGTAACGTAAACTGCACTAAACGGTACAATATTTGCGATTAGAAAATAATTTCTTTTTTAAACTTTTACTTAACAAACACCCACTAAAACTATAGTTTAAAAAACCACAAAACGTGTATCGACTTGTCTATTATCACAGAGTCTAACTTCGACTTACTCGCGAGTTGTCTAACTTCGAACGTTAATTTCCAATAAATAGAAAATATTTTCAGTTTCACCTATTTATATTAATTTATTCTAATGAAAATATTAATTTTTCATATCTTAATTAAGGCGATATACTGTACACTTATTTGACGTAAGGAATATTAAAATATGAATTATTTAACCCATTTTAGTAACATTTGGCCTCTTCTATTGGGGGCATACACATTGTAGCGTGCCAAAATCAAAACAACTAATTACATATTGAAATAAGTAAAATTCAAAAAAAAATTATTAAATTTATTCACCAAAAAAACAAAAATTAAGAATATAAATACAAAGAAAAAAAAATAAAGAAAAAAATAAATATAAAAAAATTGAAAAATTAAGATAAGTATGTAACTAATTTAAAAATAAAACTTAAAGAATGATTTTTATTTTACAATTTTTATAAAGGATTATATCCGCAGTAAATGTCGCATTTATCACACCCGCTTATGTCACTTCTTCTATGGTGGTTTCCCCAACACATCCAAATGTTTTCAGCTAAGCAAAAAAAACAAAGACACAAAAAAAAAATAACCATCAGTAATCACGTTAGTTTTAGTTGGTTTCCAAAACAAATGGAGTAACTAAATTTTCAAGAAAACTACAATCAAATAAATTGGAAAGCCTGTTTTGCCTTATTGTAACTTCAGATATCGATTTTATTAAACAAAACAAAAATATTAATGTTGGGCGCCAGATATCTTAATGTAGCACGCTTTCCCGGCAAAGCTCAGTCCACAATCCACTCCATCGTGAGTTCGCGGAATTGAAGGAAACAAATCTTTCCAAAAACATAAATAAGAAATAACACGTAGGTAAACCAACCTATGGTCAGCCAAAATAAATAAAATAAAAAGAATATTGTAGTTGCTTCAGCACATACTATATGTATTTAAGTACTCAAAAACAATCATTCGCCGCAATACATATAACTACTCAAAGTCTACATAGGTTTTGCATTCTATTGCAGTATATTATTATTTTAAATCAAACAAAAATGTTGTGTCACTTTTTTTTTATTTTTGGATTATTTCTTAAAAAAAAATTTAGGATTTACACTAACGATTTGATATTATGTTACTGATCATCAGTTTTTAATTGAAACATTATTCTGTTACTAAAAACACTTTAAATATAATGAATATTAACACTTATAAAAAAAATAAAGTATATAATCGTTATTCACCATTCACAAAATAATATCCATCTTCAAAAAAAAATAAATTTATTAAATCCGTCTTGGATTTAAAAAACTACAAACTTGCATTTCATTTTGTGTTTTTTTTTCTTGTAATTTTTTTTTTTTTATTATTTGTCCACAAAAAAAACTAAGTAGAAGCACTGGCCATATTATCAAAATAATCAAAAAAACATTCTTGACCAAGACAAAAAAAAAACACCAAAAAAAATAAACACTACTTGGATAGCAATTATTCAGTTTTTACGCTACCATATACTCATTTTTACATTTTGGTTATTCTCAAAGAAAAAAAAAACAATCACCTCGATTTGCATGCTGCTTCGGTTTATATACCCATCAGCAAATCCAAAAATGCCGGAAGTATTCCCTCTCTCCGACTTTAATTTTTTTTCGACCACTGCACCCACCAAGTCACTGAACTCTATACCATCACTTACCTACTCTGACTTACACAATTAGGTTGGTTACCAATAATTTTTATTTTTTTATTTCGAAATTGGCGACCAAAAATTTGACAATGGTTGAGGACTCGGCTTGAGCTTAGCCCGAAAAAAAACGTACGACATCTATCATAATAATTAAATTATATTCAGAAAATAAAAAAAAATCGATATCTAATCAATAATACAAAACAAGAACAAATGGTACAGGGATTGCTCTCCATTCACGAAATCGCATTCATTGATGCATACTATTGTTACTGATGGTTTTATTGCTATCGATTTGAAGCAATAAAAAAAAATATTAACAAGAATTTTAAATTGAGGGAATACCGGCAGTAAAATTTAATAACAGCAAAACTTCAAATCGACTGAAACATGATAAATAAAAAAAACCTTACAACATGTCTTATAATATTCCACCGAACGATCGTCATAGATTGAGCATTCCACCGTAGTAACCATTGCTTTTCGTAGGACGCTACTTTATACCGATAAGAGATTTAGAATCAGGTGCGTTTGATTGTCTAAAAATGAATCGATACTTTTGCATGTAGTAAAATCATAATGGCTAGTACCTTCCTTCAACAGAAGAAGATCTTTTGGATCGAACCTGATGAAGCCAAATTACTGATACGATAAGGGCCAGCAGTGGCCTCTAAAAATGTTTTTACTATTTTCCTTAGTAACTGGATATGCACCTTTTAATTAATATTTTTTTTATTATTAAAACAAACAATATCAGACCATAAACGTAAGTCACGTTGTATTGAGGGAAATTTCAAAACGGTATAATTGGTCGATAAATAATACAAAATTTTCGCCTAGAACTATATATACTTGAAATTATGTTCGGGCGACCATGTTAAAGGCATAACATCGTAAGATCTTCATCGGATGTATATGGCTCAAAATGTCAAAATTCAAATATTTCTTTGGCGAATCGGTTAAATTTCAATTGTTTTTGACAAAAGTATAAATTTAACTTGGTTCAAAATAGAAAATAAGCCAGCAGCTGTATTCTAAAAAAAAGTAAAAAAAAAACGTGATGGGTAACGCGATATTCCTTAACGTGAATGTTTCTTTTTTGTCTAATTTCTATTCCGATAAAAAAAAAACGTTCAAGAACATCGAAAAAACATAGAAAACTGGAAAATAGAAAAAACGCTCTGTCAAATTATGCCATTTCAACAATTTTAATAAACAGTATACAAGTCTGCTTGTAAATATAACAGAAATAAAATGTATCTTTAAGCAAACCAGCGGCGACACTGGATGCTGGCCGAACACAAAATTTTATTGATTTTAAATTACACAGTATATAGTGATGGTTTCATTAGGTTAATAACAATGTATTATATAATAACAATAAAGCCGGATTGGATGTCTGTGAAGCTGGCACGAAAAGTTAGCACGTAAAACGCAATGGCAACACTTTAAGTACAAACAAATCAAAGACACTTGTACTAAAAAGTTAGCACGAAAAATGTAATATTCGAAAGCCCGGAATAAAGTTAGCACGAAAACAACTAAAATATTTAAATAACATAGCACGAAATATGATTCAAGTACAAGACAGGAAAAGAGTACTAACGGTCCGTGCTGGACCCTTCCTCACATTTGTCGGATATGAATTTAATTTTCAATTAAAGTAGAATCATTAACCAGCTATTTGAGTAAATTTTGTAAATTTTGTATAGTTAGGAAGAGAGTACTAACGGCCCATGCTGAACCCTTCCTCACATTTGTCGGACATGAATTTAATTTGCTATTAAAGTAGAATCATTAACGAGTTATTTGAGTAAATTTTTTAAATTTTGTATAGTTAGGAAGAGAGTACTAACGGCCCATGCTCCCCCTGGATTTCAATTAAAGTAGAATCATTAACCAGCTATTTGAGTAAATTTTGTAAATTTTGTATATTTAGGAAGAGAGTACTAACGACCCATGCTGGACCCTTCCTCACATTTGTCGGACATGATTTAATTTTCAATTAAAGTAGAATCATTAACCAGCTATTTGAGTAAATTTTGTAAATTTTGTATAGTTAGGAAGAGAGTACTAACGGTCCGTGCTGGACCCTTTCTCACATTTGTCGGACATGAATTTAATTTGCTATTAAAGTAGAATCATTAACGAGTTATTTGAGTAAATTTTTTAAATTTTGTATAGTTAGGAAGAGAGTACTAACGGCCCATGCTGGACCCCTCCTCACATTTGTCTTATATGAATTTAATTTTCAATTAAATTAGAATCATTAACCAGCTATTTGAGTAAATTTTGTAAATTTTGTATGGTTAGGAAGAGAGTACTAATGGCCCATGCTGGATCCTTCCTCACATTTGTCGGACATGAATTAATTTTCAATTAAATTAGAATCATTAACCAGCTATTTGAGTAAATTTTGTAAATTTTGTATGGTTAGGAAGAGAGTACTAATGGCCCATGCTGGACCCTTCCTCACATTTGTCTGACATGAATTTAATTTTCAATTAATGTATAATCATTAACGAGTTATTTGAGTAAATTTTGTAAATTTTAAAGTATGGTTAGGAAGAGAGTACTAACGGGCCGTACTGCACCCTTCCTCACAATTGTCGGACATGAATTTAATTTTCAATTAAAGTAGAATCATTAACCAGCTATTTGAGTAAATTTTGTATAGTTAGGAAGGGAGTACTAAAGGCCCATGCTGGACCCATCCTCACATTTGTCGGACATGAATTTAATTTTCAATTAAAGTAGAATCATTAACGGCTATTCGAGTAAATTTTCTAAATTTTGTATAGTTAGGAAGAGAGTATTAACGGCCCGTGCTGGACCCTTCCTCATATTTGTCGGACATGAATTTAATTTTCAATTAAAGTAGTTATTTGAGTAAATTTTGTAAATTTTGTATGGCTGTTTTTAGAAATATCCTTATCAAAAAAAAAAAAACTGGTTTAAGTTTTTGATTAAAAGTATTGCCGTGCATACATTTTGAAATTTTTCGTGCTGACTTCACATCGGTCGGATTGGCCAAACCGTACTCGGATTTGCTGTACATTTTCTATACGAAATCTACTAAAAAACTAAAATAAATTATTTGATGATAAGACATTAAAATTATTCTTTTACTTAGTTCAAATCATCGGAGTACTTCCTCTATCCCGCTTTTTTGCTTGTAGTTGTTGTTCGCCGCTTTTCTCTTTTCTGTTCATTAAATTACTGCCAATTTAATTATTAAATTTTAAAACTTAAATGTAATCAAATTATTTTCGTTTTAATAATACAAAATATATAATTTTTTACTAAATTACTTACTTCTTGTCATATAAATGAAAAAAAAACGTTTCAAAAACCCAACCAAAAAAACGTGTGTTGTTTTTAACGTCGAGACCGTGAACGTTTTTCATCGGTCAGAATAGGAAATAACGTTAATTTTGCGATTAAGTAATTAAAAATAAATTGATTGATGAATTGAATATAAAAATCATCAATTAGTAAATTTTATGTTAATAGAACTATTCGAGCTACCTGGAATAACAAATTTCACAAAAAGAATGATCAGCAAAGAGCTTCTAATAGAAATGGGGAAGAAAAAAATTAGAATTCTTGAACAAAAACAAACATAAAGCATCTGACATAACCTCACAAAACTCAAATAATATTCGGTGTTTAAACATCAAATTCTAATAAACCAAAGGCTTTTGCATTTCGTATCTTGGTAATAATTTTTTATCAAACCCCATATAAAAAAAATGTAAACAAAACTCATTGACTCCGCAAATTTAGCAAAGAATGCCAAGTACGTTGTATGGAATGTATGGAAATGTTTCAAAATAAAATTCTTACAATGTAGCTAAAATATCGTGCATTTCCTATATACTTAGAGTTCAATCGGGCAAAAAAATAAATATCATGAAATTTTTTACCACTTTTGGCATAAATAATAATTTTATGTAAATCAACCGATTTTCAATCAACATTAGAAGAGAAACAACGTTTTCCCCTTATAAAATCATCTATTTCAAGCGTGCAGAGTTGGAGAGAGGTGGTTATATATGGTTGGCTGCAAATAATATATGGTTTCATCTGAAAGAGAAAATGAAATCTAATTATATAATTTTTTTTGGATAGTTTTTAAATAATAATAAATATTGTTTAATAGTTAAAAAACATCGGAGATACGACAAACTCGAGGCGTACCCTCTAGTACTGAAAGCACCAAATAGTTTTAGCTAGGAAATTAATTGGTTCGTTTCAAGCTCGGTATTTTTCACAAGGCCGCACCAAATCAAAAAAGTCACCATCAAAATGTTAGAAAATTAAAACTATTGTCGGGGAAGGAAGCGGGCGTGAAGGCGGACGTGGAGGCTGGCGGGCGTGGACGCGGGCGTGGACGCGGGCGTTAAGGCAAGCGTGAAGGAGGAAAACGAGGTGAAAGAGGAAAGCAATATTTAAAAAGAAAAATTAAAAATTATAAGAGACGAAGAAAAAGGATTCGAGGAGGAAGGGGGGGGGGAGCGACAAGGCGGGCGTGGAGCAGGAAAACGAGGAGGAAGAGGAAAGCATCAGGTGGTTTCTGGAAAGATTTACTACCAGATTATTTAAAAAAAAGTAAATATTGAAAAAGAAAAAGAAAAATTTATGACAGACGAAGAAGAGGAATCCGTGGAGGAAAAGGAGGCGGGCGAAGCCGAGCGATCCGAGGAGGGAGAGGAGCGGAAAATATGGCGGGCCAGGAGGCGGGCTGCTCCTACTCAACAACAGGGCAAAGGCCAAAGCTGACCACTCAAAGCGACCTCTGCTGCCGTTAAATGCAGAAAGGCATAATATAACGGATACTAACGGATCTTTATGTATATATATATATATATATATATATATATATATATATATATATATATATATATATATATATATATATATATAAGTGGAAATGTTGGCTTGTCCGTCAATAATAACAAATAGAAATACTCACCTGTATATTTCGAAGTTGAAGTATAAACTTACCTTTCTTTCAATGTAGCATTTGTATAGTCACCCTTTCTTTTGATTGGTATTAAAGGCAAACCAGAAACAAAGACTGTCAGCGTTTTTGGATGGTTGAAGTGGGAAGAAACGACGAGCAAAGAACGACACCAAAAAAAATAAAGAGTGTTAATAAAAACCTAAAATAAAGACAGACTAATAAAAATCAAATTTAAAGAGTGTTAAATAACTAAATAAAAATTGTTTTTTTAATCCAGTTTGCAATTAATCCCTCCGGTCAAATTCTTACATGGGGGCTCAACCGGGATCATACGGCCGGACTTGCGAACTATAAAAGACAAATAAGCTGTGAATAATTTGTTTTGCAGCGTGATAAAATTTGTGTGTGCATAGAAATAACATTACAGTTATTAAGAAATTATGCGACAAAAATTACATGTGCGCATTGTATTCATACATAGCATTAAACAATAAATATATAACGGGTTAATAGTCGAAACGGCAGAACGGGGAATAAGCGTAATAAAAACAAGAATGCACCAACGCAATCGTATGAGTGGAACGTCCATATTAAGGAGGGCTTGATTGCAGCATTTTATGAGAAAATTGATCAATTGGATTTTTCTAATTTATCTGCCGGTAGGTCATCAACAATGCACGAAGCAGCCAATAACACAGCCAATATTGCCGAGAAGCCTAACGGCAAAAAAGATGAGATAGAGTCGTTAATACAAGGGAATGAAAGGATGAGGTCAATGATTCAAGACAAAGGTATTCAGAATTTTGGATTTACTTTTAAAGATGTAGAGGAATCCCTAAATAAATTCAGTGGAGACGACAATTTTAAAATTGAAAAATGGGTAAGAGAATTTGAGGAAATATCAGAATCTATAGGTTGGAATCCAATACAAAAGCTAGTGTATGCTAAGCGGTTGCTGATCGGTACAGCTAGACAGAGCGTAAACGCCAAAACGGGACTAAAGACGTGGGAAGAACTTCAAAATTATTTGAAAAGTGAATTTCAAATATGTGTTAATTCGGCGCAAGTCCATCGGATGCTAGTAGAAAGAAAAAAAAAGTCAAGCGAATCTTTTTACTGTTATTTATTGTCCATGCAAGAAATTGCAGAAATGGGTGGAGTCGAAGAAGCAGCATTACTTGATTACGTTTTGATGGGATTGGTGATGCAGATATGAATAAAGCGGTATTATATGGGGCTCGGTCTGTGGAAGAATTTAAGACAAAGCTGAGAATCTATGAAAATATGAAGAGAAAATCGGTTGTTGAAAGTCGGATACCGCAAAAGCAACCAGAAGGAAGCGATAAAACAGAATTAAGAAAATATAAAGGAACGCGTTGTTATACCTGTGGTGATAGTGGACATATAGGACGGAACTGCACTAACAAGGAGAAGGGGTCAAAGTGCTACAGATGTAATTATTTTGGACATATAGCAACAGAGTGCAAAAAGGACAGAGTACAGGAAGAAAAAGTATTGTTAGTTGTTCTTCTCGTCGAAATAATGTGAAAATGATAATTATTAATGGCCAAGAATATTATGCGATGGTTGATAGCGGCAGTGATGTGGACCTGTTGGCTGAATCAAAATATGTGGCAACGGGAAAACCCACGTTAGATGGAAGAATAAAAGAGTTATGATGTGCGGGCGCACAATGTTTGTATATTTTGGGTTCACTTGAGGTTTTCGTATCTATAGATGGAGAATGTTATCATACGCAATGCCATGTAGTGAAAGATGGATTAATCCCAATCGATATGATAATAGGTAACGCGCTCATGCAACAAACCATCACTATTCTTACACCAAGGCAGATAATAATGACAAAGTTTCAACCAGACATTATAGCTTCGTGTATTCGAGAAGATGATGACTTCTCTATAGATGTCAACCACATAGCAAATTCAGGCATAGTAAATAGATTGAAACAAATGGTAATTAACTATAACTCTACGAAGGCGCCAACGGAAAATACGGGAATTGAGATGAAAATAGTTACAATAGATGACAAACCAGTGTATCAACGGCCGCGAAGATTAGCACCGCTGGAAACGGATATAGCGAAGAGACAAATTGATGAATGGTTGGATTATGGTATTGTACGGAACAGCGTTTCGAGCTATGCTAGCCCCATAATAATGATAAATAAAAAAGATGGTACAAAGCGCTTATGCGTTGATTATAGGAAGCTTAACCAGAAAATAATAAAAGATCGATATCCGCTTCCATTAATCGACGAACAAATTGACCAGCTTAGAGACGCGAGAATGTTTTCAACTCTGGATTTAAAGGATGGGTTCTTTCATGTTCCGGTGGCCGCAGATTCTATTCACTACACAGCGTTCATAACTAGTTTTGCCCATTACGAGTTCCTTCGAGTTCCGTTCGGGTTATCCAACTCGCCGTCAATTTTTCAGCGGTTCATAAATCATATTTTCCAAGAGCTAGTGTTCAACAAAAAAGTCTGTGTGTATATGGATGACCTGATTGTGCCAGGTAAAGATGAAAGTGAGTCCGTGGGAAGGCTGGCTGAAGTGTTAAACATTGCGGAGAGATATTCATTAAATATAAATTGGTCGAAGTGTAAACTTTTACAAAGAAAAATAACGTATTTGGGGTACGAGATAGAAGCGGGAGGTGTTAGTCCATCCATAGAAAAAATAAACGCGATAAGGAAGTTTCCTATTCCAAAAACTGAAAAGTGTTTACAGAGGTTCCTGGGACTCGTAGGTTATTTCAGGAGATATGTCGAAGGTTTTGCTATTAGAGCCAAACCCTTATCGAATATGTTGAGGAAGACGGAGCGGTTTCAGTTTGGACTAGACCAGATGCAAAGCTTTAATAAGTTAAAAGAGTGCTTGATAAAGCAACGTATCCTAAAAATTTATTCAAGTACGGCTGAGGCGGAATTACATTGTGATGCGTCTAAAATAGGAATAGCATCCATTTTGTTGGTGAAAGATGATGTAGACCAAAAATTTCACCCGGTATTTTATTACAGTCCTAAAAATTCTCCTTGCGAAGAGAAATACTCAAGCTATGAATTAGAAGCCATGGCCATCGTAAAATCACTGCAAAAATTCAAAGTATATCTTCTGGGGCTAAAGTTTAAGATAGTCACTGATTGTTTGGCGTTTAATGCGACTATGAAAAAAAAGGAGCTCGCATCAAGAATAGCTGGATGGGTCCTGCAACTACAGGAGTATGATTTTACTATGGAGCATCGAAGCGCAAATTCAATGCGTCATGTGGATGCTTTAAGTCGAGCACCACAAGTTTTGGTAATGAGTGAAGGTATAGTGCAAAAGATCGAGTCACTCCAACATAAAGACGACAGCTTAAAGCCGATTTTCGAATTGTTAAAACTAGGTACGTACGATAATTTTATATGTTCTAATGGAATTTTGTATAAGCTAGACAATGGACAAAGACTTTTGGTGGTTCCGAAAACATTGTACAATGCAGTTATTCAAAGATGTCATGAACAGGGTCATTTCGGAGCAGAGAAAATCGCCGACCGAGTGAAACGAGAGTTCTTCATTAAAGACGTACTGAAGAAAGTGAAGGCTTATATACAAAATTGTGTGCACTGTATCTTGGCTGAACGGAAAAGAGGAAAGCAAGATCGATTTCTGCATCCCTTACCCAAGGGTGACAGGCCATTATCCACCTTCCACATTGACCATTTGGGGCATTTGGAGAATACCAAAAAAGCGTACAAGTACATACTGTCAGTAATCGACGGGTTCTCTAAGTTTGTATGGCTTTATCTCTGTAAAACACTTAGCTCGTCGGAGATAATCCAGAAATTAAATATTCAGAAGTCATTTTTTGGCAACTCAATCCAGATTATTGCTGACCAAGCACCGGCGTTCACCTCAGGAGAATTCAAGCAATATTGTCAAGATGAAAACATCGAACTTCATTTAATTACCACTGGAATGCTAAGAGGTAATGGTCAGGTTGAAAGACCAAATCATAATGCCAGCTTTATCAAAGCTTGTAAGTGATAAACCTGAAGAATGGTTCAAATATACCAATCAACTACAAAGGTATTTAAACAACAGTTGTCAACGAAGTATTGGTATGAGTCCCTTCGAAAATATGTTCGGACTTGAAATGCGCTGTCCCGAAGACCTGCGAATAACAGAAGCGATTGACGAAGCTGCATTAGAATTGTTTAACGACGAGCGTAACGAGTTGAGGAAAAAAGCAAAGCAGCACATGTTGACTGTACAAGATGATTACGCAGCGCAATTTAATAAAAAACGGAAGCCTGCGACAAAATATAAATTTAACGATCTGGTAGCCATCAAAAGAACCCAGTTTAGTGGAAAGGGTAAGATGCGACCAAATTTTATGGGACCATATATCATCACTAAAAGAACCCAGTTTAGTGGAAAGGGTAAGATGCGACCAAATTTCTTGGGACCATATATAAATACGAGACCATGATAGATACGAGGTGAGGAAAGTTGGGGATGGAGGAGGTCCTAAAATCACAACGACAGGGGCAGAATTTAAGAAGCCATTTTTTATTCATGGAACAGATGACGACACCGACGAAGAGGAATTGAATGAAGAAGAGGAAGCATTCGAGCCGAATGACAATCCAGGATGGCCGAGTGGAAATGTTGGCTTGCCCGTCAATAATAACAAATAGAAATACTCACTTTTATATTTCGAAGTTGAATTATAAACTTACCTTTCTTTCAATGTAGCATTTGTATAGTCACCCTTTCTTTTGATTGGTATAAAAGGCCAACAAAAAAATAAAGACTGTCAGCGTTTTTGGATGGTTGAAGTGGGAAGAAACGACGAGCAAAGAACGACAACCAAAAAAGTAAAGTGTTAATAAAAACCTAAAATAAAGACAGACTAATAAAAATCAAATTTAAAGAGTGTTAAATAACTAAATAAAAATTGTTTTTTTAATCCAGTTTGCAATTAATCCCTCCGGTCAAATTCTTACATATATATATATATATATATATATATATATATATATATATATATATATATATATATATATATATATATATATATATATATATATATATATATATATATATATATATATATATATATATAATATATATATATATATATATATATATATATATATATATATATATATATATACATATATATATATATATATATATATATATATATATATATATATATATATATATATATATATATATATATATATATTTATATATATATATATATATATATATATATTATATATATATATATATATATATATACATATATATATATATATATATATATATATATATATATATATATATATATATATATATATATATATATATATATATATATATATATATATATATATATATATATATATATATATATATATATATATATATATATATATATATATATATATATATATATATATATATATATATATATAATTATGGGTTGTGTCTTTACGCGAACATAAAAAAAATATTTTATTTTCAATTTTTATTTAGTTTCTTTAATTTTTATTGTTACACGTTTGGATTTAAAATTACAACTGCCTAATATTATCTGTTTTTACTTAATTCTAAATAATGAATCTTATCTATTAAAGTTGGAATTGGTTTATTCAGCTATTTTGCCGGTTCATCTTTCGCACATGTCTACATCATGTATTGCTTATCTCTTATGTTGCATTTATAAAGTGTGGGAAATGCAACTAAGCGCTTTTGATGTTTATGTGGATATAACTATGTATTGCTTATCTCTTATGTTGCATTTCTAAGTGTGGGAAATGCAACTAAACGTTTTTGATGTTTATGGGAATATAACTCCTCCCGGGGGTGAAGAAAGGGCGTCCTCGTCCTTAGTTTTAATGCCCAATTTTGTCAGTATATCCGAATAATGCGATTGGCTATTTTCGTTTGTTGTAGTTGAATATGGTTCTGTTACATCTTTGATTTCCACTTTTGTGACTCGTTGACGTGTGTTGATGCAGATGTAGGTGACTAATATTATTATACCGATTGATGATAGGGATATTCCCTCTGATAAGGACCATATCCAATATTGATGGTCTGTTTGTTTCGTGTATATTTTCGCTATTTGTTTTCTATTTTGCAGGTTTTGTTGTTCAATTAGATCGATGTTGACAGTTTTAACCAGTTGTCGAGTTGCTTGAAGGTTATGTAATGCTCCTTATATTTCCTGTGCTTCGCTTTTTATTTCGAATGATTGTAATTTCTTATCTTTCAAGATTATTGTACAATTCCAGAATGTTATTAGGAAATTGCCTGTTAACGTGCGATTGTTTGGTCCACAATCCGATGACAATATCTCATCTTTTGCATTGTCTATTAGGAGTTTATCTTCCGTGATGAAATGTATAGTTGTTTCATTTTTCGTCGTCACGTTGCATAGACTTTTTGTTCCCATCACTAGAGGTTTGATGCAGTCGTCCTCGAATCCCTTGATTTCTGTGTGTTTCTGGACGAAGTTCCTATGATTTGTTGTTGTAAATAACTCCCGATGTTTTTATCAGGTGTTGAGGGTATTCTTTAATTACTGTGTCGTTGATTGTTAGTGGTATGACCAATACTGCTACCGATGTTTCGTTTTCCAATTTTGGCACTTCTAATATGAACAGGAGTGTTTCTTCGTTTGCTGCTATTTTTGGTACTACATATTGCAATGCTTCTTCGGGTAGTGTGATCTTGACACCTTGCGTGATCATTAGATTCTTTATTATCATTAGTTCTTTTAATGACAGAATTTTGTTGCTTGGCAATCCAACCTTCGTTCTGATGATAGCATCTTGGATATCCTCTAGTATAGCGTTGATTGTGTCGATATTGATGATCGTCGTAATCATTTCCATTTCAGTGATGATTATTTTGTTAGCCATGTTGGTATTTGTCATTGCTCTGTTTACGGTATCTGTCACCATTTGTATTCTCTCATTTATCTGTTTATTTATTCGGAACTGTTCATCATTATTCTCTATTAATTCGTTTGCTGTTGTTGTCAGAATTCTCAAGTCTGTCGCATCTGGACTCCCAGCAAGCCATTTCCATGCTGTGCCCAATGTATCCCAACGTTTTTGTCTATTTCGTTTTAAAGGTTTTATTTGTTGCAAGTTATTATCTAATTTTTTACATTTCTCTTTTACAATATTATATAATTCTAATTTATCGTCCTTACTATCTAATTTGTTAGAAATAAATGTATTGATTGATTCTACTGTTAACTGTAAACTAGTTAGATTGATCGGGTGTACAATTTTTACATTTCCCACTTGTATTTTACATTTGTTTGTTTTTATTAATAACAAGGGGTCTTCGTTTAAGTTTCTAATTTCTAATTTTTGAGTATTGTTGTATTGAAAAACTAAAATTAATATTGCTACTTGATATATAGAGAGATATTGAGATATTAAATATATTTTCTTATACATTTTTTTTTTTTTTTTTTTTTTTTTTTTTTTTTTTTTTAAATTATATACACAACAATAAATTTAAAATTTTAAATGGTAGGATAAAAGTAGAATTTTCCTGAAACGGTAAAAATTAATTTTTAATTATTTTTTATTCTTTTTATTTTATTCTTATTTCTCTTTATATTCCTTTGGGTTTTAAATGTCTTAAAGGCTATACATATTTGGTTTGAGGAACACTGTTTGGTTTTCTACCAGTGTTGGTGGTTCCTCTTTTTTATCATTTTGTTTTTTCATTTTACTTGTCGCTATTTGTAAGTTGTTGCTTACGTTCTGGAATATGTTTGCAGCTTGTGCATGAATCTCCTGAGGATTTACTATGTTATTTTGATTAAATATTACCTCGTTCGGCGTGAAGCCGGTGGCTGAATGTACCGTATTATTGTACAACGCGACAGATAATTCCATAGCCGTTAAGGTGCTAGAGTTTGGGATTTTGTGTTTGTTTGTATTGAAAATTTCAATAATCGTTGAATGGGTTTTCTCTACTTGACCGTTAGATTCAGAAGATGAAGCATATTCTAACCTAACATTTAAGTTATTTAGATACTCTTTGAATTGTGCCGATTGAAACGTGGTTTCATGGTCTGATATGATGGAATTTGGAATTCCGCAAAGTGTGAAATATTTTGTTAGAGCATTTATCACATCTATGACGTTTTTGGTATTAATATTTATCATCTGTAAATATTTTGAAAAAGCATCAATTATTGATAGGAAGTTTACATTATTGATGGAGAATATGTCAATGTGTACCCTCTCCAGTGGTTTTGTTGTAATCGGCCTTGGAAATATTTTGATGTTATAGGGTTTTCGGTCGTATTTATGCATATTACAGGTGTTACATGCATTTATGTGGCTCTTGATCACTGGTCATTTTTGGGAAGAAGTATGACCTTTTTATTTGATTTTCCACTTCTTTGATCCCCTATGGGCTCTTTCATGTTCCTTATTGATAATAGCACTCTGCCTATTTTCATTGATTATGTCTTCGACCATTTTGGTGACGAAGACGAAGTGTCCAGTTTGGGAAAAATTTTCCCTAAAGCTTTCTTGTATTACTCCGTATAATGTTTCAGGGGCTAGTATTGCCGTTTGTTTACCATTGTGGAAATTTTTTAGGTAATTTATAATATCCGCCTTCGTGAAATTTTCTTTTGCAATTATTATTCTGTTATAGTTTGGGAATATTTCTTCTGTGATTGTGGTGTCGAGTGTAGTAGAAAGCCTGAATATCAATTGGTTTCTATAGTAATTTATTGGGCGGTCAGTGAAATGTATATAGTAGTCGTCTGAGGTGTTAGCTGAATGGATTGTGTCCAGTTCGCTAGAGTCGTTTGGTTGTTCTACTATGGTACTTGCTGACTCACGTGGAGTGATTACAGGTACTTCGTTATTATTTATTTCTTCTGCGGTGGGCATTCTGCTTAGCGCGTCTGCTACCACGTTTGCTTTTCCCTCTTTATACACTACGTCATAATCGTAGTTCTCTAACTCTAATCTCCACCTTAAAATTTTTGAGTTCTTTTCGGATGACTTTATGAACGTGAGTGGTTTGTGATCCGTTATTAATGTAAATCTGTTACCGTACAGGTATGGCTGGTATTTCTTTACAGCCCAGATTATAGCAAGTGCTTCTTTCTCGTACGTCGCATAGTTGATTTCTGTTTTGTTTAACGTTCTTGATGCGTAGGCTATTGGTCTTTCGATACCATTTTGGGTTTGTGACAAAACTGCTCCCAGTGCGTAATCCGACGCGTCGGTAGTTAGTGTAAAAGGTTTCGCGAAGTCTGGGTATGTCAATATTTGGTCCGTCGCGATTATTTGCTTAAGTGTCTCGAAGGATTTGATGTACTCCTGATCTTTGAGATTTAGCGGTACGTCCTTTTTTAAGAATTTTGTCATGTTTTTGGTTATCTTTGAGTAGTCCTTGATAAACCGTCTATAATATCCAGACAGTCCGAGGAATTGTTTGATTTGTTTTGTCGTCTTTGGTAGCGGCCATTCTAAAATTTTTTGGACTTTATCCTTGTTAGGTTTTACCCCATTTTGTGTAACGGTGTGTCCTAAAAATTCCGTCTCCTTTTTTAAAAATTCACATTTATCTAGTAGAATTTTTAAATTAAACTGTGAAAGTCTCCTCAAGATCGTATCGAGGTTCTTTATGTGGGTGTTTAAGTTTTCTCCCACTATGATGATGTCGTCTAAATAGACATGACATATTTTACCAATTAAGCCATGTAAAACATTATTCATAGCTCTTTGGAATGTCGCTGGTGCATTTTTTAGGCCGAATGGCATTCGATAAAATTCGAAATGCCCTTTGTCGGATGAAAATGCTGTTTTCTCTTGCGACTGAATATCCATTGGTATCTGGTGGAATCCAGATTTCAGGTCAAGGGTGGTGAAATATACCGATTTTCCCAAGTTGTCCAATATCTCCTCAATTTGAGGGATAGGGAACTTGTCATTTACTGTCTTCTCGTTAAGTTTCCTGTAGTCAATAACGACTCTTACTTTACGTATACCAGATGCGTCTTCTTTCTTCGGGACAACCCAGAGTGAGGAATAAGGGCTACTTGAATTTTTTATTATTCCGCTGTCGAGCATTTCTTGTATTTGATTTTCGACGTCGGTTTTAAATTTGTGTGGATATCTTTAGGTTTTAGTATAGATTGGGTTTTCGTCCACCGTTTGAATTTTATGTTTAACGATTGACGTTGCTGACAGTTTTTCATCTAAGCGTAACAGAACTGCTTGATCTTTATGAATAAGGTCAATGAGAGTTGTTGTCTCTAGTTCACTCAGATGACTTGTTCTTATTAAGCTTTTGATTTCCTCCCTGCTAAGGCAAGAGTTTCCAGAGATAGGTATTGGGTTTAGTGTTTCGAAATTATTGCATTTTAATTTTAATTTTGGTAATAATTTTGGTGGTTCTGGCTCATTAGTAAGGATATTAACGGCCGTTTTGTTTTGCCTAGCTCTATATAGTCCTGGTTTGATCAATATTTTGTCATCTAGTTTATTGAAATCTGAAACTAGCCAATCACCGTTTTGTTGAGTGTCAAATGTGACTGTGTGATTGTAGAAATTATCATTTGGATAATATTTATAGAATTTAAATATTTTGTCTTTGAACAAAATTGTATTCGTTTCGTAATTTATTTAGGCGTTTGTTTCCGCCATATATTGTGATCCCAGGATTCCATCAAAAAATTTGTGGAACTGGAGTTCATAGTATGTTTGAGGTGGTAAATTTTTGTCTATTAAATTTATTTGGCCTTTTTTTCTTAATTTTTGAATGCCTAGAATGTTTTTTACCGAAGTGTTTTCGGATTTTAGGGACCGTTTAGGTAAAATATTGGGCTTTATAATATTTTTATTGGCGCCCGTATCCAATAGAAGGGTTATAATTTGGTTTGTGCGTTTGTTGCGGCACTTAAGGTATGGTAGGAAGTTTAATCCTCTGTGTCTGAGTCAGATCTGCTTGAAAATTTTCACAATTTATTTCGTTTTCGGGTAAAGGATCTTCGGATTTTATATTTGAGATTTCGGTATCGGAGTTTCCGTCCGACAGGATTTCATTGTTATTTATCATTCTTCTGATGTTCGACTGTCTGGTCCTCAATGAAGGATCCACGTCCATCGGGGTTGGTGTATCTTTTGGTTTCCAATGATTCTTGGTTTGAGTTACATATTGTTTCCTCGAATTATTAGATATAATTTCATTCGAGTTAAACTTGCAGAGGAAAGCGTAAGCTTCCTCTATATCTTTGGGTCTTGCTGCTTGGGCATACCCGAAATATGGCTTCTTTAAGCCTGATAAGAAAGCTGCCAAGGCATCTTCATCAATGAATGTACAGATGGCTTGCCATGATTTGTTGTAGATTTCTTTTTGTTTCGCCAACGTCTTAATGTTTTGTACGATTTCTTTTGTTTTATTATAGAAATTATGTATTGACGTGGTTTCAGTCTGTTTATTTGCCCAAAGTTGGGACTTATAATATGACAGTTCTTGCTTGTCCCCTAGGGTATCAAGAAGAATCTGTTTTACTTCTGTGAAGGATTCTGGGTCACCCGCTAGACAAATTATGTCTCTCGCTTTGCCCTCTATTTTGTTTTTCACAGCTCTCCAGTACATTCTGAGTTGTTCTGGTTGGACTAACGGCTCGAACATCATTAATGTCTCCTCCGCCGTTCTAAGCCACGCTGTAACTTGCTTTTTATTCCCGTCGAATGTAGGTATCGACTTTATCGGGTCCGGGATTCGGAAAAGATCGACAACTGGTTGGTTGACTCTGATTTCTTCCTTGGGTGGTGGGACCTCCACCTTTTGTCCGAGATACCTCAATAACTCGTCCTGTTCATTTTGTTTTTGAACTAAGTGGTTTAATTGTGCCGTTATTGCGGCTAATTGGTCGTTTAGTTCTTCCGTCATTTCTTGGCGGGTTTCTACAAATATTGCTTCTATATTTCTGTTAGCAATAAATGTATCTATGTTTTTCTTCCCCTTTATAGAACTCGTCTTGTTCGTATTACTATAACTTGCTAAATTATTTCAATTTAATGCAATTAGGGTTAGGTTTATCGTTTTTTCTCGCACCTATCTCGTAGTATGCGATGGTAACGTACACCAGGTTTATTTACTCTGATTTCTTAGCTATGTGTCCCTATCTTGTAGTGCACGTGATTGTATTCACAACCAAAGTTAGTGTTTCCAGAGAAAAAAAATTTTGTTTTTTTTCGCGTCTATCTTGTAGTGCGCGGATTAAGCTTATTGGTAAAGCTTTTGTTTTAAATTTAAATTAGGGTTTTAGTTTTGGTCATGCCTATCTAGTAGTATATGCCATAAACAATTTTTTAAAATTGCACCAAAATTTTCGAAAAGAAAAAAAAAATTTAATTTTTAAACAAAAAAAAATCTTACCTTACTTTTACAGTCGATGGAAGCTGGTTCAAGATCAGTTGCGGTGAAGAGTGGCGGAACCTCGAGTCTGCTAACGCTATACGCTTCAGTTAGAGATGCTTCACTTATCTGTCACGAATTATTATAGATTTTTCACTAAACTTTCGTTAAAAACTGTTAATTTTTAAAATAAGTGTCACGGATTCTCTTAAAAATAAGTTTTTATTCACTTATTATTGCACTTTTTACTTTTACACTGCCTTCCCTTTAACACTGCGGCTGCGCCAATTAAGGGTTGTGTCTTTACGCGAACATAAAAAAAATATTTTATTTTCAATTTTTATTTAGTTACTTTAATTTTTATTGTTACACGTTCGGATTTAAAATTACAACTGCCTAATATTATCTGTTTTTACTTAATTCTAAATAATGAATCTTATCTATTAAAGTTGGAATTGGTTTATTCAGCTATTTTGCCGGTTCATCTTTCGCACATGTCTACATCATGTATTGCTTATCTCTTATGTTGCATTTATAAAGTGTGGGAAATGCAACTAAGCGCTTTTGATGTTTATGTGGATATAACTATGTATTGCTTATCTCTTATGTTGCATTTCTAAGTGTGGGAAATGCAACTAAACGTTTTTGATGTTTATGGGAATATAACTATATATATATATATATATATATATATATATATATATATATATATATATATATATATATATATATATATATATATATATATATATATATATATATATATATATATATATATATATATATATATATATTTATATATATATATATATATATATATATATATATATATATATATATATATATAGATATATAGATATATATATATATATATATATATATATATATATATATAGATATATATGATATATATATATATATATATATATATATATATATATATATATATATATATATATATATATATATATATATATATATATATATACTTATATATATATATATATATATATATATATATATATATATATATATATATATATATATATACAAACATATATATATATATATATTTATATATATATACTTATATATATATATATATATATATAATATATATATATATATATATATATATATATATATAAATATATATATATATATATATATATATATATATATAATATATATATTATATATATATATATATATATACAGGGTGTCCGGGTTTGGGATGCTGATCCATCATGGGGTGATTCCTTGGTTCATTCTGAGAAACAAATCGTATGTGGAGGGGGGATCCAATTTTGATATCCTTTGAGATACAGAGTGTTTAAAAAATTTAGTTCAGAAAAAAGTACACCCAAATATTAAACTGTAACTTCCAAAATATTTATCGGAGAGCAACCAACTTAGTCTTATTTGGTTGGTAATCGTATAGGCTATTATTAAGGTTTAAGTGGTTATCTTGTATCTGTATCCGTTTGAGAGCTATGGTGATTTAAATTTAAAAAAAATATTTGTTTTTTACAAAATCGAGTTTTTCTCAAAAAAAACCGTTATAATTTTTTTTTTGTTTATTTAATTTAAATTTGTCATGATCTCCTCTACAATCCCCCAATATATTACTTGCACCCACGTGCCATGGTTTTCTTCGTATTCCGTTTATTCTCAATCTAATTAAGACATGTTATAGTGTTAATATTTTATCAATTTTATTTTGATCTGTAAAACAGTAGGCGATGATTATCAAGTCATTTGTTTAAATGTTGAAAAAACAAAAACAAAATATTTTCAGATTCAGTCATTAGTTTCGAGATATTATCTAGTGTTGTATCAGTGTTGTGAATCAAAATTTTAATTAATTTAATAAAATTAATATTATAATGGCACAGTTCTCAGGTGAGGAGTACATTGATATCCATTTTGTTTACGGATTTTGCGGTGGTAATGCAGCACGAGCTCGCAATGAATATCAACTCAGATTTCCAACACGTCGCATTCCTGACGCAAGAGTCGTTTACAAGACGATCGTAACAAGATCGAATACCCGGGCGGAGCCCCATTCAGTCTCACCAAACCATTTGGATGTAGACGAAGGTATAATCCGTAATGTAACAGCAAATCCTTCTATTAGCATAAGGAGGCTCGCTTTACAATTAAACGTCTCTCGCTATCGAATTCATCAAGTATTGCACAAGGAGAATCATATGGATGAAGATCCATACCATACAACACCCGTTCAACAACTATTACCGATAGACCGCACTATAAGATTGGAGTTTTGTAATTTGTTGATGGAAAGGAATTTGGACAATGCAAGTTTTGTGAAACGTATTCTATGGACGGATGAATCTCAATTCACAAGAGATGGCATAACAAACTTTCACAATCTACACACGTGGGCTGCTGAAAATCCTCATTCGAAAAAACAAATATCATTTCAGCACCGATTCAGTGTAAACGTATGGGCTGGTGTAATTGGCGATAAATTAATTGGACCATTCATATTACCACCTAGATTAAATGGTGAACGTTATTTACAATTTTTACAAAACGATTTGCCACTCCTTTTTGATGATGTTCCCATTTTAAGTAGATTCTCGCATACATACCAACATGATGGTGCACCTTGTCACTACCATAATAATGTTAGGAATTTTTTTAACGAATATTATCCAAATAATTGGATTGGAAGAAATGGTCCAATTCATTGGCCTGCAAGATCCCCCGATCTTACGGTATTGGATTTTTATGTATGGGGAAGGATGAAGGCGCTTGTATACTCCAAAGAAATTGAAACAAAAGAAGAACTTATACAACGAATACACACAGCAGCACAACAGATAAGGGAAGAATTACCAAGAATTGAATTAACCAAAGGCATACTTAAACGAATATTAGCATGTATTCAATCACAAGGAGGACATTTTGAGCACCTTTTATAACTCCTCGACCCAAACTTTGTATTGAGGGATTGTAGAGGAGATCATGACAAATTTAAATTAAATTAACAAAAGAAAAAATTAAAACGGTTTTTTTTTGGAAAAACTCGATTTTATAAAAACCAAATTTGTTTTTTTTTGCTTTAAATCACCATAGCTCTCAAACGGATGCAGATACAAGATAACCACTTAAACCTTAATAATAGCCTATACGATTACCAACCAAATAAGACTAAGTTGGTTGCTCTCCGATAAATATTTTGGAAGTTACAGTTTAATATTTGGGTGTACTTTTTTTCTGAACCAAATTTTTTAAACACCCTATATCTCGAAGGATATCAAAAATGGATCCCCCCTCCACATACGATTTGTTTCTCAGAATGAACCAAGGAATCACCCCATGACGGATCAGCATCTCAAACCCGGACACCCTGTATATATATACCGGCTGTCCGCCAGAGTTTATCCCATACCTAACAAAAAATATGAAACTTTTTTTAAAAATTAAACATTTTTTATACAATTCCTGCGAAAGGAGAAATTTATCAACTACCTGTTTTATAAGAAAACTACAAAATATTGTCCAAGCGAGGTCAGGAAGGCCACTAAGAAATATTCAAAGATGACCTACTTCTGCAAAAAATTTAATGCATATTTAATAGAGGCTGGGTTTATCCCTTAATCTCGTAATATTTATATAAAATAATAAAAAAACGACAGAAAATTGCATTTTCAATCTCTAACAGACACCTGTTAGAGATTGAAAATGCATTCAAAACATGTATTATTCAACAAAAAATTAATAAAGTAAAAATTAGCGTACACAGAAATAGAGCTGTGTGAATATTGTGAAGAAGAAAAATTGTAAGAGAGTTCATCTGTATTAGTTATGATTCGCTAATACTTAAATGCACAGCACATTCTGTATATATAGAATGTAAATTGTGGTATAATCAGTCCAGTCGCCGCGGCCTGATGAGAAGATTGATTTTTTCATAATCATAAGCTCATCAGTTCGAAACTGGATTGAATTCTTTTACAATCTTCGGAACATACTCGTATTAAAATCATATAATTAAAATAAATAGAATTACGTCTATTAGTCGGTTTCGTTGAATTACTGTTCGTAAATACTAATATACTTCTCGTGTTAATCGAAACACAATTAAAATGGTCTAACCACCGGTAGCATATTAGATATTACATGAATTAATTAATATTCAACAAAAAATTAATAAAGTAAATAATAACGAAAGCTGACAAGGGAAACACTGCAGTTATAATCCATAAACAAGAATATGACCTAAATATTGACGAATGCATCTCCAACGGCATTCTCAATAACGATCCCACAAAAATGTACCTATATCAACCATCAACCAAATCATCAATAACTCAACATCCATTTTAACCAAACATCAAGCATTTTCGAATAAAAGATCAAACCGACAGCACCCACGATCAGAGGTTTGCCAAAACTGCGTAAAGTAAATACAGCCATCCTTCCGTTGATAAATTTTACTACATCTCCATCATATAGGATTGCATTCTCAACAAATGGTTAACAGACAACTTAAAACTAAGCAACAACTCTTCTATAAAAAACAATTTAGAACTGGTGGATAAAATAAGGTCGATCATAATACCTAACGGCGCCAAACTTGCTTCCTTCGACGTTACTAATATGTACACCAATATACCGGTTACTAGTGTTTCTGATTTCTCGAGAATGAAAACAAGAAATATGTATTTCTCGAGAAATCTCGAGAAATATATTTTCTTAGAATTATTCGGTTATAACGTCAAATTAAAAACTAACATATCGTTACACTAATTTTTGAACTATGAATATTAAATGAAACTATTTTGTTTAATTGTAAATAATAAATTTAATACATAATTTAATTCAAACTTAAATCTTTAAAATCATACCATTTCAGAACATTTTGTTTTGAGGTACAAATTCACAGCATTTTGTATTGTTTATACATATTTACATATACGAAATAATAAATTAATAAAATATTTAGTTCTTAAAATAATAAATCATAAATGATTTTGTCAGTAAAAAAAATTCAATTTGACTTTCTTTTAAAGTAACTTTTTAAAAAGCATAAAGCATTTAGAGTCTCGTTAGATGATAATCGGCTTCTTGTTTTGGTTACGAATTCATTAGCCGTGGAAAAATTCCGTTCATTCTGTGTTGATGTTGGTTTGATTGTTAAAAGCGAATTTAACAATAATTTGATTGAGTCACTCCTTTTTCCCGTGTTTTCAAAAATACTTATTTCCTTACTTAAAGATCCTGACAATATGGTTGAACTTGAAACTTTTTTGGACATTTCCCAAAATTGATAATTCCAACTCCTCTCGCAATGAGAACGTATAATTTTCAGAACAGTCCGGATTTCCTCCGTTCAGTTGAGTTAACAAATTCCTTCCTAATTTTAAAATCTCAGATTTAGAAGATGTACTGAAAAAAACATCCTTTTCTCGGATTGAAAATAATTGTGGATTATTCAGATACTTCATTAGAGATACAAATACTTCATCTCGCTGTTTTGAAAGCTCAGTTTTGAAAGTTATTAAATAAAAATTTAAGAGCCCCTTCCACCGTTAACAAAGTGACATTTTCCCTACTTAGGCTTTTTACAGTAATAGAGAAAGGTTGGAGAATGCCTCGTAATGTATTTGCGGTCTTGATGTGTTATTCATTTATCATTTTCTCCAACTTTAAATCACTCAATGCCTTCTTGATTGGTTCCTTGAGTCGTACAAATCGTTCAAGCATGGATTCTTTCTCACCTAGTTTTACAGTCCGCAATTAACTTTAATTGTTTTTTTTCGACTTCGACGTCGTATGTTTGAAGCATGTTGATTCGTATTGGAGAGTTTTGAAAAATGTTTATAACTTTACTAATTTAAGTGATGGTAGCTGCCACTGTTGGTAGTAATAAATTATCGGACGGTTTCTAGTTCTGTGTTTGAACTGTTCTGATCCTCACTATTTTCAGACTGTGAGGCTGATGATGATGGTGTGTTAATGACATATTCGTTTTTATTAATCTATAAGACTTTAATAATAGCCAAATGAATTCCAGGATTGTAACACAGTTGTTGGTGGGAAGGAGACAACCTACCAAATTTTTACATCACAGCAGCCCCATCCGACATAACGCTAATAATATCATTTTTCATTTCAATTCCTAATGATTTTAGTTTCTCGTTGACTAAATTTAAAATTATTTCCGTCGAACAATTTCCATTTCCATATATTATAATATATGGAAACATCCATAAATCTTTTGTTGTTAACGCTAGTCCATTCGACCAGGGATATGCTAAACTTTTTGTTACTGTTTTTTAGAAAATTAATTTTATTTAGAAACTCAAGTCTTTACATCTGAAGGGTTTGTTCGGAAAATTGAACGGCTAAGTGAAGAAACTAGAGTTAGAGTTCCATCGTACTCAGATTTCTATAGCGCATCTATTGAACGTATAAACAAAACTATTCCACCTATTTTCATATATAAACGTGATCGTAAAATTTTCATTGAGTGGAAGAAAGGTAATATTCTAATAATATTAGACTTTTTCCACTCATTCTTATGCAAGCGAAACATGCATAAACTAACGTGTCATTTTTTATTTTCAAACTATACTAATTTTTTTTATATTTAAGGGATTCCCGCAGTACGTGAAGTTTCAGTCGTAATAAAGAGTTTAATATTATTTGTATTCAGTTTATGGTTGGCGTCGAAAACTGGGGCATTAACGACATATTGTTAAATTATTTTTTTAAAATGTTTCTGTGAGAGGTTTTTACTGGCGACATATTAGTATTATTATTTCTTTTTTGACGGTATATTATTATTAAGTTAAATAAAGTTATGCAGTGTAAGTTTTTATTTTATCATTGGCAAAATAAGTATTTTATTTTTATGCAGTGGTTTATTATTAGATATCTAACATCAGGTAAAGGGTGTCTGAGTCGTATGAAGAAATATGTGAACCACGAAGAAAAAGAGGCAAGCCCAATAAGCATTTACATTTGAAGGAAAAAGAGAAATTGGCTAGACAAAGAGGTGAGAAATTTATGACTAGTAAAGGCGTATTAGTGAAAGCGAAAACTACTGTCCCAGACTGTGGTTGCCGTAAGAATTGCATGGTTACTTTCAGTATTGAAGAAAAACGTGAAATTATTAATATTGTGTACAGTGGGTCCCCAAAAATGAAAGAGATACTTACTTCATGGGACTGATTGAGAAACACAATGTTGCTAGACCGATAATCGATGGTCTTCTGAGTCGATTGGAAAATACCTCCTTCATTTCTAGCATTGATCTGAAGAATGCGTTTTGGCAAATTCCTCTGGACAGTGATGCCAAAAGTAAAACAGCGTTTGCGGTACCGGGTAGGCCTCTCTTCGGGTTATGTAACGCGTCGCAAAGCTTGTTTCGATTGATGGACAGGGTGATTCCTCATCAGTATTACGACAAGGTTTTCGTCTACCTAGACGATCTCCTTGTAACGTCCAGTACGTTTGAGGAACACCTTGTCCTATTGAAACTAGTCGCTGAGCGGTTACGGTGGGCCAACCTAACAATTAATGTAGAGAAGAGTAGGTTTGTTCTTCGGCAGATAAAGTATCTGGGGTATATCGTCGGGGAGGGGTGCATCAGGGTTGATCCCGAGAATGTTAAGGCCATTACCAAATTTCCGATTCCCACCACCATCCGTCAAATTCGTCGCTTTATCGGGATGAGCGGATGGTACCGTCGATTTATTCTCAATTATTCTTCTATCGCGGCACCCTTAACTGATTTGCTTAAGGCAAAGCAGAAAGTCGTCTGAAATCTAGAGGCCGACACCGCGTTTAATCAGTTGAAGATATCTTTGACATCCGCTCCTGTCCTGGTGCATGCAGACTACAATTTACCATTTTTCATACTTATGTTGAGGGGTTCGAGTTAACGATCATCACGGACCACGCGAGTATCCGCTGGCTGATGAACTTGTCTGACCTGTCGGGCCGATTAGCCAGATGGAGTCTAAAATTACAGGGCTTCAAGTTTAACATAATGCACCGTAAAGGCAGCCTGAATACCGTACCAGATACTCTCGTGCTTTTTGCGCCGCGATCGAACCTGGTCCGCCAAGTACCTGTATCGATGATCGATTGGGCATTGATTTGGATGATCTGGCTTTTAATGACGAAGGTAATGTGAAATGGATGCGTAGGATATCTGATCATCCGAACAACCATGCTGAGTTTAAGGTTCGGGATGGTAGGTTACTGGTTCAACCCTCCTCCGGCCATCACTATCTATTTTCTGATCTTTCCCCGTGGAAATTAGTCGTTCCGGCTCCTTTGATTCCGTCTTTAATTAATTCCGCTCACTCACCACCCTCTGCGAGTCACATGGGTATTACCAAAACCGTTGAACTTCTTCAAAGGCACTTTTATTGGCTCAAAATGCATCAAAATGTCCGACAATTTATAAATAACTGCGCGGTCTGTAAAATGACCAAGGCTCCCAATGCTCCACAAAGACCTCCCGTGGGATCGGTCTTTGAGGTAACCCGCCCTTTCCAACATCTTTATATGGATTTTCTAGGACCATTTCCCCGATCACGCAGGCATAACACATACGTACTGGTGGTGCTACACAATTACTCCAAGTTCGTGTTCCTTAAAGCGCTGAAGGAAGCATCTGCGGCAACTTTGTGTGAGTTCACTGAAAAGGAACTGTTTCATCTTTTTGCTGTGCCTGAGATCGTATTGACAGATAATGGTATGCAATATCGGTACATTTTAAACAGTCGCTGTCCAGACACAATTAAGGAATATTTTAATGAAAATGACACTTCGTTTCTAAGGAGTAAATTTAAATTTTATAAAAACCAAAAAGAACACAAATATTTTTACTTAATTCTGTAAAATAACTGTTTTTATTAAATCCTCTTATAAACAATAAATACCCAAACATAAGTCCTTAAGTAGTTAAAAAAAACCGTATCTAGTGCTATGTAGGCCTAACCTATATAATAAATAATAAAATTATCCTTAAAAAACAACTACTTGACACAAAGTTCGCCCAATGTAGCACAATTTTTACGTAATTTTTTGCATTCACGTATTTTAATTAAATGTCTGTAAATTTCGAGTATGTAGAATTAAATCTAAACGCCAGTTTATTAGTTATAGATGCAATTTTTGAATATATTACGAAATGGTTTGAAGGCGACTCTGAATAAATTTTTGGAATACGCTATCAGATTTTGACATGGGATTAATTTCGTTTAAAATTGATGGAAGCTTTGGATTTTCTAACATAGTCGCATGATTCCCTTCAATAAATTTGAGGCTTACTGGCCCATCAGTTAGTTTATTTAAATTGTAATCCTCATCAATGTCCACGACTGAAACTTCTGTCGGACGAATTAATGTAATTGCTGCTTGAATCTTAGGAATTTCATCTTCTTTACAATCCATTGCTAATTTAATACGTTGGTACAAGCCTTCTCCCATATCGTCTAAGTATTTTTGAGAGTATACAGTTTGACTCTTTGCTAAATCGAGCACTTTCTCTTTACGTAGTTCCCATGTCGGGATATCGGAGATTTTTTTGTATAGCTCCTCAGGATCCTCTTCCGGGAATATTACCCGTATGATACCGCATGCGAGAGTTATTTGAATGGCTTCATCGGTAATATCGGTTTGTAGATGGCCAAAAGCTAATTTCTTAAGAAATTCTGGTGCTCCATCAATAAGGACGACTTGGCCAGTCAGCCCGTTCTTTTCTAATATATATGCTAACTCTAAAGCTATAAATGATCCAAAAGAGTAACCAACAATGTAAAACGAATCGGTGTACTTAATTACTTCACTGTAGACATGCTCGTACAGTTTTTGTGCCATATCCTTTACAGTTGGTAAGCCTATACTCGTACGCAATTGAACACAAAATGTAGGTTGATTAAGTGCTGTTGCTATATTATTCCAAGCACTTCCGACAACACCCTCTACGCCAGGAATCACAATAATCGCAGAATCGAATTTTTCACTATTATTGTTCGATTTCAATCGAAGAACTGGAATTAAGCTAGATTCTTCATCGCCTAAACTTCTAATTAACATATGTATTCCGGTTAATCCTTCACCAGTTAGTTTTAATTTTGTCTTTTCGCCGGCACTTTTCTGCCTTGCATCGGCCAGCTCATATAGTTTTGCGAATGTCAGTGAACGCAAATCCTGTGGTGTTAAGAATAATTCAAATTCACGTTCTAAGGTTTGCTTAATTTCGACAGCCATCAACGAATCCATTCCCAATTCCGATAATGTAGCGTCCATTGAAACAGATTTAATATCACGAATACTCATAATGTTCATAACAGTTGCAATAATATCTCCGCCACCCCCTATGACACGTTTTTCAGCAACAACCATACTTGAAACAATTGGGCAATCACCAAATAATAGTCCATCAAGCTCCTCGAGGCATGATGAAATTCTTTGTTGCAATGTACCACCGATTTCCATATCCAATTTATCTTCTATCATATCAGCCACCAATCCAACCTCACCTACAGCGCCCCATTGAATTGCTTTAGCCGGAAGGTTTTCTCTATGCCTCTGTTCAATGATCCTTTCCATTATTGAGTTGGCCATACCGTAATTAGTTTGGCCTGCATTACCACGGCCGCATGACACACTAGAGAAAATTACAAAATGCTTTAATTCTGGGCAATGTACTCGTGTTATTTCATCTAAATATTTTGTCGCAACTGCCTTCGGTCCAAATGATTCTGTAAATGTTTCAGTTGTTTGATTCTCGTAAATATTATCGCGTAAAATCACAGCTAAATTGAAAATGCCTGCAACGGGCCCTAATTGTTTTGCCTCTTTAATCAAAGCCATACATCCTTCTGGTGTCGCAATATTGGCCGTATTCACAACAACGTTAACTCCATAGTTTTGCCATATACGAATCCGATATGATTGATATGGTTTTGTGATGCCACGACTTGATGACAGAACAAATTTTCTAGCGCCACGAATGACGAGCCAATCGGTGAGTTCTAAACCAAATCCACCTAAACCACCTGGGATTACATAGCATGCGTTTGGATCACAATTAATTCTTGGAATTAATGAAATCGGAAGCGACATCTCATCATAGGGATTTTCGCGTATTTTTAGTAATACTTTTCCGATATGTTTCGCACTCGCGAGATATCGTAATGCCTGCTCTATCTCATGGGCTGGATAAACAGTTGCGGGAAGCGGTTGAATGATTCCGTTATCGATATCCCTTTGAATAAGATCTGTAATTTCCTGTTAATAAAATGTTGTATTTATCAGAAAATTATTGAAATTATAATGAATAATGTTTATTTGAGCGCTTACGTTTCGTTCTTCTTTTGTTGACGTAAATAAGTTATCGACTAAAATGGCGTGGAATGACATTTCCTTTAAGAATCCACCTAGCCCAATTTTAGTGTCATTTGCCATGTCAAATTTTCCAATTTCCAAAAATCGGCCGCCTTTACCCAAGCAACGAAGTGATGCTTGTAATTTTTCTTCAGCAAGTGAGTTGAGCACAAAATCTACACCTTTACCATTAGTTTGTAATTTTATCATTTGTTCAAAACTTGTGTCACGTGAATTGCCAATTTGACATTCTCGCAACTCTGGGAATGTATTAAGTAAAAATTGTTTTTTCTCATTTGTGCTAACGGTTGTGTAAATATTCATATTGTAGGCGAGAGCTACCCGAATTCCAGCGAGACCAACACCTCCGGTACCAGCATGAATAAGAATTGAACTTCCTGCACGGGCTCTGCCTTGTATAAATAAAGCCGAATAAACTGTCGAATATACCACAGGTATGGTAGCCGCTTGTTCCAATGTCCAGCTATCGGGGCACAACCATTTGAAACCGTCACCTGATATTATGTGTGTTGACAGTGCGCCCCACATTATCATTCCCATAGCACGTTTTCCATTTTCATCAACGCCAGAATACTCAAATCCGAGGATACAATCATTCTGTATTCGTGTTGTACCAATCACTTCAGCCGATAGCTTACCAGTTGCAAGCATAACATCGCGGAAATTAAGTGATGAATATTGAATCTTTAAGGATAATAACTCTTTATTATCAGTAATTGGTCCCCTCATCCATCTCATTGACGATAAATCTCCTCTTTGTGTCATATTTGCGTATGCATGCAAATTTGTTGGTCCAAACATAACGGTTTTTTCTAATGACAAATGACGATATGTTCCCCATTGTCCCTAAATAGATATATAAAAAAAAAAATATTTCAATAACTCGAATTGCAATGGATTACGTTTGTACTTACGTCCTGATAAACATTTATTGCCATCTCTAGCGCAAGTTGATTTTTGTAAAATGAATCCTCAATATCAAATGGCGGCGCTGTTGGATCATTAATGAATAAGCACACCACAGACATACTTTCCGGTTCCTTTCGAATACAATTTATTAAACCAATTATACCCGAATGGGATTCATTTTCGGAATAGGCAATCACCGCTCCTGCTTTTATAGCCGTCCTTAATGGCTCTAGCCATTCGAATGATTTATCAAATGATGAGATTTTAACCACAGTGGGCACTTTTGGTATTCTACGCTTTATTTTTTGCAATAATACAAGGGTTTCTTCTTCCATTGGTAAAACCGCAATTAATCTCAGCCCCTGTGGTGGCACGATACTCTCAACATTTAGATTTTGACATTCGCGTGACACCAAATAGCCATCATCGTGTAGGCTTGTTAGGGCACCTTCAACAAATGTTAATTCTGATAGACAATTTGATTTTATGACAAACATGCAATTTGATTGTGATGACAGTTTTCCATCTTCCACATGAATATTATCACATTCAATTTCTTGTGATGTCAGAATCATGCTGTCAGCTGTTGTTAATGGTAGATCTTCAACAGCATTTTTAAATTTATTGATAATCGGTTCGATGAGTTCGTCAAGTATTTCGATTGTACGAATTTTAGCAATTGGACAATTTTCAAGTGCGTGCTGTACACACAACTTGGCAGCGTCCGTTTTAGATAGTTTTGGTGTTGGAATGTAAGGTAAAAATTTGTATGACTCTAGTACCGGAATACCTGGTGGTTTTCTTCTATTAATTGGACTGGCGTGTAATCCCTTAATTTGAATACCACCACCTTCGGTAATTGCTAGACTTTTATTAGAAGTGACATCGTAAATGAACGTTTTTAGGTCATCTTTGTCGAAAGTATCCTGAGCTAATTGGATGTGACGCTTAGTGTCAATAGTAATTTTTTCAATTCGAGTTGGTATCATTAAATTGCGTGTGTCTTTTCCGACAATGCAAACCTGTAGTAAACAATCCATGAAAGCTACCCAGTTATCTTCCCATTTTATTTTGCCGACAAGGCCATCAGTTCTAGCCTCAATAACATTTTTAAATAATCCACTATAATGATAGCCACGCAATCTTAGTTCTTTGTAGAAATCTTTGGTTGGTAAATATGGGTAATCGGATTTTTCAATTTCCGGCAATTTAACAAGAATATCATCTCCTTCGGCTTCTCTAATATATCCAGTAACTACAGCAGTTGTACCTTCTGTAATTTCAAATCGTCCAGTACCAGCTTGAATCATCACTACCAATTCAACTTCGGATTCCCGCGAAACCGTCGTTGCTCGCATAAATCGGATATCTTCAAAATGGACACTTAAATTGGTAAATAGTATACCTTTTGTTAATGCGAATGTTTCCCAAACAAGATGAAGGTATGCGGTGGCAGGAAATAGACAACGACCTGTGAAATATTTAACAAACAAATTAAATCTAACCTAAACGCACAACCTTCCAAACTTACCATCTATTATATGCCCAGTAATATATTCGAAATCTTGATCTGCTAATGAAACTCGAAGTTTTCGTTCACCAGTTTTATTACGTTCGGCTTCAAATTTCAGTACATACCAATCTTCAGAATGGTCCCATCTAACCAAATGTGAAATTTTTGGTGTACCTCGTGATACTGGAAATTCGATTTTTGGATAAATATTTTCGATGGCCATATCAATTCCCGTGAGGTAGATCCTAATTATCAAGAATTATTTATTTATGAATTAATGTGTAAAACGGAGATATGAACTTAAATACTCACTTGCCAAGTGCCTGTAAGAAATAATTTAAATTGTCTTTGTTCCCGCGCTGCGCAAGTGGAATGTGAATTGAAGTTGACATTGATTTACGAATTATAGCTTGAAGTAATCCATGTGGTGCAATTTCAATTGTAGTAGCATTTTGTGGCAACAATGAAACTGTTTCTTCAAACAGAACGGAGCTAAGCAAATTATTTGTTTGATATTGTGCTGAACAGTATTGCGATTCTGGAAGTTCCCATTTATTTTTTGGTATACTTGAGCTCAACCATTTTTCTGATCGTTTCTTAGGTTCAGTAATAATTTCGGATAGATAACCCAAAAGTTTTGGTCCCATATCGGAAATGTAACGTGAATGATACGCAATGTTGGAACAAGGAACTTCTTTAGCAAAAACATCTTGAGCTGTTAAGGAGGCTACAAATTTTTCAACTTCGTCTTGAGGACCAGATATTGTGCATGAATCTGCACTATTATGACATGCTGTATCAATCGTTGATGGTAACATATTTCTAATGTTGCGATAACCCATTCCAATAGCGGCCATTGACCCTTTTATTTTTTCTGTTTCGAGACTCGCCAAACCTCTTGAGTATGCACAGAGTATCATCTGTTCTGCTGTCAAGCAATTATCAGCATAAGCACATCCTAATTCACCAACGGAATGTCCAATAATATAATCGGGTTTAATACCCAATGCATTAAGTAAATCGCAAATAGCTATTTGGATTGATGCAATACCAACAAATGAATTCAAAATATTATCAAATACTGATTTATCGGGCGACGTGATAATATTTATCAAATCCAATCCCTTTGGTAGTAAGACATCATGACAGTTTTGAATGGATTTGCGAAACATTGGAATTTCCATTAAACTAGTTCCCATTTCGACCCACTGTGATCCCATCCCGCTGAATACATAAACTAACGGTCGTTTAATTCCACTATAATGTTGTACTTCACGAACTATACATTGGGCATTTTCACCTTCGGCATGACTGAACAAGCCATAACTTTTAAAAACATTCGGTGAACTAGAATCACTTTGTGTATTTTGTAGGAGCGCTATATATTCAGCATCAAGTGGCATAGTTGTTAAGCTATCTAGAAGCACGTTGCACGCTAATTCCGTGCGGCCTGACCAGTTTACCAATCTGGGTAAGTTGTCCATTGGCGCTCCTTTATTAATTTTTTGCTTTGGATTGGCTCGCAATAAACAATGAGCATTGGCTCCACCAAATCCAAATGAATTTATTGCAATCAATGGTCCTTCTAATTTTTGAGATTCAGCTACCACTTGCAATCGATTTTCTTCTAACGATTTAACGCCAGGGCGTACCTTTGTGAAATTAATATTTGGTGGAATTATTTGATTTTCTAGAGCTAAAATACATTTAGCGATGGAACATATTCCGGCAGCCCCCTCTGTATGACCCAAATTTGATTTAACCGATCCGACTGGCAAAGGAATTTTACGATTTTTACAAAATATTTGATCTAATGCGCCGCATTCTTCTGGATCACCAACCACTGTACCCGTGCTATGCGCTTCTACAAAATCGACGGTTTCCGGCTTAATGTTTATTTCTTTATAAAATTGATCTAGAAGTTTTGCTTGCATAACTCCTGACGGATATGTTATTCCTTCTTCCTTATAACCATCACAATTGGTTTTTGAGTACATAATTGTCCCATAAATTCGTTTTGCATCCTTCGCTTTTTGAATCAAAATACAAGTGATGGCTTCCGATCGAGTATACCCACAAGCATTTTCATCGAATGGCCGGCATAAACCATTTGGCGCTAATACACCAATACGTGCAAATTGTAGTGTTAAATATGGATGCAATAATAAATTTGATGCACCTACAATAGCAGCATCACATTCACCGCTACGAATAGCGCTAAATGCGCAATCTACCGCGGTCATAGAACTACTACATGCCGTATCTAAAAGGAATGATTGTCCATGAAGTCCGAGAACATACGATATACGATTAGCAAGCATAGCACGGCTGCAGCCCGTAATACCAAAGCCTCCATTTGAGATTTTCTCATAAAACCATGTCTTTTCCGATTCATTAAAACATGCACCAATATAGACAGCGGTGCGCGTACCTCTCATCGCTTTCGGATTTATGCCAGCATCCAAAATCGCCTCATAAGCATGTTCAACAAGAATTCTTGCCTGTGGATCCATAGTATGGGCTTGTTTAAAATGAATCCCGAAGAATGTAGCATCGAATTTTTCTAATTCATGAATTTTTCCGGTACGCCTTGGTATTTCAGCATTTTCATGCCTCCAACGCTTTTCGGAATCATCTATCATATCCACCTGTACAGGTAAAAAAAAAAAAAAATATTAATTTCAAATTAACTGAATTTTCAAAAAAAAACTGGCACTTGAGGCTGCACACAACGACAAAATTACATTTCCAACTAACAAAATTTTCTTTTTGTCGGCACTTATTCTAGTTCACTTCATTTAAATTCGTTTGAGCAACATAAATTCAATACCTTATTGTAGAGGTTATATTCCAATTCTGATACATCACGCGATGACGGAAATCGCCCTGAAATTCCAGAAATAACAATTTCATCGCCAGGGGTATCTGGACAAGCTCGAGGATGTGTTGGCTTATCTTCGTTTGGTGCCATATTAATTTATATATATATATCACTAAATTTACCAACACAATTCACACTTAAAAAAATTTAATTCACCTTTTAACTTAACTACCGATTGATATTAAATTCACAACTTTATTTGATAAAATAACTAATCGTTTATTAAAATTGAAGAATTCCGTTCAACTACAAAGTCAAATTTGGAGTTATTGGATTCACCGATAATCTTGCCTATTTATACCAATATTGATTAATTATATGCAAATTAACCCATTTTATAGAGAATGTTTTAGAACTTTTAAATATAATTAGAATTAATGAATTAAAACAATCAAATGTTTGCCTGAATTTCTATTTCCGTGTATAAATTACCAAAATAATGTATATTAGCTTAGCTTTAAATATAATTATAATGAAGAAAGTATTTGTACATAAAGTTTACCTGTATACTTTCTGTATCATGTCATTCACCCTATGGTCGTTGTACATATTCGCAAATTGTATGGCCAAAATTTGTTATATACATTCTCAGCACAAATCCCGTTACGATATTTTCATTATTTAGGTACACACATCTCCCTTAGCAACATGCGACCAAGTGATTTTCCAGGAAGACGGTTGATTTACGGCGCACAATTCACTTTTTACAATTTACGCCGAACAATTCACGCTGCACACACAATTAACGCACGTGTTGATTTACAGCGAGCAATTCACTTCCCGCAATTTAAGTTGATGCGGAATTCACAATGTCCATCAAGCTATACAATTGCTGTTGGGTATAGGTAAAAGTAAGTTCCGTTTTTTGCTTAAAATTTCATGTTTATTTAGCAAGCATATAAAAGTGGTACATTATTCAAAGTATGCTCCATCAGGAGCCACAACCTTCGCCCATCTTTTAGGCAATTCACGATTTTCCTTTCTAAAAAAGTCGTCGTCTTTTGAAGCGATCCATCCGTCAAGAGAATTTTTGATACTTTCATAAGATGTGAATCGTACGTCTTGAAGAATAAGAAATGTCTGGCCAATACGACGAGTTCTAGGTAGGTTTTAATGACCCTTGCAGTATGTGGTTTTGCGCTTGTCACATACCAATCTTCAACTCAACATCCAACACAATATACAAATCAACCCCCATCTCAATCACAACATAATTCTAAATGTAATCACCAAATTAACCGCCAACCAAACTCTCAAATCAATCACCAAATTTACCCCAAATACGAAATTAACCCCAAACAACTCACTTAACACCAATACAGGCCAACTAAATACTAGCTCAACTTCCACTCAACTTAGGTTAGGTTAGGTTAGGTTAGAGTGGCTGCCAAAACGCACACTTAGACCGATGACAGTCCGTTGTGATACCAAAGGATCTTACTCCCCTTACACCTTCATTGGAACCATTTTGAGCTAGTTATGTAGCGTAAGATATCTCGCACATTGCAGTTCTCGAGATCCATAATGCCGTCCAAACTATACTTACCCAGATGTTTATGCCTCCTGTAAGCTAGCGCCGGGCATGAGCAGAGGAAGTGGCTCAGAGTCTCTTCCTCCTCCTCATCCATACAACTTCTACAGAAGTCATTTGCCATTGACCCAAGCCTCCTCGTATGCTCCCCAATGAGGCAGTGTCCTGTGAGCACCCCCACGACTATACTTAAGTCTGGTCTACGTAGGGATAGTAGTGTTTTGGAGCGCTTCAAGTCCAGTTTCGGCCAGACTTGCCGCGCCACATAGCATGTTATGGTGTTAGTCCACCTTTTCTGTGCCGAGGCTATCGCCTCATTTCTAAACGCCCTATAAAAAGCTGCCATGAGCCTCCCCAGATTTGCCCTTTCCGGTTTCAATTGGAGAATTGTACCTTGTCTTGCCAGTTCGTCCGCCCTGCAGTTCCCCAGTACGTCCGAGTGACCGGGGATTCAGACTATCTGGATATTGAAATGCTCACACATCTCGTTAAGAGATGAGCGGCACTTCAATGCAACCACGGACCTCAGAGAAACTGATTCCAGCGACTTGATTGACGCCTGACTGTCCACATATATTGTTATATCCCTTGTGGATATGACATTATGCTTCAACCAAGTCAGCGCTTCCTCAATCGCTACCACCTCCGCCTGGTACACACTGCAGTGATCAGGAAGACGACCGGATATATTCACATTTAATTTGTTACAATAGACTCCTGCTTCGACTTTGCCGTCTAGCTTGGAGCCGTCAGTGTAGAATTGTATACTTTCAGTTTCTGTTATTGACCTGTTCCCCCAGGATTCGCTTGAGGGGAGAAGAGTCCGGAAACCTTTTTCAAAGCATACAATCGGTATTGTGTAGTCACTATTCTCCACATCTACCTTTAGCGACCTGCCAATCGTCGAGTGGCCCGTCTGAAGACATTTCCACTGAAACACGGGAGAGAGTCGTGCAGCCGTAATTGCCGCTCTCTGCTTACCAAAGATGTCGATAGGAAGAAGGTAGAACAAAGCCTCCAGGGCACGTATAGGGGTTGTCCTCAGTGCCCCGCTTATAAGCATAGTTCTCTGTACCTTTTCTATCTTATTCTTATAAGTTTTCTTGTTTAGTGCTGGCCACCACATACTCACCCCGTACATTAGAATTGGTCTGACTACATCGGTGACGAGCCAGTGTACCAGCTCTGGTTTTAGACCCCATATCCTACCGTCGGCGTTCCTACATGAGTACAGAGCCATGGTGGACTTCTTTACTCTCTCTAAAATATTGGGCATCCAATTTAGCTTACTGTCCAAGATTATGCCCAGAAATCTTGCCTTATCAGTAAAGGCCAGTGCCGTGCCATTTAAGGTAGGAGGGTGGCTACCGGAATTTTATATTTCTTGGTGAAGAGTATCAGCTCTGTTTTGGATGGATTTATACCCAGCCCACATTTGCTGGCCCACTTTGTAATGATTTCGAGCGCGAGTTGCATGACTTCCTTAATCGTGCCTAGGTACTTCCCCGATATCGCGATCGCTACGTCATCTGCATACGCTATCACCCCTATTCCCTCCCTCTCCAGTTCCAAAAGTAATCCATTGATAACTATGTTCCAGAGAAGAGGTGGTAGGACACCACCTTGCGGAGTTCCTCTAACTACTCGCCCTGCATTCTAGCATCTGATTTATCAACCTCCCTAAGGGGTACTCCACATCTAAGAAAGACAGTCCTTCCCGAACTGCCTCCGTCCTGACATTGTTAAAGGCGCCCTCTATATCGAGGAAGGCTACCATACCGTACTCTTTCGAGTGGATTGATTTCTCAATTGTCAGGGAACGCAGAGTCGTCTCCACAGATCTCCCTTTCCAGTACGCATGCTGAGAAGTCGCCCAATTACTGGGTTTTGTTTTTGCACGTATGTACACGTCGATCAGTCTTTCCAATGTTTTCAACAGAAAGGATGATAGAGTTATAGGTCTTAGGTCCTTTGGGTAGGCCTGTGAATTCTTCCCCGTTTTCGGGGTGAAAATCACCCTAACCTCCGTCCATTTCCTAGGAATATAATTCAGTTTTAGACACCCTCTGAAGATCACCTCCAGCCGTTGGAGAATGATCGACGAGTGTTTCTGCAATTCCGCTGGGATGATACCGTCCGGGGCTGCCGATTTATAAGGTTTAAAGCCGTTTAGTGCCCATAGGATTCGGTTTTGCCACACGATTTCCTCCGGGCACCCCGACGATAATTTTTCCCTATTCCTACCAAGCTCCGTCGACACACCCACACTACCTGGGAAATGGGTAACCAACAGAAGCGCCAATGATTCCCCACTAGACGTTGTCTACAGCCCATCTGGTTTAATTAAGTAACTAGGGCTCGTTGGACTCTTAGATAAGATTTTCCTGAGGCGCGAAGTCTCCGAAACACCTTCCATTTTATCACAGAATAGTCTCCAAGACCTCCTCCGCGCCTTCCTTATTTCCGTTTTATACTTTTTAAGGTGCTCCTTATAGGAGTCCCAGTCCTAAGCTTCCCTAGAGCTCTTTGCTTTATTGAATGCTTTCCTACACACTGAACGAAGGATTGGACCCTTTAGGTGTTCTCTTGGGGCAAACAGTGTCCAAGGACAAGTTGCAGGCGCTTGTGATTTCCCCCACCAGGAAATCCAGGGTTCTTGAACTAGGATTATGTCCTCATCCGATTTGGTCAGTCTGAGGATCAAGGCTGCCGAAGCAGCCTTAGAATGGTGAAGATTAATCTGAACCAGCATAAACAGATCAACTTACCTTCCTTCATATACACTCCGCTGTCGCGGCAGGGTTTAATCTCTCGGTCCTAGGGGGACGTCATCAATCCTGACGCTCCCTTCCGGCGCTCCGTGTTGGCTCATTATGCCACCCTCCTCCCCCATCGACTCGACCCGATCTTCCTCGTTCGAGTCCAGGGGTAGGCGGCTACCTATAGCCGTTAATCGCTCCATCGCTGAGCTCCCAACGTCCCGCGTGTTAGCACCTTCTCTCTGCTCTTTCCCTGGTAGGTCTTCCACAATCATCCGCACCTCATCCTTTTTAAACACTTTTAGGGTAATTGACCCGAAACCGAAGCCGATTACCTCCTTATTGTTAGCTAGAGGGGCTAGGGACTCTTTGTTCACCACTAAAATGGACAACCTAGATCCTCTCTTCGCCTCCTCTAATTTAATGATCTTCCAATTGTTCGTCGGAAGATCAACGTTGCTTGCCCGAATTATGCGCATTATTTCATTCGGACACGATGGCTCGGTTGGCAGCCAGACGCGTGCCCTTGGTCTGCTTGGGATCTCGTCCCTGTCAACCACTGCCAGCTTCGCGCCTCGCCACACTTCTCCTACCTTAGCGACGGCCAGACGATAAAGGTCTGCCGATCTTTGATCTGCGCACGCCATTAGCTTAACGCGCCCTTGTGCCATCCTGCATTCCTACAAGATGGAGGTGGCCCCGGATTTTCTCCAAGGACCGTTAGGAAAACGGAGTTTAGTGCATTATATACTAGCCTCCATTTATCAAGAGTGATACTTCCATCTTCTTGACTCCTGTCAATGACGGCTAGTATCCCTGGATGCTCTTTAAGGGCGTCACTGAACAGTCTTGCCCCGTGCGTCCTAGTATCTCCTTGGGCTCCCTGCATTCTGGGTCGCTTACTATCCCCAGCTTCCAATTCGTCTTGGGACCGCTGTCTTTTCGACTCTGCTGGTACCCTCCCCGAATTGTCGCCTAAGAAATTGACCTTTGCCGTTGCCACAGATTCCTTCTGTTCCTTCGTTAGCAGCCCCTCAGGGGTGGCAGCCAGCCTATCTAATATCCTCTGCGCCGAGCGTCGGTTCCTGTACCGCCGCTTAGCCTCAGGGATAACTTTCGTGCCAGTCACCGGCTTAGGTACCAAGGCCGCGTTTACCGAACCTACTGTGAAGGTCGCTTGCCCTTTACGGTCCAAGCTCCCTTTTTCTACGGCAGGCCCTCGGCTTCCGCTGGTACCCTGAACCGCAGCCTTCAAGACCCTTATTGTTTCTTCGTTGGTGACTCCACCTTTAAGGTTTGAGCCACCATCCGTTGTACCTGTTGGGTTTTTGAGAGTGCCTGTCTCTTTTGCTTTTATTTTATTTGTGTTCATTTGTTCCCACGAGTTTCGGAGAAATAAACGTTCCACCTTCGCAGAGATCCATATACGAGGGTAAGGCTGATTAAAACTGGAGGTCGCCTGGTATCCAGAGTCCGCATATTAGAGATTAGTTTACCCACTAACCATTCATTCCTTTGGCATAATATGCTGTTCCACCGTAACTTGGGGATTTGTGCAAGGTTTACTCCTTCAGCGCTGTACATTAGCCCAGGAAAAATTCCTAGTTACCAGTAGCCACCGCGTGGAGGTCGTACATGCACTTGCGAGTCTCTCCTGGATATATCTGATATACATCCGTTCGTGACCACCTACCCCCTACCTCTGCCTAAAACATGACCAGCACAGTGGACAGAAGTGGGTGCTGTGGTAGGTTGCGGAGCCGATGAAAATCATTCGACTTATTGTCCCCCCCCCCCACCACATCCGCCAGACTACTAACTTAACTTAGCTCGAGGCAAATCTCAACTCATACCATCATACCAACATCCCATCATACCATCAACATCATCAAACCACCATCGCCATTAACTTCACCATCACACAATTCTTATGTACAAACCATCGTACCTTTATACCATCATAACATGATCAACTCAATTTTTGAAGTTTTAGAAATTCATCTGTAGTAACTTTAGACCTGATTATCGTCTCACGATACTGAAATAACACACATATATACTATACATATATACATATAAACCCTCACTTTTAAATACAGTGAAACCTCATTTTAACGGATACTCAATTTAGCGGAATCCTCAATTCTTCGGACAAACTTTTAAGTCCCATGGAACTGAAGTTTTTCAATGAAAACCTCCCTTAGATAAGCTGACACTTTATAAGACCGGACAGGGACAGATATTTCTACGATGATACAGGTTTTACGAGTACACTTAAAATTGAATCTTTTACACTTGAATTTGTTGCTTCAACACTTCAAATTGAACCTTTAACATTTCAAATGTATGTCCAATTAGGATGGAACTTCGATATTTCTTAGCCGGTTTTAATGAAATTACACATACATGATTGAACTGGGATTCTTAAATGATTTTTGAATAAAATTCTGGAATATGGCAACAACTTTATCTAAATCTCATTTTACAAGCCCATTTCCATCGCACATGTCTCATTTCATCATAATCGGTTAAGAAATAGCCCAGTACCATCTTACTTGGTCATATTCCAGAACTTTATCCAAAAATCAATTTGGAATCCCATTTTCACGGCAGATGTCAAATTTCACTCAAATCCGTTAAAAAATAGCCAAGTTTCGTCCTAATTGTTCATATTCCAGAACTTTATCTAAAAATCATTTTAGAATCCCATTTACTATGCACATGTCAATTTCATCATAATCGGTTAAGGAATAGCCAAGTTCCATCCTACTTGGCCATATTTCAGAACTTTATCTAAAAATCATTTGAGAATCCCATTTCCATTGGAAATGCTGGATTTCATCAAAATCGGATAAGAAATCCCAATAAAATGTTTATAAAAAAAAGAAAAATCACAAAACTTTAGTTTAACGGACAGCTTACTAGAACGGACAACTATTTTGGTCCCGCCGATTTCCGTTGTACTGAGGTTTCTCTGTATATAGATTGAAATAGAAAACGGGTTGAGTTGAAGTTGAGTTGGAGTTGAGTTGGGTTTGGATATACAGTGAGTTGTTGACCAATTTTTTATATATGCTGGCTTGAGGATTGAGTTTAGCGTAGAGTTTGCGATTGAGTTGAGTGTCAGCGGAAAAAGCAAAAAGATTCGATCAGAGAGATTTCTAGCATATTGCGTAAAAATGAAAGAAACCGGACGGACGAAGAGAACCAAATACTGGAGACGAGGTCCAAAGTAGTTAAGGAAATTTGCCAACGACGTGAATGGATTCAAAAGTATAAAGAACGTGAAGTCGATAAAGAGGATGTACCGAATATGATTGTACAGAAGGCTAGAAGACTAGCGGATGCGATATGCTGTGCTCAGCATCAAGTTGTTTACACGGGTGCCGGAATTAGTACTTCGGCACATATACCCGATTATCGTGGCAGTAAAGGGATATAGATACTGTTACAACAAGGTAAAGATATTGGGGATCATGATTTAAGTCTAGCAGAACCGACGTTCACACATATGTCATTATTTGAGTTACACCGGCGAAGAATTTTACGATTTATTGTATCACAGAATTGTGATGGGCTGCATTTATGCTCAGGACTGCCAAAACAATCACTATCCGAAATACACGGTAATATGTACGTGGAAGTGTGCAAAACTTGTGAACCGAATATGGAATACTGGAGACTCTTCGATTGCACCGAGCTAACTGCCCGTCACAAGCACAAAACAAACCGACGATGTCATGAGTGTGGCTATCCCCTAAGCGATACGATCGTACGTTTTGGTGAGCGTGGTAATTAATTTACAATGGCCATTAAATTAGGCGGGGGCATGTGACAATGCAGAGAAGGCAGATGTCGTCAATGTGCTCGCAAGCACCATTCACTTATGCACACGGAGAATAAACCATCAAATGCCTTAATCACCACCAACGATTCAAATGGTAACCCCGAGGAGAATGCATTGTCGACTAATCATACACGTTTTGATGAAAACCAAGCGATCAGTAGTGATATTTCATTAAAATGCACCGTACAAACCGTACTTCCCACGGCAATAATTCATTTGTTTGACAATCTTGGTATACCAAGATCATGTCGTGCCTTACTGGACACTGCCTCCCAAGTTTCGTTTATAACCGAATCACTCGCTCAGAAGTTAGGTCTACCGCGGACAAATTGCAGAAATTTAATTACAGGAATTGGCCAAACAAATAGCGGAAGTTCCCATGGAAGTGTACTATTGCGATTAACATCCCGGTTTGACACGGTGGAAGATTACGTCATCATTACCCGCCTTTGAATTCGACATCTGCTGAATGAAAATATTATCCAAAATCAGTTTGGCCGACCCAGATTTCCACAAGCCCGGCTCAATCGAAATATTACTTGGTGCATGTATCGTCTTCGAATTGCTTCAGGATGACATCAAGAAAATAGATTCGTCAAACTTGATTGCGCACATTAGCCAGTTGGGTTGGATCGTAGGAGGCAAACACGAAGCTGCTTCAACAGAAATCAAACAGTCATTCACAACCGTTGTTGATATTGATGCTACGCTACAGCAATTTTGGGCAACCGAAGAGCTTCCTCCAGTCAAGAACATCACACAGGAAGAACAAGATTGTGAAGAATGGTTCAAGGCGACAACGCAGCGAGCTGACGATGGGAGGTTCGTTACCAAACTTCCATTCAAGAAACCATCGAAGATTGTTGGATCAACTTACCAGCAAGCTATATCCAGATTGCTAGGAATGGAGAAACGCTTCAAGGTGAATGTTCAATTTCGCCAACTGTATGAAGATTTCCTAAAAGAATATCTAGATCTAAGCCACATGGAACCATTCGAAGTAAACTACGCAGAACTTCAGCAATCGTATATTCTGCCACATCATGGAGTCTTGAAGAGCAATAGCATCACAACAAAATTGCGCATAGTTTTTGACGCATCCGCAAGCTCAACCACAGGCGTATCACTGAACCATAACTTGATGATAGGTCCGAATATTCAATCGAGCCTATTGCAGATACTTACGCGATTCCGACAGCATCATTACGTATTAGTGGGCGATATATAAAAGATGTATCGTCAAGTTTGGGTAGATGCGGAACATCGCAAACATCTGATTATACTGTGGCGAGATGAGAATCAAATAATCCGCCCATACGCTCTAAAAACCGCCACATATGGCATGGCATCCGCCTCATTCTTGGCCACCAGATGTTTGTAGCCGAGCCATCGAACAAGATATTTACGTCGATGATTTGATGACTGGGGTATCCATTTTATATGATTTGATTAAGCTGAAAGACGATATTCTGAAGATATTAAGTAGCGGTGGCTTTAATTTAAGAAAGCTGTCTTCAAACGACGAACACATGCGAGATTTGTTAAATCAGCCAGGCTCTAATCATATCAAAGTAATATCAGAACATCCAGAACCGGTAAAGTTATTGGGAATAACTTGGGTTGCTAACACCGACCACTTCGTGTTTCAAGTAAATCTGAGCGATACTCAAATCCATACCAAACGAAGTTTCGTATCGGAAGCCAGCAAAATATTCGATCCCTTGGGACTTTTATCCCCAATCACGATAAGCATTAAAATATTATTCCAGAGTTTATGGCTGAAAAAGATTGGATGGAATGAGCAACTGCCTGCAGAAACGAGAGCATCCTGGACTGAACTGCAAAACAACCTAAACCAAGTACCTGACCTAAATATTCCCCGCTGTATTGCTGGGTCAACCAGTATCTCAATCCACGGATTTTGTAACGCAAGTAAGTGGGCATATGCAGCGGCAGTATACGCACGATCACAAAGCAACGAAGGGTTCGTAACGCATCTAATATGTGCCAAAACTAAGGTAGCGCATCTAAAACAAGTCAGCATACCAAGACTAGAGCTGATGGGTGCAGTACTTCTGAGAAAATTGGTAAAGCAAATCATCGAGACGTTATCAATAAGAATATCAACGATCACCATGTGGACCGATTCCAAAATTGTTTTCGATTGGTTGCCCAGTCAACCAAGACGTTGGACAACTTTCGTCGCGAACCGTACCTCGGAAATCATCAGCATATACAAGCGAGATCTTTGGCGGAACGTACCATCCAGATATAATCCAGTCGATTGTGCAACAAGAGGTAAAGCTACGGGAGAAATATAATCAACTCTGGTGGAAAGGACCAGATCAACCGCAGATACCTAATACAACCGAAGAAATCGAAGTTCACAATACGGTCTCCTTAGAATCTAACGCCGAGAAGCAACAAGATGTTATACTGACCTTAAGCCAAAAATACTCCAGTTACTTCAAGCTAAAGAGAGTCATATCGTATAAGCTCAGGTTTACCAACAATTCAAGGGCCAAGAAAGATCAAAACAGGCGACAAATTGGGGCACTACCACCAGCCGAACTTGAGATAGCTGAACGTAAAATAGTTCTATATTGGCAAACCATTGACCTTGCTGAAGAGTATCGTTGCCTGCAAAATGGTAAGCCAATACCCGCAAAAGGTAATCTTAGGCAACTCAATCCATTCCTGGACGCTGAAGGAATTATGAGGGTCGGAGGGAGAATACAACAATCAGCGTTGCCGTATCATACAATACGTCCAATGATCATTTCGTCGAAATCACCAATTGCCACATCCATTACATATGATGCACATCCCCAGTATAAACATCCAGGCCCAACCCTTTTAACGAGTCAAGTTCGGCAAAATTTTTGGGTTATTAGGGGCAAAAACGTCGCAAAGAACGTGTTTCGAAAGTGCGGCAAGTGTATAAGACAACGTCCAAAAATGATGAACCAAATAATGGGACAACTACCAGAAGATAGAGTTCGACAATCGGTGGCATTTGGCGCAGTTGGTGTCGACTTCTGCGTTCCGTTTAAAATCCATCCTATGCGGAGAAGAGGCTCTATTCCGGTTGGTATACTTATGCATTTTTGTGTGCTTCAGTACGCACGCAATACACGTCGAAATTTGCATGAATCTCACCACAGAATCATTCCTAGCTGCATTGTACAGATTCATAAGTAGAAGGGGACTATGCCACACTATATATTGTGACAACGCTACGAACTTTGTTGGCACAAGAAACTACCTCCAAGAAATGTATACCTTTATAAACAATAATAATAACACAATTATTTCTAGTCTTTTGAAGGAAAAAATCGATTCATTCCTCCTGCAGCACCTCATCAAGGTGGGTTGTGGGAAAGCGCTGTCAAATCTACCAAAACGCAGATCACACGGACTGTCGGGGATACAATACTAACCCTAGAGGATTTTTCAACATTGACAGTACAAATCGAAGGTATTCTGAACTCTAGACCAATTTACTCCAGTCACGATGATGAGATAGATTTTCTTACGCCTGCCCATTTCTTAATCGGGCGCTCAATTCATCAAATACCAGAGGCAGCACCCGAGCGGATGAATCCACATTCAAGATGGGATATCGTAAAGCGCATATATCAACAATTCTGGAAACGCTGGCAAATCGAATACTTAACAACACTTCAGTTAAGATGTAAATGGCACACAGAGCAGACAAATTTGCAGCTAAACGATGTAGTTATCATACACGATAATAATTTACCACCAGCTCAATGGCTTATGGGACGAATCACAAAGTGATAAGTGTTAACAGTTCAATTCAATTCAAAATACTTATCTTCTATCATTACCACCAATGTAAACAATCCAATCTAAAACAAAATGTACATTAGAATTTAATCCGGTTCGAAGGACCATAGACAATTTTTTTATTTTTTTTTTTAAATTTTAACAATATGGATTTTTATTTTAATTCTTATGATATTAATTGAATATCGTGTTGATTGCTCAAGATCTCAATTGTAAGTAAAAAAAATTAATTTACACAAAAATGATTAGCCATCGCCAATTACAGGGTATAAAAAAAAAATATTAAAATAGCCCGCTTAAATATTTTGAAATGTTCGGACTTGCTACTTTATCATTATTCGGATTTCATTTCAATGCTCCGGTTAAGTTGGATTCCGTTTGCGGGTTGAATTTTGAGTTGCGATTTAGTTGGGGTTGGTTTAGGGTTTAGTGAGCAATTGATCACTCCATATAAGTATGTATATATCTGTAAAAAATTAAGTGTTTGCATGCATGCATGTAAGTGTAAATGATATTTAAACAAATTCACACGCGATGATGATGGTAATGGTAATGATTAGTGATGGCTAAATCGATCTTTTTTGTTAAAAATCATATGAGAAAATAAATAAAACAGAACAAAAAAGATCGATTTAGCATATCACTAGTATTGACGATGGTGATGGTGATGGTATGGTGATTGTACGATGGTTTGATGGTACGATGCTATGATGATATGATGTTATGATGTTTTGATGGAATGATGGTATGATGGGAAGATGTTATGTTTGTAATGATGGAATGGTGGTGTGATGGTGTAATGGTTTGATGGTATGATCGTGTAATGGTGTGATGAGTGATGATACGTAAGGATGATACGATGGTATGATTTTATTTTATTTTTGTTTCAAGTTAAGAAATCGATTTTGTCATTAACATTTATGATTTCACATAATGAAAAATAATCTAAATTAACATAAAACAAAAGAAATTTAGAAAATAATAAAATTAAGTTAAAATTTAAAAAAATTTAGAATGATGTTCTTCAAAGTTGATGCTGTCAGAAAAATTAATCATAAATTTAACAAAAAAAGTTTTCACATTTTTTTTTGAAATTGTTTTTTTGATAGATTAAAATCGAATTGATCCTCTGCGGTATTTAATGATTTTGCTAGTCTATTGATTGTGTTGTTATCGCCATAATTTTTTCTTGGAGGCCAGCCAAATAAGACTTGTACCTACTTAAAAAGTTGCTGTAAAAAGGACAGCCTGTCTGTTTCCAAACTTGATTTCATAATTTTTGTGTAGGCGTTACATTTTCGATTTGTTAGATTTATAAGACGATCATCGAACCATTCAGGATAAATACTTAGTGATATTGCAGTAAGATCTCATTCAATTTATCGACATTTTCATTCACATCCTTTGCAGTTAGAATCTCATCCCAATTCGCTGCTTCTAAATAAACATGGAGACCAAGTACAGTTTGTCTTCTGTTATTAATGTAAAGTTAGTTTGTCAAATACAATATCCAAATGGTTGATATCATATACGACAAACGGATTGAGTGACTCAGTTACTTTAAACGTATCTACTTCATTGGCGAAGACAAGATCTAAAAATGATAAAATGATTGAATAATGGTACAATAGTATGATTAAATGATGGTATGATAGCTTAATGGTATGATGGCGAGTTAGACATTGAGTTTGGGGTTAAATTGATGTTGAATTGGGAGTCGACTATGAGGTTCAGTTAGGATTGAGTTGAGTTCATGGACACAAACGGTTTCCAGACCGTGTTAGTTTAGGGATTGAGCTTGGGAATGAGTTGAGGGTTGAATTGGGAATTGAGTTCAGATTTAGCGAGGGTCCAGTTGCGGATTTATTTTGGGATTGAGTCGGGGTTTGCGGTAGATATTAGTTCAAGTACTCATGTAGTTTTAGAACCGTGTTGATTTAGGTTGAGTTTAGGGTAAAATTGGGGTTGACTTGAAGGTTGAATTGGGCTTGAGTTATGGTTAAGTTTAGGGTTGGGTTGGGTTGAGTTGAGGTCGACTTAGGCTTGAATAGGGTTTGAATTGAAGTTGAACTGGATTTAAGTGAGTGGTTCGGTTTGAGGGTTTAATTTTGGCTCAAGTTTAAGGTTTAGTGGGAGGTTAGTATGAATCGCTAGCTTTCGTATCGAGTTGATTTTGGGATTGGGTTGGCCGTTAAGTGTGGAGTTGACCGTAAGGTTGAGCTTTGGTTCGAGATAAGTTCAGTTTAAATTGAGCTCGGTTTAGTTCACATTCGGTTTAAGTAAGAGGTTAGATTGAGGAGTTATTTGGGGATTGATTTGGGGTTAAGTTAAGTGTTGATTTGAAAGTCCATTTGAGGGATTTGCGGTTTAGTTGGAGGTTGAGCTGAAGATTGAGTTAAGAGGTTCAGTTAGGGATTGATTTGGGAGTTGAGTTAATAAAATAAAATTATAAAATAAATATTTAATTCACGGAAGAAGGTTGATTCCAGAATATGAATGCATAAAATTCATTGATGATTTTAATTCAGTTTTAATTTCTGGCTGTAAATTGATTTTCGAGTAACATTAACACAAATCTGTTGATAAAACCGTTGTATATAAATAAATTAAAACCGGCATCTTATCTAACTGCATAAACACACCATAACAATTCATAATATATCTGTTATACCCATTGAGGAAACACGATTTCCGACCTATTTTTGTTGTAAAAAGCAGTTGCCTTCTAAATGCTCGTTAATGCCAGATGGTAACATTAAATATTGCTGCAATGCATGTAAACGTAAAGATTTAAATATTAACGATAAGATTGTAATGCTTCCTGATCAAATACAAAGCGTTGTCACTATGTTTTCAAAATTCTTTGGATGTCTTAATCAAACGATCTCAGAGTAGGTACTCAAGGAAGTTAATAGACCAATATCTACAGATTGGGTGAGAAATTGCTGTCCCCGTTCAGTTGTCTCTGTTCCGAACCAATCTGATTGGGATTCAGCATCAATTGCAACTGAAGCTGCATTTATGAAAAGTCAAGCATTTGCAGAGCTGTTGTCACTGGAACTGAAACCACAGTAAGAAAAAAGTACAAAAAAAATACTAATCCAGATCGCGAAAGAATCGTAAATTGTGCCAATAAAGGTGAGGACTGGGTGTCTTTAGCTGCGACGTTGGACATCAAGTACAAGACTGCGTTTCATTGGATCCGATCAGGGCGTGACAAAATGTTACCCGGAGGAGGCATAAAACCTAAAAATTTAAATGAGGAACAAATTGATTTGCTAGTTTCATGGGTAGAAGAGGATTGCAGCTACATACTGCAGCAATTAAAACAAAAAATACTAACCAATTTCCATTTGCAGCTAAATACTGCAGCAATTAAAACAAAAAATACTAACCAATTTCAACTCTTCACTATGAAGAAAGTTCATAATGAGCCTTGCACTATGAACTCCGAAATAAATAAAGGAAAAAGAGCAGAATATGTGCAACGTTTGAATAACTACTTACAACAAGGGAAACAGATTGTTTGGAGAGATGAAACCAATTTCAATTTATTTTGCCGCCGGACAAGGGGCCATGCGGTAGCTGGTACCAGAGCAGTCCAACTCCTTCCGACAGCACGAGGCCCTAACGTCCATCTAATAGGAGCAATCTCTACTGCAGGAGTTGTGTCAATGAAGCGGAGAAGAGGTTCATTTACAGTGCATCTAGCAAACGCATGGGTGGCAAGACTGATGCAATACTGGCAAGATATGGGAAATGAACTGGAAGATTTGGTAATTGTTTCAGACAACGCACCTTGCCATTCAAAACTAGAAAGAGTTATTACTGGAACGATGGCGTCTCTGCTGCGGCTAGGGCCACATTCGCCAATGCTTAATCCTATCGAGACGATGTGGTCAAAGGTAAAGACTTACGCTAAAAATAATATTAGAATACGCAGCGTTACAGGTCCTGGTGTTATGGAACAAAGACTAATCTACTTGGAGGAGATAATAGATCAGGCAAAGAACACCGTAGCAGGAGGTGATTGTGCTCGTCCCGTACAACATAGTTCAATCCATCAAGCTACCGCTTTAGCAATGAACGACATGCCCGTTGGTACCTAAAGCAGAAGTTCATTCATTATTTCGATTATTTGTTTTATTTATTTGATATTTTTGTTATTGTTTGTGTTTGTGTTATTGTTTCTATCAACATTCATCGCTGATCTGCTTAACAGTTCGATTGGCTTCCCTAAACTACTTGCAAAGATTGATATGCATGTGCCCTGTAAACCTACTCGGATTAGGAATTTTATATATTTGCCGACATTTAAATCTAATTACGCACATAATGCTCCGGTCCCGGCGATTTGTCGACAATTTAATTGTAGTTGTGATGTGTTTGATTTTAACATTTCTAAATGTTCTTTTAAAAAATTAATAAAAACTAAAATTACAAAATTGTAAAATAAAATTGTAATCAAAAAAGGATTTTTTATCCCGTTGATGATGTAAATAAATAAATAAATTAATTAAAGAATATTGTTTGTGTTATGTTAAAAAGATCAAATTGTTAATTATAATTCAGAAATATTCAATATTGATCTCATTGATGCAATAAATTGACCAAATAAATATAATAAAAATTGAATTTAATTAACTTATCTTTAGTATACTCCATTAACTATATAAAAACTAACATATAACAACTATCAATACTCTCCATCACTTCTCAAAGTTAACAAAAATTAAAATGTCGGAACTAAATAAAACTCCATAACTTAAAATACTAATAACTGCTATTACATCATAAAACACTTCATTAACTTCTGTATAAAAATCATTCAATATAAACTCTTGGGGATATATCCCCTACCATAGTGTTTCCGCCTTTAGTTCGCGGAGGAAACAAAATATAACATAACCTTTCTTTTCATACATAAAATACCTGTTGCAGAAATTGCCGCAATTGGATGAATGTTGAAATTTTCTGAATTAAATTTGATACTTTCTGAATTATATTTGACTAATCTGAATTATAATTGACGCTTTCTGAATTACAATTGGAAAAGGTGTAGTATACTTCTCGAATTTACAACATTGGGGTAGTAAAAATAATTTTCTAAGAAAATAATGTTTAACAGTGTTAATGTTTTAGTGATTTAAAATTAAAAACAATAATTAATAGAGAACGAAGATTTAACTTTGAAATATTCTGGAAAATGGAAATTTTCATTCAAATTTTAAAACGAAATGTCCATTTTCCAGAATATTTTTTAAAGAAATCTCTAAGAAAATTGAAGTTTTAAACAATTTTTGGGTTGTTATTTCATATCCGATATAATGACAACCTGAATATTTACGATTGTCAAGATCAAATTTCAATCCGCATGTTCAAATTATTTTTTTGGGAACTAATACGAATATTTACTATTGCAAAGAGAGAAACTCTCTTGACAAAATTTTAATGCGCAGTGCGCATGCTCAAAACCATTTTTTTGGAAAACGAAACCAATTACCCAATATTTAATATTATCAAGAGATTAAACTCTCTTTCAAGAATGATAATTTTATCATTTTTGATTATCATCTAACCAGAATCGCTTTCGATTTGTTGATGATAAAATGAAATAAAAAGATAAAAAGCAAAGAAGAAATCAAAATGACCAAAACAATTGAAAAATTAAATGATATTTTTGTTTTTTCTTTATCATATCATTGAACTGGAATCGCACCCCAGGACATGATCTCATTACTGGAAAAATGATAAGGGAATTGCCAGATAAATGACCTTGTTAAAGTTAGCCGAAAGTTTTCAGCCGAAAGATATAAAATGTCGGTAATGCAGATAGTGTCTTGGCTATATCAGCCGTAAGTTACCAGCCGACATATTTCAGCCGAAACATATTTTAAATAAAATGAAAAAATAACAAAACAACCTAGAAACTGGTATTTTCATGAAGTGAATTTATGGCTGAAATAGGGCTCATTTTGGTTTGTCGCTGTTTACCATAGGAATTATACTTAAAATTTCATCAGAAAAGCTAAATATAAAATTAAAAAATTTGTATAAATTCAACCTTTAAAGTGTCATGTCTGGAAAGTATTTCAATTAGTGTGCCTACCCAACAATTATCCCTTGAAAAATTAGCAGGGATAGTTTCATGTGGGAAGCTCGGGAAAATTCGTTTGAATGAAAAGCCCATATAAAATTAAAAAATTTGAATAAATTCAACCTTTAAAGTGTCATGTCTGGAAAGTATTTCAATTAATGTGCCTACCAACAATTATTCCTAGAAAAATTATCAGGGCAAGTTTCATGTGGGGAGCCCGGGAAAATTCGTTTGAATGAAAAGCCCATATAAAATTAAGAAATTTGTATAAACTCATCCTTTAAAGTGTCATGTTTGGAAAGTATTTCAATTAGTGTGCCTTATCAACAATTATCCCTTGAAAAATTATCAAGGCAAGTTTCATGTGGGGAGCTCGGAAAAATTCGTTCTATGAAAAGCCCATATAAAATTGAAAAATTTGAATAAATTCAACCTTTAAAGTGTCATGTTTGGAAAGTATTTCAGTTAGTGTGCCTTATCAACAATTATCCCTTGAAAAATTATCAGGGCAAGTTTCATGTGGGAAGCTCGGGAAAATTCGTTTGAATGAAAAGCCCATATAAAATTAAAAAATTTGAATAAATTCAGCCTTTAAAGTGTCATGTCTGGAAAGTATTTCAATTAATGTGCCTACCCAACAATTATTCCTAGAAAAATTATCAGGGCAAGTTTCATGTGGGGAGCCCAGGCAAATTGGTTTGAATGAAAAGCCCATATAAAATTAAGAAATTTGTATAAATTCAACCTTTAAAGTGTCATGTTTGGAAAGTATTTCAATTAGTGTGCCTTATCAACAATTATCCCTTGAAAAATTATCAAGGCAAGTTTCATGTGGGGAGCTCGGGAAAATTCGTTTGAATGAAAAGCCCATATAAAATTGAAAAATTTGAATAAATTCAACCTTTAAAGTGTCATGTTTGGAAAGTATTTCAATTAGTGTGCCTTATCAACAATTATCCCTTGAAAAATTATCAGGGCAAGTTTCCTGTGGGGAGCCCAAGAAAATTCGTTTGAATGAAAAGCCCATATAAAATTAAAAAAAAAGGATAAATTCAACCTTTAAAGTGTCATGTTTGGAAAGTATTTCAATTAGTGTGCCTTATCAACAATTATCCCTCGATCTCCAGACATGACACTTTAAGGTTCAATTTATACAATTTTTCTAATTTTACATGGGCTTTTCATTCGAACGAATTTTCCCGAGCTCCCCACATGAAACTTGCCCTGATAATTTTTCTAGGAATAACTGTTAGGTAGGCACATAATTTGAAATACTTTCCAGATATGACACGTTTAAGGTTCAATTTATAGAATTTATTTAATTTTACATGGGTTTTTCATTCGAACGAATTTTCCGGAGCTCCCCACATGAAACTTGCCCTGATAATTTTTCTAGGAATAACTGTTGGGTAGGCACATTAATTGAAATACTTTCCAGACATGACACTTTAAAGGTTCAATTTATACAATTTTTTAATTTTATATGTGCTTTTAATTCAAACGAATTTTCCCGAGCTCCCCACATGAAACTTGCCCTGATAATTTTTCTAGGAATAAATGCTGGGTAGGCACATAATTTGAAATACTTTCCAGATATGACACTTTAAAGGTTCAATTTATACAATTTTTTTAATTTTACATGGGCTTTTCATTTAAACCAATTTTCCCGAGCTCCCCACATGAAACTTGCCCTGATAATTTTTCTAGGAATAACTGTTGGGTAGTCACATAATTTGAAATACTTTCCAAACATGACACTTTAAAGGTTCAATTTATACAATTTTTTAATTTTATATGAGCTTTTAATTCAAACGAATTTTCCCGAGCTCCCCACATGAAACTTGACCTGATAATTTTTCTAGGAATAACTGCTGGGTAGTTACATTAATTGAAATACTTTCCAGACGTGACACTTTAAAGGTTCAATTTATACAATTTTTTAATTTTATATGGGCTTTTAATTCAAACCAATTTTCCCGAGCTCCCCACATGAAACTTGCCCTGATAATTTTTCTAGGAATAATTGTTGGGTAGGCACATTAATTGAAATACTTTCCAGACATGACACTTTAAAGGTTCAATTTATACAATTTTTTTTAGTTTTATATGAGCTTTTCATTCAAACGAATTTTACCGAGCTCCCCACATGAAACTTTCCCTAATAATTTTTCTAGGAATAACTGTTGGGTAGGCACAATATTTGAAATACTTTCCAGACATGACACTTTAAAGGTTCAATTTATACAATTTTTTTAATTTTACATGGGCTTTTCATTCAAACCAATTTTCCCGAGCTCTCCACATGAAACTTGTCCTGATAATTTTTCTAGGAATAATTGCTAGGTAGGCACATAATTTGAAATACTTTCCAGACATGACACTTTAAAGGTTCAATTTATACAATTTTTTTAATTTTGCATGGGTTTTTCATTCGAACGAATTTTCCCGAGCTACCCACATGAAACTTGCCCTGATAATTTTTCTAGGAATAACTGTTTGGTAGGCACATAATTTGAAATACTTTCCAGACATGACACTTTAAAGGTTCAAATTATACAATTTTTTTAATTTTACATGGGCTTTTCATTTAAACCAATTTTCCCGAGCTCCCCACATGAAACTTGCCCCGATAATTTTTCTAGGAATAACTGCTGGGTAGGCACATAATTTGAAATACTTTCCAGACATGACACTTTAAAGGTTCAATTTATACAATTTTTTTAATTTTGCATGGGTTTTTCATCCGAACGAATTTTCCCGAGCTCCCCACATGAAACTTGCCCTGATAATTTTTCTAGGAATAACTGTTGGGTAGGCACATAATTTGAAATACTTTCCAGATATGACACGTTTAAGGTTCAATTTATAGAATTTATTTAATTTTACATGGGCTTTTAATTCAAACGAATTTTCCCGAGCTCCTCACATGAAACTTGCCCTGATAATTTTTCTAGGAATAACTGCTGGGTAGGCACATAATTTGAAATACTTTCCAGACATGACACTTTAAAGGTTCAATTTATACAATTTTTTAATTTTATATGAGCTTTTAATTCAAACGAATTTTCCCGAGCTCCCCACATGAAACTTGACCTGATAATTTTTCTAGGAATAACTGCTGGGTAGTTACATTAATTGAAATACTTTCCAGACGTGACACTTTAAAGGTTCAATTTATACAATTTTTTAATTTTATATGGGCTTTTAATTCAAACCAATTTTCCCGAGCTCCCCACATGAAACTTGCCCTGATAATTTTTCTAGGAATAATTGTTGGGTAGGCACATTAATTGAAATACTTTCCAGACATGACACTTTAAAGGTTCAATTTATACAATTTTTTTTAGTTTTATATGAGCTTTTCATTCAAACGAATTTTACCGAGCTCCCCACATGAAACTTTCCCTAATAATTTTTCTAGGAATAACTGTTGGGTAGGCACAATATTTGAAATACTTTCCAGACATGACACTTTAAAGGTTCAATTTATACAATTTTTTTAATTTTACATGGGCTTTTCATTCAAACCAATTTTCCCGAGCTCTCCACATGAAACTTGTCCTGATAATTTTTCTAGGAATAATTGCTGGGTAGGCACATAATTTGAAATACTTTCCAGACATGACACTTTAAAGGTTCAATTTATACAATTTTTTTAATTTTGCATGGGTTTTTCATTCGAACGAATTTTCCCGAGCTACCCACATGAAACTTGCCCTGATAATTTTTCTAGGAATAACTGTTGGGTAGGCACATAATTTGAAATACTTTCCAGACATGACACTTTAAAGGTTCAATTTATACAATTTTTTAATTTTATATGTGCTTTTAATTCAAACGAATTTTCCCGAGCTCCCCACATGAAACTTGCCCTGATAATTTTTCTAGGAATAAATGCTGGGTAGGCACATAATTTGAAATACTTTCCAGATATGACCCTTTAAAGGTTCAATTTATACAATTTTTTTAATTTTACATGGGCTTTTCATTCAAACCAATTTTCCCGAGCTCCCCACATGAAACTTGCCCTGATAATTTTTCTAGGAATAACTGTTGGGTAGGCACATAAATTGAAATACTTTCCAGACATGACTCTTTAAAGGTTCAATTTATACAATTTTTTAATTTTATATGGGCTTTTAATTCAAACCAATTTTCCCGAGCTCCCCACATGAAACTTGCCCTGATAATTTTTCTAGGAATAATTGTTGGGTAGGCACATTAATTGAAATACTTTCCAGACATGACACTTTAAAGGTTCAATTTATACAATTTTTTTTTAGTTTTATATGAGCTTTTCATTCAAACGAATTTTACCGAGCTCCCCACATGAAACTTTCCCTAATAATTTTTCTAGGAATAACTGTTGGGTAGGAACATAATTTGAAATACTTTCCAGACATGACACTTTAAAGGTTCAATTTATACAATTTTTTTAATTTTACATGGGCTTTTCATTTAAACCAATTTTCCCGAGCTCCCCACATGAAACTTGCCCCGATAATTTTTCTAGGAATAACTGCTGGGTAGGCACATAATTTGAAATACTTTCCAGACATGACACTTTAAAGGTTCAATTTATACAATTTTTTTAATTTTGCATGGGTTTTTCATCCGAACGAATTTTCCCGAGCTCCCCACATGAAACTTGCCCTGATAATTTTTCTAGGAATAACTGTTGGGTAGGCACATAAATTGAAATACTTTCCAGACATGACACTTTAAAGGTTCAATTTATACAATTTTTTTAATTTTACATGGGCTTTTCATTCAAACCAATTTTCCCGAGCTCCCCACATGAAACTTGCCCTGATAATTTTTCTAGGAATAACTGTTGGGTAGGCACATAAATTGAAATACTTTCCAGACATGACTCTTTAAAGGTTCAATTTTTACAATTTTTTTAATTTTATATGGGCTTTTCATTCAAACCAATTTTCCCGAGCTCCCCACATGAAACTTGCCCTGATAATTTTTCTAGGAATAACTGTTGGGTAGGCACACTTATTGAAATACTTTCCAGACATGACACTTTAAAGGTTGAATTTATACAATTTTTTTAATTTTATATTTAGCTTTTCTGATGAAATTTTAAGTTTAATACACACAGGTAAACAGTGACAAATCAAAATGAGCTTTTTTTCAGTCGTAAATTCACTTCATGAAAATACCAGTTTCTAGGTTGTTTTGTTAATTTTTCATTTTATTTAAAATATGTTTCGGCTGAAATATGTCGGCTGGTAACTTTCGGCTGATATAGCCAAGACACTATCTGCATTACCGACATTTTATATCTTTCGGCTGAAAACTTTCGGCTAACTTTAATAGTATAGATAAATGCATAAAACTAATAATATTTGTATTAAACGCGATCATGCGAACCAGTTATATTCCTCAAAAATGGAAGATATGTCTGATCACTATGATACATAAGCCAGGGAAAAATTAAACGCAAATCTCATCATATCGTCCAATAAGCATGCTGCCCATAATCTCAAAGCTATTTGAAAAAATGTTAGTAACGAAATTGAAACCAATATTAGAAGAATGCCGCATTATTCCAGACCATCAATTTGGATTCCGAAACCAATATGGTACTGCAGAGCAAGTACACAGAATTGAAAATGCAATCAAAATCACCTTCGAGGAAAACAAATATTGTTCTGCTACCTTTTTGGATATCGCCCAAGCTTTTGATAAAGTTTGGCATGATGGACTCATTTACAAAATTATAGAGCTTCTACCGAAAAAATTTCACTCAGTTTTGAGAAACTATCTTCTTCAAAGGCAATATATGGTCAAACAAAACAGCGCAACTACTTGCTTAAATGATATTATCAATGACCAATATTATCTTGTTGTACACAGCTGATATACCTGTAACCAACAAAGTAATAATATCAGCATTTGCCGATGACATGGCATCCAGGTGTCTCACACTAATCCTGAAATTGCCTCAAAGGAATTACAGAATCATTTAAACAAAGACGCGGACTGGCCGAAGGCATGGCGAATAAAAGTGAACGAAAACAAATCAACTCATATCACATTTGTAAATGTTGATAATTATCCAAATATCTCAACGAGTAGGGGCTGTTCTCCGTTTATTCACGCTGTCTCTACAGTTGAGGTTAGTCTCCAATAACTCTTATCCCACGAGGTTCAGATATAAATAATAAATGTAACAACCAACAGCTTCTATTAAGTTTATTTATTTAATTTAATTAGCACACTGCCTTGTGATCCAATTCAAAGGTTTTTCGAGAAGAGAGATAATATAACAAAAATGTCAAGTATGTACAATTTGGCACAATATCCTATAAATTACATGTATGCAAGTTTGCAACATTTACATCTAAAAACATTCAAATATTTAGAACAAATACTAGTATAACAATTAAGGCTTAATTATAGAATGCACTATTTGGTAAATTCCATCTACTACGACAATTACAATGGTTAAAAACCGTTTGTTTTTTGTTGTTGGGTAATTGTCAAAACATAAATTATTACTCAACAACAATTAATCTCTTGCGTTTGTATAATTATATATTTTAATTATTAATTTTTCTTAATTTTAGGTGGTACGAGAGTATGCTGAGATGAAGATTTAAGAACTCTTATTATATTGAGAATATTTATTTATTGATGGTTCAATCATCAACAACATTCACGCTAAACAAACGCACCTGCCCACCAGTGAAATTAAACGATAAAAATATTCCTCAACAAACGAAGGTAAAATACTTAGGTTTGCACCTGCATAGAAGGTTAACATGGAAAGATCATATTGAAACAAAGCGCAATCAAACAAAAATTATATTTTCCAAAATGTATTGGCCGATGGGAAGAAAATCTCAGTTGTCATTAGCCAATAAAGTTTTACTGTAAAAAGCGATTATCAAACCCATATGGACATATGGTATTACGCTACTACTCCTGCAACGAACCCAAGCGAAAATACTTCGTAGTATTACCAATGCTCCTTGGTACATTCGAAATAAAAATATACATCACGACCTTGGGATTAAAACCGTTTAAGAAACAATTAAAGAATTACGTTCGAAATATTACTCAAAACTAGAAGCACATCCCAACGAATTGGCCAGGGAGATACTAAAACAGCCGCGATTTAGACGTCTGAGAAGAACAGACCGACTCGAACTGATAAACCTCTGAACCTTTAAATTTAATTCGATATATACATATAAGTATAGTCTAAATTAATTAAATTGTGAGCACTAACAATAAGTATTAACATTGGTTAAGACTTAAAATAAGTAATAATTTTAGCTTAAGATTTGATTACTTCTTGTGAGTTTCTTATGTAGACAAATTCAAGAATAAAGCCATTGGCAACATTTAAAAATACTAAAGCCAGAACCAGAACCTAATCCAAAATTTCGCAGTCAGAGGATCAACCTAAAGTACAATTTAGTTTCCAGCTCTAGATTTATCCATTCTCATCTATTTATGGTCGTTCTAAAAGAATCATTACGGGACCATTCTTTGAATTACAGGCGAATACATCTGGAGCATTAAACCTACCATCGCAGACCATCTTTCTATAAGTAATACCATCAAAACATATGCGTATAGAAGTCATATTCCTAAACAAAGAGTTCTAATTAAGCTACCTCTTTTTGTGCGAACGCCTTAAAGGTGGTATTTCAATAACGTTGAATTATAAAGTATTGGTTAGAAGAAAAGGTCACCGGTGCTACCATAGTGTACTCGTTTTGTTTTCTATATACATATATAAAATGTGTTTATACTGAACATAAGTCAGAAAGAATGAAAAGAAGTCGGTCGAAAATCATATGTCCGATTAATGAATAAAAATGTATGTATTTATAAAACAGAGACGATTTAATTAAAGTAAATTGCATATATAACCAAATTAACATATTTGCTCGTATAATTAAGTTATTCCAGTCGAAAATAGAAAACCAGAAACTGTTGACCCGCATTTTTTTTTTTTGTAAAATTTTTAATTAACATAAAACTGGATTAATTCTCTTACAATTTTCAAAATATGAACTTCATTTCTTAGTATCTTACCTTGAAATGGGTGTTAATAATAATCGTTCGTAAATACTAATATTATTCTTTAAGTTACTTATTTGTAAAATACGTTGCAATGGTTTTAGATGCGCTAATTATATAATTAATTAACGGATGTGAAGTTTTTGAACAAACAACAAAATCAACAAAACATTTACATAATGTAAAGATACACAAAATTTATTAATTCAAGCAAAAATTATGTTAGTATTAGTGAAACAGTCGGTAAAAGCATTTTAAAAGAAATTGCATACATGGATTGGGAACAGTGCTGCATTTTGACTCATATAAAACAGTTTTCAGTGATATTGAAATTGCCCAAATCACTTAGTTTTTTCGGGCCGTGACATACGAGCGTATGTCGTTGATTAGTTTACGGGGAGTGCTTTCTAATACTGGTCTGCTTATACTAAAACCACAAACAATATTGTTACGTTTTTGCCTTGTCAATCAAGGTTCGTATCACTGAATTAAAAATCACTTTATTCACTTTATTTTAATTTTCCCACAATTTTTCATCTCGTTCGCCTTTTTATATACACAAACCAAGCTTCTAGAAATTTCATGACTTTTCCAGTAAGAATAGTCTAGAAACATTTAGAACAGTTTTATTATGGAAAATTCCTTTTTAGTACAGTTAAACAATGAGCTATTCATTTAACTTCTTCTATTACACACTAGGTGTCACCGTCACAATATCCCCCACCTAAGCCTGTTCGTCCCGAACAGGACCCAAATTTCCTCCTCTGTATAGGGCCAGCCTCTCCAAATGCACCACCTTTGGTTTACCTCGATGTCCCTTCCGTATCCGATAAACCACGTCGTTCATCCTTGTGATGACAGTGTAAGGTCCTTCCCATGCTGGGTGCAGCTTCGGTGATAATCCCTTTTTCCGTTGCGGGTTGTGAAGCCATACTAATTGCCCTTCCTAGAAGCCCTGATCATTTGCTCGTATGTCATATCGAGCCTTCATCCGGTCACTTGACATCGGTATTTTCTCCCGTACAAATTGATGAATCTCATTAAGTTCCTCTTTCATTCGGTCTACGTAATCCTGTCCACATAAAGCCGTAGATTATCTCCAAATAACGTTTTAGCTGGTGTCATTCCGGTTGTGTCATGTATTGCTGGTCGATAGGCCATCAGAAACATCGGTATATGCTGACCCGAATTGCGTTGATTTTTCTCAACGACCTTTGCTAGATATTCCTCCAATGTACCATCAGACTGTGAATGCAAAGGCGTTGTTCTCGATTTATTTATACCGAGCATCTGGCATATTTCTTGAAATACCACCGATTCAAAATTCCTTCCTTGATCGGTATGAATCTCCATCGGCACTCCAAATCTGCTAATCCAATTGTTGACCACGGCATAAGCTATTGTTGTTCTCTCCTGATTGGGAATGGGGTACACCTCCGGCCATTTGCTGAAATAATCCATTATTACTAGTACTTATTTGTTGCCGCTCTCGATGGTGGGAAATGGTCCCGCTACATCCATTGCAATTCTTTCGAATGGTGCTCCGACGTTATATTGTTTCATGGTTCTACGTCTTTTGCGGGCGGGTCCCTTCACCGCCACACATTGATCACAATTTTGTCACCATTCTATACCTGACTGTCTACATACATCCTGCCCAGTAGTATCGTGCCCCACTTGCTCCATGATACTCTTTCAGGATTTCTGCAATCCGGCACTTTGGTATCACCAGCAACAATTGCTTTACTTTGCCATCCGTGCTTTTCCACAATCGTTTCAAACACCCATTCTCAAGACGGAGGCTATAGCATTTAGCCCAATAAGCCTTGGCAATGAGAGTTTTTTCCGCGATCTCGCTCCAAGTTGGCCGGTGTTCCTTTTCCTTCCATTTCACGATAACTAATAAATCCGTATCATCTAATTGCTCTTTCCTTATCATATCGTCGATGATGCCTTCCTGTGCTTCAATGTAACTACAATGTTTACATTCTACTGGGCATTGCCGTCTTGATAATGCGTCGTTTACGTTGTTCGATTTGGAAATCATAGCTTTGAAGACCTTCGGTCAGGCGTGCTACCTGTCCTTCTGGATTCATGAATTGCAACAGCCACCGCAAAGTGCCGTGATCTGTCCGTAAATGGAATTTTTGGCCATAAAGATATTTATGGAAATGCTTGACACAGTCCACTATAGCCAACAATTCGTTCCGTGTCACGCAGTCATTACGCTCCGGTTTTGATAATGTTTTGGAAAAGTACGCATAAACTCGTTCTTGGCCATTAATCTCCTGTGATAACACACCTCCTATACCGTCATTACTTGCATCGGTGTCTAAAATAAATTTATGTTGGGTATAGGGTATGCGAGGATTGGCGCGACACATAACCGTTTCCTTAGTTTCTCGAATGCTTTTTCCTGGTAATCCTTCCATTCGAATGGCTTGTTCTTCCTGGTCAACTCGTGTAACTCTTGGCAATGTTGGCGAATCCTGGCACGAAGCGTCTATAATAGGTGCACAGTCCCAGAAAGCTTCGTAATTCTTGTAAATTGTTAGGCCTTGAGTTCTTTACCGTTGCGATCTTTTCTTCGTCGGTGTGAATTCCATTGGTCGTTACCAGATGACCCAAATATTTGACTTCAATTCTGAACAGTTTACACTTCTTTGAGCTTAACTTTGATCCGGCGGCCTGTATTCGATCCAAAACTTCCGCCAAATTCCTTAGATGCTCGTCAAAATCCTTCCCCATGACGATGATGTCGTCCAGATATATTAGGAAAGTCTTCCAATGTAATCCTTTTAACACGCGCTCCATTGATCGTTCAAATGTCGCAAGCGCATTACATAATCCAAACGGCATAACATTAAATTGTCAAAGCCGATTACCCACACTGAACACTGTTTTCTCGCGATCTTCCTCATGGACTTCCACCTGCCAATAGCCGCTTTATAGATCTAATGTAGAAAATATTCGAGTACCCGATAATGTGTCTAATGTATCGTCGATCCTTGGCAATGGGTAGCTATCTTTTTTAGTCACAGCATTGAGTTTTCGGTAATCAACGCAGAATCTCATGCTGATTGTTCGATTACACCTGCCGTCTACATTTCTGTTACCATCTGGTTGACTTCTTGTTATTTTCCCAATGGTAATATCCTGTATGGTTGACGAATTGGCATCTCTGGTCCCGTATCAATTCGGTGCTTTACAATTGAAGTTATTCCGTTATTATCCGATGTACTACAGAATATGGACATGTATCGTTTGAGTAGTTGATGTGCAGAATCTTTCTGTGCCTCAGTAAGATCTTCGGTCCATTTCTGCATGAGTTGTTCTACCATTTCTTTCTGCTCTTGCATGTCGGCTTTTTCAATCGAACTTTTCTGTTCACACTTTACTATAGTTGAAACCTCGTTACATTTGCCGATGACTGTCCTTTTCTTAATGGTTTTCGTCTTATCCGAGAGATTTAGAGTCCTAATTGGTATTCTATAGTCGTTGTCTAGGGCTTTTCCGATTATAATTTCCTTGGCTCCGTTCCCCTCTTCATTAGCTTCCACAACCCACAATCTGGGTGACCCAGAACCTCCCTTCAATCTTCCCCACAAGATCATCTCCGAGTTCGGTGGCAGCTTCTCCCGATGATCAATAACAATTCGCCTGGTAGTTGCTCCTGCACTGCTAGATTGAAGTGGCAACTCGATGTTATCGTAAATTAAAACTCCTCGTCCAATATCCACCACGAAGCCATTTGCCCTCATGAAGTCCATTTCCATAATTACTTCATCCACAATATCTGCAATCAGCACTTCGTGTTGGAAAAGAGTACTTCCGATCTTTATTTTCACAATCGTTTTGACTTTTATTATCGAACTATCTCCAGTTGCTGTTCGTAACTTCAATCCATTAGCTGGTTGTATACCTCCATCCATCAGATTTTTAGGGACAATCGTGCGATTTGCTCCCGTATCCAGGGTAATGATGCAATCCGTGCCATCAATGTCACCTTTGATTGTTAAGCTGTCACCGCCTCTTGCTACTTTCGAAACGCGGATGGAGGCTTCTGCCCCTTTAAGCTGACTCTTTGTTGTGGCCACTGCCTGCTCGCCGATTGGTTGTCGCTGCATAGGAGATGGTGATCTTCCCCGGTTTCTTCTTATTTCCCAGCAGCCCCGAGAGATGTGACCGATTTTATCACATGCCCAACATCTGATTTTGCCGCTTCCGTCTCGGTATCTTGGTGCTGACCGCGCGGTGTTTATGCTGTTGTCGATTTCTGTTTAGAATACGTGATCTGAAAACAAATAAAAGGAAGGTTAAGGCTAGATTTCAACTTAGCTTTTGTTGCAAAATAAATTATCGCCACATTATTGTAACCTAGAATAGTAAAATTTCAATTAATTTATGTATTTTGTAAAACTGATTATGTATTAAATAATTCTTACTTGTTTGTTTGTTTGTTTGTTTTTAACTTTGCTTAGGTCAGATCTTTCAATCCATAAGACCAGTGAGTTGAGAACAGCCCAGATTTCCAGAGACCACTCAGGGGAGGTTCTGGAGGGTTGAATAAATTGTGCATAGTTATAATTAGATTTATAAATTGATTAATTAAAATTAAGCATAAATATTTAAAACAAAACTTAATAATTAAATTATAATAAATGAAAGTTATTAAATGAAGAGTATTAGAAAAAAAAAACTTAAATGAAAAGATACATATAATAAAAATTTGAAATTAAATCTTAATTCATAATTCATATTTTTTTTTTTTTTTTAAATTTAATTTAGATTAAATTATATAGTATTCATAAGACTTAGTAATCTAATGTTTAAATAAAATACAAGTGCAAATAAAAATAAAATGAAATGAAATGATTCCAAAAGAAAAATGATTGTGTGAAGATGAGAGTCAATAAAAATTAAGTCTTAATTCATAGTTTGTAATTAATTCCATCCACAAAGTCACATAATATTTTATATTCTTCCATTCTCTGATCTTTTAAGATTTCTAATAAGGACTTTCTGTATAATAGTGGGAAATTATTTTATAGGTTGTTATATATGACACAATCGTTAATAATATGTTCATTATCTTCAACAGTGTTGCAAATCTCACAATTAGATGTAGATTCAAGTCCCAAAAGGAATTTAAATTTTTTGTTAACTGTGTGACCTGAGATTAATCTGTAAATTAACCTGGCTTGGCGGGATGTAAAATTAGAGTCTTTAAATAGGAAAGATGATCTTGGAGAAGGGCAAATTTGTTTATAAAAGTGGCCGGATGAATTACACATTAATGTGTAGTTTTCCTTTCACTTATTATTATTAAATCTGGAGATATCGTTAAATAGGTATGTGAGAGTAGGTTCATTATTAAGAAAGTGCGAAGGGGAAAAAACTGCTTTTTTTGCTAAACCATCTGTTATGGTATTTCCTTTTAAGCCACAATGACCCGGGAACCAATTGTAACGACTGGCTTTCGATGTATTAATCGGCACGTTCGCACACCTGAATTCGGATAGTTCGTCGCGGTTGGGGGGTTCCTAACAAAAGACCGATTCGCCATCGTACAAAAATAAACGGGGTGTGCTTCGAATGAGACGAAAACGTGGAAGACGTTTGCCTTGGAATTTATCTTTGCGGAAGAGCACAATCTCATAATTTTAACTTAAAACATTATAAATTTAATTTCACCATTTCCACAATAAACTTTTATTCACAAAAAAACAATTGATTTCTTAAATTATCTTAAAACTAAATATTACAAAAAACTATAATTATCGCTACAATAAATAATTCTAAATCTATAGGTACCTTTGAACTGTAGAATAAATACATATACTCGTAATCCGTTAGGTTGGACTTCCGATTTCTCTTTTAATTAATTTGTTCTGATCTCTCGAACACGGGAAAAAAATACCACTGCGGAATGCTGGAACTATTTTTTTGATGTAGGATTATTGTTTCTTTTTTTTATATTATGAATCCTCACTCTCACAAAAAATTATCGGTCGTTCCGAGCTTACTGTTTTTCATTTTCCAACCACGCTACTGTTTTAAAAACGTGTTGGAATTATTGTTTTATTTTATTTTTTGTATTAATATGTTGTATTACAATATTATAGACCTTTTATGTTAGATCGGTAAATTATTTTTTTTAATTATTCTTCTGTGTTATCACAAAATTATCGTCTATATTTTTAATATCTAATTATTATTATTTTGTGTTATTTATTATTATTATTTTTTTTAAAACACCTTTATTGATCATCGATCCAAATTTTTCTGCTCTCGTTTTTTTTTTCCCAACAAATCGGAAGCCAAAAATATTTTTTTTTTTTTTGTTATGTACTACAGTTTTTTGTTATGTACTTATATACACCACAGCGTCATTATTTTTTTTCTATCCAAAAAAAACCTTATATACTAACGGCTTAATTATACAAGTATATATCTCGTTGTTCTTTATATAAATTTTAACATATTTATTATCATTACCATACAGATAGGTACAACAAAAACAATATAATACTAAATTCTATATACTATAGTATCGATCATCTATACATTTAGTATCCCTATATAGATATTTACGGTGCGCGAGATTTTCATGTTACACAATGTATGACAAAATTTTTTGTTTGATAATGACCTGCAGTATCGATAATTTGATTTTCATAGTGTCTATTTGTATCATGTGATAGAGATGTTTTTAAGGAAATACAAGAACTTTGAGAGTCAGTAATAATGATAATATTATTGTTTTTGATAATTAGTGATATGGTAATTTCAATACTACTCAATAGTAAAATTGAACCCCTGCAGTTTAAGGCTCCAGCGAGCGAGACGTCCAGAGAGCTCTCTTTGTCTCATTAACCACTTCAAACTTGCGTGATCCGTGATAATGGTAAAAGAGTAGCCCTCTACGTATTGCCTAAATTTCTCAACACCCAATACAGCCGCATAGCATTCCAGTTCGGTAACACTGTAATTGCATTGAGTTTTTGAGAAACATATGCAATAGGACGTTCATCGCCGCTGGAAGACTTTTGGAATAAGACAGCTCCCACGCCAGTCGAAGAAGCATCACACTGAACAAAAAATGGTCGAGTCCAATCGGGATTGGACAATACAGGAGCGGTCGAAAGAGCGATTTTCAATTCCTCAAAAGATGCCTGAGCCATGTCATTCCATTCAAATTTTCGGTTTTTCCGGAGTAAGTTTGTGAGAGGGGTTGCTATTTCGGCATAGCGATGAATGAACCGTCGATACCATCCGGACATGCCCAGAAACCTTCGAAGTTGTCGAACAGTTTTAGGTACGGGGTAAGATGTAATGGCAGATACTTTAAAAGGATCTAGTTTGAGGACACCATCACCGACAACTTATCCCAGATAACGAATCTCCTTAAGAAGGAACTTACTTTTGAGCACATTGACCGTCAAGCCAGCTCTCTTTAATAATTCGGCCACTCTACTCAATAGGTTAAGATGTTCCTCAAACGTCTCAGCAGTTATTAAGAGATCATCTAGGTAGACGAAGACTTGTGTGTGCAGCTCGTGAGGTATCACGAGATGCATGAGACGACACATCGTCTGCGGCGCATTGCAGAGGCCGAAAGGCATGACAGTAAATTGGTAAAGTGGTCTTCCTGCAACAGTAAAGGATGTTTTATCCTTCGACCCCTCATCTAGGGGAATTTGCCAAAAGGCGTCTTTTAAGTCAATGCTTGAAATAAACTTTGTCTTATTTAAACGACCAAGCAACCCATCGATGAGAGGTAAAGGATAAGCATCCTTCATTGTTACCGAATTCCCTTTTCTTGCGTCTAAGCACAAACGGAACTTACCATCTGCTTTGCGGACCCTAGCCATCGGTGAACTCCACGAGCTGACACTTTCCTCTATAACACCTAAGGAGAGCATACGATCTAACTCTTGCCCAATTTCTGCTTCAACAGCCGGTGACACAGCATAGAATCGCTGCTTGATGGGTTTGGCATCGCCAACGTCAATGACGTGTTTCACCAAATGCGTTCGACCCAGACCAAGCAGGGCGGAAGATGGAAATTGTTGCTTGACTGCCTCTAACTGTTGCTGCTGCATAGATGACAATTTATGTAAAAGAGGATCTGTATCAGCTAGAGTTACTTCGAATGATTCGTTAGAAGAAGAGAATAAACACGGAGATGAAAAATCAAAAACTTTAGAATGATAAGCTATTCTTAAATGAAATAAACGCCAAATTCGACACCAAGATACTAGGGGCCAAATGGAAAGTTAAAATGTTTGTTTGACCAGCAAAATTAATTGGAACTGTAATATGACCAATTATTTGCTCTAAATTGCCGTTGGCGGTCTTAACTGAAGCAGGAAAATGCCTAAAATGAACATTCGGATCTTTAAGGACATCTTCACAATTCTTTCCAAGTAAAGAAACATTAGCACCCGAATCCAACAATCCTCGCACTTTTCTACCTAATATTTCTATTTCGGCGTAAGGCCGACCATCCGTGGAATCTGATATGAGAGAGTCTATTAATTGGGTTTTGATAGATTTTCTCCTTCGAAAATATGCGATTGACCGGGAAATGCGATTTGTTCTATTACAATATTTTTGGTACGTGGATTTGGAGCTAGAAAATTTTATGAGACTGTATTTATTATTTAAGGACGCTTCAGGATTGAACGATACCCGGCGTTTCTTTGCTGGTTGGATGGAGGTCCGTCCGGGGGAATCATCTTTGGGATGTTCACCCCCTCCTTCAAGTTTCCCCAAATTACTTGACAATGTGGACAATGGGGCTTAATCACTTCGGGAGTACCACACCCAAAACAGAATATGTGCAAAATTTTGTAGGTACAATTTTTTAAATAATGGCCGGTCTGTCCACACTTCCAATATTGCCTAATAATTTGTGTTTCACTTGACGAAGGTGTCGGATTAATAGTCTGAGTATTCGTATTTGAGGAAACAGCGTTAAGCGTTGGTTGATATGACGTCGGATTATGATTAGTACTAAATTGTTGCGGTGAATATTGCAAGCTATGGTGAAAATCTGAATTATGACCGGGATAGTTAAAAGGTTGTACGGGCTGCAAGTAATTATATGATAGGTTCTGATAATTTGGTAGATTTTGACTGATTACTTGAGGATTGGAGCCCTGATAAAGTGTCGAATTGAGTTGAGGGTCATTTGTATTCTTGGGGTATCTATCAAAAGTTCCTTGCGAATCTGGTGGTATTTCAACTTCATTAATTTGTCTGCGAGACTCACAAAACATTTCCGGAACGATCCGATTTCGGCTCCATGTATCTTCATATACAACGCATTGACGAACCAGTTCATCCAGTGTATTAAATCGGGCTACCGCTAATCGATCTTGCAACCCTGGGCGCATGTTTTGCGTTAATATGAATATAAGGTCTGAATCCGGTATCCGTTTTTCCATTTGTAGGGACATCGATAATATTGCGTTGTAAAAATCAATAAACTTTTCGTGAGGACGTTGCTTTTTAGACTCGATCACACGACGTATCTCTAAATCAGTTCGTCTGTCAGAAAATCTTTTTATAAACTCGGATTTAAGCAACACCCATTCTACATTGCCATTCCGTTGGATAAAATCCCAATACCAATCAGCTGCAACGCCTTTTAAAAAGTAGCTCATGTCGTTTGCAATTTGCTGCAAATGGATACAGTTGGTCATTGCTTGGTGCTCTACCATGCGAATGAACTTTTTGACTGGCGTACCCTGAGGTGTGCCATCGAATGAGATACACCATTTTGTTGGATCTCGAAATAAAGGTTGGAATTGCGGCGGATGGTAACTAGGATTTTGGTTTGGAACAAAGTAGTTATGAGGATAAACGTTTGGTGCAAGATTAACTGTTGGTGCATTCTGTGGTGGATTAATTATCGGAGGGTTTACCATAACCGAGTTCAATCTTGGAAAATTGCCCTGTTCGATACTTGGTTTCGTAGACACATGTGAGGCTTGAGCCGGGCCTTCAACGTTAGGCGTAGGCTGGCCAAATCCCACGTTAGAAGGACCAGGTAGATGATTTGGTTGTCTCTTCATTTGTTCTCCAACGATTTTCGGACTTTGGATCTGTGTTCCAGAGGAAGAAACACCAGGTTGATTCACCTTTTGCAATGTCTTCTGTGTTCCCTCTTGATATATCTGTGAAATCTGCAAAGATTGGGAATCGTCTGATGACTCTTCTTCAGAAGATTTACCCGACTCAACACCCGATAAGGCTTCCTCCGGGTCTAGGTGAAGGGCTTCCAACTTTGAGGATGATTCGTTAGGGTCAGCTGATTCATCGTCAACATCCTTAACAAACTCGATTAATTGTTCACACTTCTCGTTGAGCTCAGTCACTTCTGATGCTACCGCTGTGGAATATTTAAGTCTATATAAACGATCGCTAATATTTAAAAGTCTGGAATGTAATGGATCAAACTTTATGCTGACCTTAGACTTTTTTAATTCGATACCGTGCTGAATTTCAGCATAAATTTGCCTTAATTTTAGAGAAATTTTATTAACTTCGACTCGTGGATTTTTTCGTGCCGAGCGCAGAGGCCGGTTTGGAATTAATACTGGATGAGCTTTCTCATCCTCTAAACGCTTTAAAAGTTCATTTAGATTTGAAAGTGGGTTATCACTGTTAATATCACGTACCGCACATTCCAATTCAAACTCGTCGTTAGCCAAGTGATCAGGATTCATTTTTGTTTAATTGTAATATTATATTATTTATTCTTGTTTAATTGTAATATTTGTATGCTAAGAGTAATGATCGTAATTATTGCAAATTCGTAACAATACGACACGAAAACCAATTTAAGTAATCATTAAGTAATTACTAGTAACATATGAATAAATATTATATATAGAAAAAAAAATATGAAACAAATAATAATCTAAAGGTAAAATAAATTCAAATGTATATATAATAAGTTTTAAAACTCATCAGCCAACGATAATCAAAATTAATTATGCTAATTTAATTTAAATTCCAATGTACTGGTAAATAAGGCAAATACCATTAATTTAAAAAAAAAAAAAAATGTAAATATGAATATTTTCCAATAATTATAATCGACTACACCAAAAAAAACAGGGATGAAACCAGAGAAAATCATACCATCAGGCAGGCCGCCCCGCCTCTTGTCGTTCAAGGAGGTGATTAAATTAGAAGCTAATATCAACAATAATTGTGTCAAATACCAAAACCCATATAATAAATCAAACAGCAATGCTGGATATATTTCGGGCGCTCTGACAAAATTATTATTAACAAAAATTGGCAATAATCTACCGAACATTTAAGTGACACATTGAATTCGAAACCCTAAAACGGGGATGCAATATTTCCAAATGAACGGTAAAAAAAAAAATATGATCAAATTGCAATGCAACAACAAAATCTAAAACGTAAAACCCAATCAATTTCACGGAAACGTTAGAGCAAAAACAATTTTCTCGTATCTTCACGTAAAAAAAAAAAATAAAAATAAAATAAAAATTTAGTAAGATTGTACACTAATATCTGACTCAAAACCATTATATAAAATTAGATGCAGACGAAAATACAACAACTTCACCAAATCATTACTTTAATAAAATTGTGAAAACTTGAAATCTAGTTGGGATAAAAAAAAATTCACTATTGTACCGATGTTTGGGCGCCACTGTAACGTTACCGCTACAGAATTGATGAGCATTCAGAGGCTTTCAGGCGGTCACCTTGGCCGGCTAGAGCTCAGGAGGAGGGGTGTGGGGTTTCTGAAAGCTTGAATACTTCGTGAAAGACCGCTGAAGGAAAATAGAAAAGGAAAATAGGACGAAAAAAACAATAATGAAAGTTGAACGACAATGACAATGCAACTTACCCAATGACAAGACTCACCCTAGTTCCATCCCACTATTTTACTGCGTCTATCTCAAACTCAACATTACAACAGGCAGAAATTTAATTATTGAATTACAATTGGCTCTATAATTCATCATTTATTAATGGAAATTATGGAATTAAACAAATATAGTATATAAGGTAAATAAGAAAAAAAAAAATAAAATAAATTTGGTTTACAACAGTAAAACTAAGTTACTTAACCTAAACCCTACTACCCTAATCCTAGTTATTGAAATATTTGTAAATTGTTAATTTCAACAAAAAAAAAATTAAATAACATTATTAAAATGTAATTTAGAATACAAAAAAAAAACTTATCTTAAATTAGAACCAAAAAAAAATGTTGGTTTCCCCTTATCATTTTTCTTGTCTTCCCCACGCAGTGTAACACAACGTTACATGCAAAAAAAAAAAAAATTAACCCTACGCCGGTGATGATTTATTGTGACTCTCGTCACACTATGTTAACCGTAAGTAAGAGGAAGTTTTACTAAAAATAAAAATTAAAATACGAATAATATACCCTATAATAAGAGCAGTGGTTTACCGTTTTAATCTTCTTTCTATTATACCTTTCATATTATAATTTATGTTGACAATTTATATATTTGCGGTCTCAAAGAAGTTGTCAAAATGCGTAATTCAATTTTTTTTTATAGTAATGTCACTGGCTTTACTTGACTAAACTAAAATACAATATAAGTAAATTGAAACAAAATTAAAGCGGAATGAACTTATTTATTCACATGACTGAGGTCATTCTTTTGCAGCATGGAGAGTTGGTATCACGTGACTGAACATAGCCAGATAAAAATGTGTGCAAATTGTTGGGACCCTTAAGTCAAATCAGATTCCTCAAACTAAATATTTTTATTCCTCAAGCATTAAAAATGAACAAACTGGCAATGTTGTAAGGTATAACCACTTGTAGGTTAAAGCAAATAATGTTAAAGTTAAATGTATGGATGCATTCAAAAATTTCAGTCAACTATGCGGAGTAATGCAGCATTATTGCATTATTTGGTACTGACTGCAGTTACTGAGTTTTTTTTTGTTAAATAACAGCTTTTTGATCTAGTATATTATTGCTGCACCAATACACGTACATTTTTGTTTTTTGTCTAAAATGTCACACCCGAGTATTAATTGTATAATTAATTCAAATTAAAAGTAAAAATTTCATAACATTAAAATATTAGCTTACACAGGAATAGAATGAAAGTGGCGACGATGGTTGTTTGAGAATTTGGGTGTGTTGGAATAATTAGCTAACACAACCTTTACACAGTGCATCAGTACATTCTGTATATATAGAACGTAAATTTTGATATGGACGGTTCAGAGGCCACTCAGTGTAAGTGATTTTTTTTGAATTTGTTTTTTTTTTAGAAGTTTTTGGTCTTTTATTTCAGTGCGGACGTTCAAGTAAGCCAAATTATTACAATTATTATAGGCATGCGCCCTCCATGGACCAGGCAAGCCATGGCAAGACAAAATTTAGCAAAGCCAAAAATAGATCCCTATATATAGTTTTAACATGTAAGGTACCTGGGCATACCGTCATAATTGGTTTTTAGGTGAGAGCACCAAAGAGAGCCATTAGCTCAAACGCTACGACGAATATGTCTTTCGTCGGCATAATATGGTGCAGCGCAGCTGCTTATATTATAAATTAATCCAGCTATTGGCATATGGTGACTATTAATGAGTTCCAATATCTAGGATCACTAAGAAACGCCCTTGGCGAAACGAATATTAGTTTCAGTGATAAGTTTTTTACTGTGTGAAACGATCGAGTGGTTTTATTGCAAATAGTTGATAAACAGTCGGAATCATTTGTCACCGATATTTTACCAAAAACAACACTCTACAGATACTCTCCTTGTTAATGGCCCTGCGATAAATATGCAAATTCATTGAAATCGGAGTCTAAATGGAATATAAGTTTTTCTAGCACTCCTCAAGATCTGGCAATACAAGATTTTATATTCAGATTAAAATCTTTAGCTTGGCGCGAACAAGTACCGTCAACACAATTATTCGGTAAAATGCTAACGATCTTTAAAGGATATAGTGGAGCTTTAGAAGTATTGTATTAGACCGCGCAACTCGGCGCTTTATCGAAACTTTAAAACAACGGAACAGTGAGTCTCCAGTTGATTTTTTGCTGGATGTTGAAAGTTTGAATAATAGCCTGATCCGTAAATTCCCAGATGACTATTCGTTTGGCGATAGGTTCTGTTGAAAATTTAAGATTAATTGGACACTGATATGAGCGATTATGGGGGAGGAAACGAAGAGACAGATCACTTCCTCCATCAGATCGCAGAGCTCGATTTGTCATTGAACTAACGGTACCAAAAAAAGGACTTCAGTTGATTTATACCCAGCGTGTATAGGATCTAACACAAGATGGGCATCTCAAGTTCTGCTTATTTGTAAACATACCAAAGTTACTTTATGTATGGATTCTCGCAATAAACGGTCCTCTGCCTCTAATAAACGGTCTGCTTGGCGGATACAGTTCCATGTCGACCGTTATGCAACTTCCGAGTTATGCGATTCGGTTTTTGAAATTCTCCTCAGAAGATGTGTCGTCTGATAGTCATTCCACAATGCAATCATTAACAAATATTTGTTTATTTAGATGATCTATTAATTACATCTGCCACGATTGAAGAGCACTTTAAATATTGGAGCTAGTCTCCAAACGTCTTTTTGATGCGGACCTTACCAAAAATCTATCGTAAAGCGATTTCTTTATGAAAAAAGTCTTAGGACTGACTCGAAAAGGTTTCCAACACCAACAAACGCGAAGCAAACTTGCCGTCTTCTCGGTATGACAGAGTGGTACCAGAGGTTTATACCAAATTACACACAGATAACCGCTCCTATCATCAATCTCCTAAAAAAGCAACCAACATTTGCTAAGCTTTGTAAGGGCCTAAATCAAAGTCCAGTCAATATGATGAACGAAGTGGAGAAACAAATTGACAAACTTCTAAATTATGGGATCATACATCCTTCGAGGAGCCTATATGACACCGATCTGGATAGTGAACAAAAAACTGGATGCTTCCGGTACACAAAAATACAAGATGGTTATTGATTTCAAGCGATTGAATGCCGCCACCATCTCAGAAACTTATCTAATTCCGGACATCCCTAACACGATCCCGAATCTTGGATCTTATATCAGGATTCCTCCAGATTAAAATAAAAGAGTCCGACACACGGAAAACTTCCTTCTCAACCAATAACGGGAAGTACGAAATTTTGAAACTGCCCTTAAAACTTAAAAATGCACCTGCTATCTTCCAGAGGATGATAGATGAAGTCCTGTAGGAATATATTGGCAAAACCTGCTATGCTTACATTGATGACATATTTGTTTTCGGAGGAAAAACCGAATTGAAAAATCCAATTCTTAAAAACGGAATCTGAATTACTACGTTATATCATCACGAACCAAGGGGCAACGGCCGATCAAAAGAAAGTAGCTGCTACATCATACTATAGGCGTTTCATAAGGGATTTTGGGAAGATAGCGAAGCATTTGACAAATGTTGAAAGAGTCGAAAACGCTAGTATTTCGCCAGATTAAGGTGCTACAATCATCATCAGAAATATTGGGATTTCCTAACTTTGACAAACCATTCAACGTGACTACCGATGCCTCGGGCACGGATAGATCAATTACGTATATTTCCAGATCTTTAAACGAGACAGAAGAGAATTATGCTGTGGCGGTTCTACCATCCACCACAAACAAAGTATATTTTCAAACAAATATATTTTTTAAAAAGAAAAAACAAATCCAATTCGAAATTGCATTTTAAGAATGACGCGCCATCTCATCATAACCATCAGCAGACAGCAATTCACCAAAAACGAATTGGTTGGTATCTTTGCTCATACATTTAATTTTTTGATTTTCCCAACTCACTCTACATACAAACACAGCAAGTGAAAATCAAAAAAGGCAAAATGAAATTTGATAGAAACCAAAATACATTACTTCATTGGCGTTCGGTGTGCTTAGCACAACATTTTTCTATACAAAATAAAAATATATGCTGATTTTCAAAGTGGTTCATGTTTATGTTAGCCAAAGTTCCTGATAAAGGATTCCCCATTGGAAGTCCATCAGTCTGTGAATAGAACTTGTTATTATGTTGAAAATAGTTTTGGTCTGTGACTGTTTTGATTAGAGTGATAATTTCGTCAATTTTTTCTTTACTGGCTCAGTTTTTCTGTAACAGTTCCTTGGGTTTTTGAATTGTTTCTGGACAGATATTTTCGTACTCTAGTCGTAAAATGTATATAAAAAGGGTGAGTGTTCTAACATGTAAGGTATACTATTCTCAATTGTTACTATCAAAGACCGTACGAGTGCGAAAATATCTTACAAATATACAACAAATTTACGAAAATCGACTCGAAATATGCACAACACTTGACTACAGAAAAACATAATTACACTGACATCAACACAAACTCACAGGTATTACATAGAATACGAAAAGGATTATTAATGAACCGATTAAAAGAACTGGAAATATACAAGGAACGATATAACCCATGACTGACACAAAGCCGAGCTCTAACTCAGGGACAAAGATGTTCAGCGATGTTCTGAGGGAGCATGTGTTGATGCTAGCCGTAATTGACGAAAGTCAAGAAGATGGGACCATCACAGCAGATAAATGGAGGTTGATGTGTAATATAATCAACCTCGTCTTTCTAAAGGTCCTGGGAGAAAATCCGGGACCACCCCCATCCTGCAGAGATGCGGGATGGTATCAAGGGCGTGTGAAGATGACTGCATGCTCGGACTCTAGGTCTGTGGATCTATATAAAAAGGCAATAGCCAAAGTAGGGGAGGTGTGGCCAAGCGCAAAGCTTGCGGCAGTTTGCTGGGAGGAAATTCCCAGCAGACCGAGGGCACGTGTCAGGCTGCCATCCGAACCGGCTAGCCCTGATGAGGCTTTGAAAATCATTCAGGCCAGTAACCCGAATCTTCCAACCAGAAATTGGAAGATCGTCAAACAGGAGGAGGCGAAGGGGGGCTCGAAATTATTAATTATGGTAATAAATAAGGAGTCCCTTGCCCTCATTCACAAAACGAAGGGAGTAATTGACTTCGGTTTCGGGTCAAATACTCTCAACGTTTATAAAAAGGATGGGCGGAAGCGCGTACGGGAGGCCAACCGGAGGATGGTGGCAACCCGCCCAGGCCTGAAAGGGGTACCAGCAGCATGGGGGGAGAAGCTGAGGGTAGGGGAGAATGAATCCGGCGACCTCGGTCTGGCAAGGATTCACTTGGAAGATGAGGAGAAGCCCACAAGCGAAGGAGCTGGTGTACCAATGGAGGAATGTCGGCAGCCCGGCCAGGCGGGGGGCACTGACAAGTCCTGCGCATCCCAAAATACCGAGAATTAATATTCCTGCTGTAGCAGGAAGTAGGTTAAGGTTGAAAGAGAGAGGTAGGTTAAGGTTGAAAGGTTATGGGTAAGATAATTCAAATTAACCTTCACCATTCTAAGGCTGCTTCGGCTGCTCTACTCCTTAGGCTGGCTAGTTCGGGTGAGGATGTGATACTAATCCAAGAACCTTGGACTAATAACAACAGGATCTGTCGCATTAGAACCAAGGGGTACAAAATCATATCCTCTAGTAAGCCTGGGAAGATCAGATCTTGTAATCTTGGGAAAAATATTATTAATCTTTTCCTTCTCTCTCAATACAGCAATGGTGACACTACTGCAGTTAGCCTGGAAGTAGGCACTTGTAGATTCTGGCTAGTTTCAGCCTACATAGATCGAGAGAAGGAGGTTCCTCCGGATAACCCGGAGGAGCTGACCCGTGAAGCGGAACGATCAAAGGTATGTGTGGTACTGGCAGTTGATGCTAATGCACATCAAACTATCTGGGGAAGCACGAACATTAATGAAAGAGGTGAGTCACTTTTTGATTATTTGATGAGTACTAACCTTTCAGTGTGTAATATTGGGCGGGAACCTACATTTATTACCAGTAACAGGCAGGAGGTTCTAGACGTGATCCTTGCCTCAAATAATATTCTTCATATGGTTAAAATTTGGAGGGTGGATAAGGAACACTCCTTTTCTGATCATCGATATTTAACCTATAGCCTCGATATTCACCCTGCTACCCGGGAAGCCTTCAGGAATCCTACAACGATCAACTAGAGCATATATGGGAAATTACTGGAGGATTTGTGGCCGTCGAGGCCTCTAGAGCCCCCGACGACCGTTGGGGAGCTGGAGGACAAGATGGCTAGCGTTACTAGCGCATGCAACCGGTCCTTTCGTACTGCCTGCCCACTGGTTAAGCCTATAGGTAGGCAAAAACCAGTATGGTGGTCCAGGGAACTGGGAACCTATCGTAAGGCTTGTAGGACAGCCTTTAATAGAGCCAAAAATACAAGGGAGGCTCAGGATTGGGACTCCTATAAGGAAAAACTCGGAATTTATAAGAAAGAATTAAGAAAGGCACAAAGGAAGTCTTGGAGAATCTTCTGTGATAAAATGGAAGAGGTATCCGAAACCTCCCGCCTTAGGCAGATTCTTTCCAAAAGTACAGCTAGTCCCAGTTTTTTGATAAAACCGGACGGATCTTGGACAGCTTCTAGTGGAGAATCTCTGGAGCTTCTCTTCGAGACACACTTCCCAGGAAGCTTTGAGGACCTGTTGGTGCATAGCAATTGTCAGGAAGCACTGTCAGTGTTCACGGAGGATATCGTAACCAGGAAACGGATCCTATGGACACCGAGGGGTTTTAAACCATTTAAATTGGCTGGTCCGGATCAAATTATGCCAGCGGAACTTCAAAACCACTCAGTAATTATTCTTCCGTACCTAGAAGCTATATTCAAAGGGTGCTTGAAGCTGGGCTATATTCCTAGGTACTGGACGGAGGTCAATGTGGTGTTTATACCGAAAGCGGGGAAAAGCTCACATGTCTATACTAAGGACCTAAGATTAATAACTCTATCATCCTTTCTTTTGAAAACCTTGGAAAGGCTGCTGGATGTATACATTAGAGATAAAATAGGTGCCAAGAAGTGGGCACCGTCTCCGCATGCGCACACAAAGGGTAGATCTGTGGACGCTGCTCTGAACGCCTTGGTGTGTACGATTGAGAAATCGATTCATTGGAAGGAATTCTGTTTGGTGGCCTTCCTGGATATAGAGGGCACCTTTAATAATGTGAAAGTGGAGGCAATCAAAGAGTGATTGTCATTTTTGGAGGTGGACGTTCCTCTGATAGAGTTAATCAATTATATGCTGGGAAGCAGGATTGTTAGCTCGAAATTGGGGGACTCCACCATCAAGAGGCGAGTAACTAGGGGAACCCCGCAAGGGGGGTTCTGTCCCATCTTCTCTGGAATATAGTGGTAAACGGGTTACTACTAGAATTGGAGAGAGAGGGTATTGAAGTTATCGCTTACGCAGATGATGTAGCTTTAGCTGTTACCGGGAAATACCTGGGCACGATTGTATACGTAATGCAGAATGCGCTTACCATCGTTACGAAATGGGCTGGCAAATGTGGACTTGGTATTAACCCGTCCAAGACAGAGCTGGTACTCTTCACTAAGAAATAAAAAATCCCGGTAGTTGTCCCTCCTACCTTAAATGGCACGAGACTTGCTTTTACTGATAGTGCTAGATATCTGGGCATTATCTTGGACAGTAAGCTTAGTTGGAGGCCCAATATGTTGGAGAGAATAAACAAAGCTACTATAGCTTTGTACTCCTGTAGGAACGCCATTGGTCATAGATGGGGTATGAAGCCGGAGCTGGTACACTGGCTCTACACCGCTGTAGTGAGACCTGTACTCATGTACGGGGTGGGTGTTTGGTGGCCAGCTCTGGACAAGGTAACTGATAAAAGTAACATTGAGAAGGTGCAAAGAACGGCCTGTATGCTGGTTAGCGGGGCATTGAGGTCGGCACCGACAAGTTCCTTAGAGGTTATGTTGCACCTTCTTCCGGTCGACATTTTTGGCAAACAGATGGCGGCAAATACGGCTGTACGACTTGCAGCCGTCTCTCAGTGGAGGTGTCTTAGTACAGGACACTCTACTATCGTTAGATCGTTGAAGGATGAACTGGCGAATCTTGACTACATTAAGAGATTCCCTTCAAGGGAATTCTGGAGGGATAGACCGTTATCGGAAACCGAAGCGTTGTAATTCTTCACAGATGGCTCCAAGCTAGACGGCAAAGTGGGAGCTGGAGTATTCTGTGACAAATTAAATGTAAACATTTCTATTCGTCTCCCTGATTACTGCAGCGTGTACCAAGCTGAAGTCGTAGCGATTGAGGAGGTCATGACATGGTTGAAGCATAATGTGGTATCCTCAGACGATATCACAATCTATGTGCGGCCGTTAGAATCGGTGTCTTTGGCGTCACGGGTGGCATTGAGTTGTCACTCATCTCTGAATGAGATGGGTGAGCATGTCAATATCCAGGTAATCTGGGTCCCAGGTCACTCGGGCGTCATGAGGAACTGCAGGGCGGATGAACTTGCTAGGCATGGTACGACTCTCCAGCTGCAACCGGAAAGGGCATGTCTGGGGAGACCTATCACAGCGCTGAGACAAGCACTTGGGAAGCAGGCGCTATCCTCAGTGAGGAAAAGGTGGTCTAACACCCTCACGTGTAGAGATGCAAGACAAGTTTGGCCAAAGCTGGACTTGGGCCGCACCAGGGCATTAATTTTCCTACGCAGACGTAAATTAAGAACGGTCGTAGGAATTCTCACGGGACACTGGCTTTTTGGAGAACATGCAAGAAGGCTGGGTCTGGAGGCAAATGACTTCTGCAGGAGCTGCTTGGACGAGGAGGAAGAAGAGACGTTGGTCCACTTCCTTTGCTCGTGTCCAGCATTGACACTCAGAAGGCACAAACACTTGGGTAAGTTCAAGATGGACTGCCTCTCCGATCTCGAAAACATTAAAGTGCGGGACGTCTAATGCTATATAAGTGGCTCGAAATGGTTCCAATAGGGGTAAAGGGGATATATTCTGTGGTATCACAATGGACTGTCATCGGTCTAAGTGTGCCTAAGCAGCCACTCCAACCTAACCTAACCTAACCTATTTATACGTTGGTTCTTTTTGTCGTGAGTCATTCTACAATCCAGTAAAATATAAAGTTGTGCATCGAATTGTCACTCAAGGCCATTTACCTTTTTCTCAACCCCATCCGCGTTCAAGTCGGAGCATAATCCAGTTCGAAACGCAACATTAAACTTGTTTCTGAAGCGATCGAACAGTGTAGCGATGTAGAACAGTGGCATGCGACCTTACATTCCACAAGAGATGCGGCAAAAAAAGAGCTTCAGAGTCTTTCTCACCCGAGAGTACGTGCCACACGCAAAATAATTGGTCAAAGATCAATAGACACACTCGTTCAGAATATGGTCGTTTTAATATTGCTTCAGGATGGTTTGTACATGTACATAGAGACCTTGTAGGACCATTATGACATGTAATGGTAACCACTACATCCTTACAATTGTGGATAGATCTCAAATCTGGCCAGAAACTACACCCCTATGGTTAATATGAAGGCATCCACCATAGTGAGAGCTTTCATAGATAAATAATTTCGAGATAAGCAGCCAGTTGGAAAGCAACCTTTTCATAATATTCACAAAATTGTTGGCTTCTCACAGAATATGGACGATGACTTATTATCCACAGCCAAATGGCATGATAGAGCGCCTACATCATGATTTAAAAGCCTCTTTATATGCTAGATCGAACACCACCCATTGGAGTGGCAAATTCCCATTCATTCTCCTTGGAATAAGAGCTTCGATCAAGACTGATCTCGGTGATCTTGTCTACAGACAACCGCTGGAGGTATAGTTCTGCTTTTTGTTGATTTGGAGATTTAGCTGAAGATTGAGTTAAGCAGTTTAGTTAAGAATTGATTTGGGAGTTGAGTTAATTTTCAGAACCGAAGCTCTGATCACCTCATGTGGTCTTAGCCCTTTATATTTTTCTTTTTTATCTTTAAAACTTTTGCAGTTCCCTCTTGAAAACCAAACCGAACTGGGGAAAATCACTACCCGTGCGTTTTGGGCTAAGTTTTTCGTTACCCGATCACCGTCCTAAATATTTCTCTTTTAATTTGGGACTCCATCTTAAAATAAATACTCTACATATGTTTTGATTGACATAAGTACCTGCACATAATTAATTTTTTATTTATAATAATTTAAACAATAAAACCATTAGCAAAATAAAATAAGTGATTTGCTTCACTAATATGGATTAAAATAATTTAGCAATTTTGGTAAATTTGGATTTTCTAATATACTTGAATGATTTCCTTCGATAAATTTCACTTCCACTTTATTGTGTGTGTACTTATCGAGTTCATAATTTTCATCAATATCTAGAATTGACATTTCTCTTGGTCGTATCAATGTAATAGGTGAATTAATTTTTGGTAGTTCCTCTGATTTTAAATAAATGACAGCAAGTAGTCGACTGTACAGTCCTTCAGCCATTGTTTTTAAGTATAAAGGTGTATACGTTGTCTGAGCTATTCCTAATTCCAATAATTTATTTACCCGTTCGTCCCACGTGGTTAATGATGACATTATTTTAAATGTTTCTTGCGCAATTGCTAATGGAAACATGACTCGTACAATGGCACAACTTAACATGATTTGAATGGAATTTTCCGTAATTTCAGTTGTCGTTTGACCCAAAGCCACTTTTCTAAGGAATATGGGTGAACAGTCTATTAATACCAATTTACCATGCATGCCCGATTGTTCTAAAATATTTGCCAATTCAAGTGCAATCAGGCCTCCGAATGAATATCCGATTAAATAGAATGATTTCATATTCCTTGTAACTGTCACAACATCTTGCATTACACTTGATACAATGTCTTGAACAGTTTTATTCATTACAGTCTTAGTTAATTGTAAACAGAAAGCAGGTATAGTTAATGAAGCCCCTATATTGTTCCATGTTGCACCGGCTACACCTTCTATACCCGGAATTACAATTGCAGCACAATTATAATTATTTCGGGCGAATTGCGTTGTTAATCGCATCATTGGAATTCTACTAGTGGATTCATCGCCTAGATTCCTAAATAACATGTGAATGCCCGTTAAACTATTATCAGTTAACTTGAACTTGGCATTTTCTGCGTTATTTTTATATGTATCCGCGTATTCGTATAGTTTAGCGAATGAAAGTGATCTTAAATCATGTGGAGAGAGAACCCAATTAAATTCACGTTCCAGAGTTTGTTTAATTTCGATTTCCATCAAGGGATCCATACCCATTTCAGACAATGTTGCATCCATAGATACCGATTTAATGTCACGAATACTCATGATATTCAAGACGGTCGCCATAACGTCACCAACACAAGTAGCCCGGTTCTCTGCTAACACAATATTGCTGGCAACAATAGGACACTGATCAAATAACAGTGTATCTAATTCCTCTAAACATGATGATATTCTTTGTTGTAACGTATCGCTGATTTCCATATCGAACCAATCTTCTTGTATATCAGCAACTAATCCAACTTCACCTACGTCGCCCCATTGGATAGCCTTTGCGGGAAACCCTTGCAATTGTCGCCGTTCAACAATTCGTTCCATTAAAGAGTTAGCCATACCGTAATTTGCTTGGCCAGCAATACCACGACCACAGGAAACACTAGAAAATACGACAAAATATTTTAAATGTGGACACAGCTTTCTTGATAGCTGATCTAAGAATTGGGTGGCGATTGCTTTCGGTGCAAATGAGTTTAGAAATTTTTCGGCCGTTTGATTTTCAAAAGGGATATCCTGTAGTAAAACAGCCGAATTGAAAATTCCACCAACTGGTCCTAGCTTATTAGCTTCAAGCAGTAACTTTTCACAACCTTGTGGTGTTCCAATGTTTTCCGTGCTAACTCTGATTTCAGCACCATAGCCTTCAAAAAGTCTGAAAATAATGAAAAAATTTAATATAAAACGTTTTAAATCTTAACTTTGATAATTATTGTACCGTATTCTATACGCTTGATATGGTTTTGAAATGCCACGGCTTGATGAAAGAACGATTTTTCTAGCTCCTCTTACAATTAGCCAATCGGCCAATTCTAAAGCAAAACCGCACAAACCACCGGAAATAACATAACACTGTGACGGATCACAGTTTAATTTGGCTGTAACTTTGAGAGGCAATGTAAATCTGTCAGTGGGCGACTCTCTTATTTTTAGTATAACCTTGCCGATATGTTTAGCGCTCGCCAAATGTCGCAAAGCTGACTCAACTTTATTGGCTTGATATACTGTTGCCGGTAGTGGTTGAATATTTCCAGAATCAAGACCATCTTGTAAAAGTTGTTGGATAGTTGTTCGTTCTTCATAAGTTGAAGAAAATAATCTGTCCAAGAGGACCGCATAGAATGACGCTTCTTTGAGAAAATGTCGGAGTCCAATTTTTATGTCATTTTCCAAATCAAATTTTCCAATTTGTAAAAATTTACCACCTTTACCCAAACATCTTATAGATGCTAACAGTTGCTCTTCGGCCAATGAATTTAAAATGAAGTCAACACCAGCACCATTGGTTCTTAATTTGATCATTTTTTCAAAGCTTAAATCACGTGAATTACCGATGTTCGATTCGTCGAGAGACGGGAATGTTTTGAGTAAATATTTTTTTTTCTCAATACTACTGACCGTTGTATATACAGTTAAACCATGAGCAAATGCAGTTTGAATAGCTGCTAAACCAATACCTCCCGTACCAGCATGTATTAATATTGATTGTCCGCTTTGTATATTTCCCCTCAAGAAAAAGGCCACATAAACGGTAGCGTATACAACTGGTACAGTAACTGCCTGTTCTAAGGTCCAATTATCTGGACAACACCAAGTCAAAGATGGTTCTGACACTATATGCGTTGAAATAGCTCCTGATTTAACCATACCCATAACACGTTGCCCCTTTTGATTTATTCCAGCAAATTCATATCCTATGACACATTCGTGTTCCAAACGACTTAAACCAATTGAATCAATACTCAATTTCCCGGATGACAATAACACATCGCGGAAATTAAGAGCTGAATATTGTACTTTTACTAATTCGGGATGTTGGACCAAGAATCCGGTAAGAGAACCTTGAATCCATTTTAATGATGATAAATCCCCTTTTTGAGTTATATTCGCATAGGCATGCGTTTCTATTGGACCAAATTTGTCTGCCATTTCCAATAATAAATGGCGATATGATCCCCATTTTCCATGTCGGTAAACATTGATGCCTAAACCTAGTGAAAGTTGCAATTTATAAAATGTATTATTAGGATCAAACGATGGTGCTGTTTTATCATCTATGAAGAAGCATGAAACTTGATTACCACCTGGTTCCTTACGAACGCAATTTATTAAACCGAGAATTCCAGACAGTGGTTCTTTTTCGGAATAGGCGATAGTTGGTCGTCCCGATTTTATTGCACCCTGTAACATTTTGATCCAAGCAAACGTTTTATCATCTGATGCTATTTTTACTATCGCCATATTCTCCGATAATTTCTTTTGAATTTGCTTTTGTAACAATACCAGTGTTTCATCTTGGGTTGGAATAACTGCAATCAAATTAAATCCTTGCGGAGTAATTATTTCGCTAACTTTCAAATTATCTGGTTCTCGTGACACTAAATAGCCAGCCTCGTTCAAACTATTAACCGCTCTGTTAACAAATTGTAAATTTGATAAGCAATTCTGGCTAATTATGAACATGCAATTATTTTGAGATGATATTTCAGCCACTTCAACCGGAATGCCACTTGACTTAATATCCAACGATGAGAATATCATCATTTCAGTTGTGGTAAGTGGTAAATCTTCGATTGATTCTTTGAATTTTGTTATGATTGGTTCTGCTGGCTGATCGATAATTTCAATTGATTTTACTTTGTAAGTCGGATTATTCTCTAGTGCATGTTGAACACAAATTCGAGCCGCATCGATATGTGAGACCCTAGGTGTTGGAAGGTATGGAATAAATTTATATGACTCTAGTACGGATAAGCCGGGTGGTTTACGTCTTGAAATATAATTTGTATGCAGTCCCTTTATTTCAATGCCTCCAGCTTGTATGATTTGTAAATTTTTATTTGCAAACACATCAAAGAAATGTGTTTCGGGCTTTTCTGAATCAAAGTATTCATTAATAAAGTCAATATGTTCTTTTGTGTTCACTGTAAGTCTTTCTATTGCGATTGGAACTAGTAATCCACGTGTATCTTTTCCAACTATAGTCATTTGTAGTAAACAATCCATAAATGATACCCAATTATTTTCCCATCTCACTTTCCCGGTTAGTCCATCTGCTCTAGCTTCAATAACGTTTTTAAAAACCCCACTGTATTGATACCCGCGAAGTCGAAGCTCTTTGTAGAAAGCTTTGGCCGGTAAAATTGGACAGTTCGATTTTGGTACTGGTGGTAATTTATCAAGTGTTGAATTATCAGGCAACTCCTTAATATAACCAGTAACAATCGCTTCAGACTCGTGTGATATCTCAAAACGGCCTGAACCCATATTAATCATTATTATAAATTCAACAAGTGATTTTTCTAAAATTTGTGTTGCCCGTAAGAATTTAACATCTTCGAATTGAACGTTTATTTTTGTGAACAAATATTTTTTCATTTGTGCAAATGTTTCCCACACTAAATGCAAATAACCGGTGGCGGGAAATAGGCACCTTCCTGAAATAATCATTACAGGAATACACAGAATAATTTTTATTTGTCATAAAATCTTACCATCGATGATGTGGCCTGCGATATATTCAAAATCTTGGTCGTCCAAGGTAACATCCATATGTTTTTGACCACTTCTCGATTGTTCCACTTCATATTCCAGAACATTCCAGTTTTCTGTATGATCCCAACGAACTAGATGAGATATTCTGGGTGTACCGCGTGATACTGGAAACTCAACTTCGGGATATATATTTTCAATGGCGATATCCAAACCGGCTAGATAGATTCTGTTCAAAAGTTTAGGTTATCATTAGCTAGTTCTAAAGATTCGGAATAATTTAATTTATACTTACTTTCCCAATCCTGTCAGGAAAAACGTAAGATTTTCTTTATTTCCTCGTTGAGTCAATGGTACGTGAATGGCATTAGGCATGGATTTTCTAATGATAGCCTGTAATAAGCCATGAGGAGCAATTTCAATAGTAATTGCATTCGATGGCAATAATGTTGATGTCTCTTCAAATAATACGGAACCCAATAAATTATTGGTCTGATATTCTGCTGAACAATATTGGGCTTCTTGTGTATGCCATTTACTTTTGGGTACACTTGAGCTCAGCCATTTTTCTGAACGTGGTTTTGGATCAGTTATAATTTGCGATAAATAGTTCAGTAGCGTAGGTCCCATATCAGAAATGTATCGTGAATGGTATGCGATATTTGAACAAGGTACTTCTCTAGCAAATACACCGTCTGATTTCAATTTTGATACGAACTTTTCAACTTCATCCTGTGGGCCAGAAATTGTGCACGAGTTTGGTCCATTATGACAAGCAGCATCAATTGTTGATGGTAATATTTTAATCAATTCTCGATATCCGAGTCCAATAGCGGCCATTGATCCTTTAATTTTTTCAGTTTCAATGCTTGCAATACCTCTAGAGTAAGCGCAGAGTACCATCTGTTCTGCTGTTAGACAGCTATCTGCATAAGCACATCCTAATTCACCGACAGAGTGGCCAATTATTACATCTGGTTTAATACCTATAGATGTTAAGACATCACAAATAGCCACCTGAATTGAGGCAATGCCAACAAATGAATTTAAAATATTGTCGAACGTTGTCGTATCCGGTGACGTTATAATATTGATCAAATCCAATCCTTTCGGTTTTAACACATTATGACATTTTGTGATGGTGTCATTGAAAATTGGTATTTCCATTAAACTGGTTCCCATTTCAGCCCATTGTGAGCCCATTCCGCTGAAAAGATACACTATTGGACGCTTAATTCCACTAAAATGTTGTACTTCGCTTGTAATACAATTCGCGTTTCCACCTTCAACATGGCTGTAAACACCAAAACTACGAAATACATTACCGGAAACTGTTTCCGATTGGCTGCTATGAATAAGCGCGGCATACTCCACATCTAACGGTATTGTTGTTAAATATTCATGAACGGTTTGGCATGCTTGTTCTGTACGTCCAGACCAATTAATTAGTCTAGGTAGTTTATCTATTGGAGCCGCCTTATTTAGTTTTCGCTTTGGATTAGCTCTCAAGAGCACATGAGCGTTAGCACCACCATAACCAAATGAGTTGATTGCAAGCAAAGGACCAGCTAGTGGTTGTGAATCAACCACTACATTTAAACGGTGTTCTTCTAGTGCTTTGATATCCGAACGTGCTTTTTCAAAATTTATATTTGGTGGAATTAATTGAGTTTCCATTGCGATAATACATTTAGCAATGGAGCACATACCAGAAGCTGGTTCTGTGTGACCCAAATTTGATTTGACTGAGCCAACGGGAAGCGGCTTTTTACGATTTTCACAGAAAACAGCATCCAGCGTATTACATTCCTCTAGATCACCAACAATTGTACCAGTACCATGAGCCTCAACGTAATCGACATCTTCCGGTTTTATTTGTATATCTCTATAAAATTCAGATAAAAGTCGCGTTTGAATTGCAGCCGATGGATATATTATACCTTCTTCTTTGTAACCATCGCAATTGGTTTTTGTATAAACTACGGTACCATAAATACGTTTTGCATTTTTCGCTTTTTGTATTAAAATGCATGACGCTGCCTCTGACCTACTATAACCTGATGCATCATCATCAAATGGTCGACAGTATCCTTGTGGTGAAAGTACACCTAAACGGGCAAATTGAAGTGTGATATACGGATGGAGTAATAAATTGGAGGCACCTACGATAGCAGCATCACATTCTCCACTACGTATAGCTGTAAAGGCCGCATCTAATGCAAACATTGTACTACTACAAGCGGAATCAATGAAAAATGAGGGTCCCTGTAAATCAAGGACATATGAAATTCGATTAGCAATCATAGCCCGACTGCATCCAGTAATGCCAAATCCTCCTCCTGTAACTTTTTCGTAAATTTTATACTCCGTTTCAGATAGACAAGCACCAATAAAAACCCCTGTACGACTTCCTCGAAATGATTTTGGATTAATACCAGCATCTAGTATAGCCTCGTAAGAATGTTCGATTACTAAACGGGCTTGAGGATCCATCATAGCTGCTTGCTTCGCATGTACACCAAAGAAGGTTGCATCAAACTTTTGTAAATCATGGATTTTGCCTGTCCGCTTTGGAATTTCAGCATGTTCGTGACGCCATCTCATTTCACTATCATCAACCATGTCAATCTATAATATAACAACGAATAATCTTACATTAAAATAGTTGATTTGTTTTGCTATATTTTGATTGAAAATAGAAGGTTTAGCTTGAATTTTTTAAAGTTGGCGAAACGGTAGATACTGATAAGTATTGTGACCAAGTCGACAAGTTAAAGGAACCCTGTTGATGAACCCTGAGTGATTTTTCACCAAGATAATACAAGCAGTGGAAAACCACTTTATGAATAAAGGTCTCTTAAGTGTAACAAATAAAAACGTAGTGTAGTGTGGCCGTACGTAACAGCTGATACAGCTTTACAAAGCAAACTTTTAATGTGAGACATTCACATTTTCTATGTGAATCCACTACTGCACGGAATCATACACTAAGATGTGTAAATAAAAACCTCACAAGAGGGATAAGAACTTTGGTTTGGAAAATTACGTGCATTGGTGATCTGAAGTCAACTCAATCTAACCTCCAAAGTAAATCCCAAATTATTTCTTAACTGAACTCTTTAATCTCTCGTTCAACCTTACTCACTCTTCAACTCAATCCCAACGCAATCTCCAACATAATCACCATATCAATCCCCAAATAACCCTCAACTCAATAATAAATTCAATGCTTAATTCAACCCCAAACTCCATCCGAATACTAGACGCATACATGAACTAAACTCAAATCAACCCAATTTAACCTTCAACCTTACTCCTATCTACAGTCAAAACAAAACCTCTCTCTTGACCCCAACTCAACCTGAAATTCAACTTCCAATATAATCTTCAAATCAGCATGGTTCGAATAAACAAACATTTACATAAACTCAACTCAGTATCAAGCTGGCTTCCAACTCTTTACTAAACCCAACTTAATTCCAACACGCCCCCATCTTAACTCTCAACTCAACCCATAATCCAACGCCTTACTCAATCCCCAAAGCAATACGGTTCGAAAATATGCAAGTATTAACTCAACTCAATCTAAGCTTCGATTCAACCCCTAAATAACTCCCTATTGAACCGCTACTAAACCATCCAATGAACCCAAAAGTAACTCAACTTAACTACAAATCATCTTAATCTCAGCCTCGGCTCGAGTAAAATCTCATACATCTACTTAAATTCAAACTGAAAGGCCAACTCAACTCTCAGGCCAAATCCCTCAACTCACCCTAAATTAATCCCCAACCCCAACTGGACCCTTCACTCAACCAACAACTCAATTCAACTCCAATCCGACCTTCATATCAGCTCTTATCTCAATGTTAAACTCTAAAAATACCCAACTGATCTGCTCAATCAACCCCAATTCAACTTCAATTCAACCCCAGCTCAACCCACAAATGACTTCCCAACTTAAACTTCAACTCAATTTAAAACTCAACATACAGCCCAATCTTGAAACCAGCTATATTAAAAATTGGTGAACATAGAAAACCACATGGTAATACTACGCTTTAATAAATCCGTGGTTTTGGGTCAATTTGTAAGGCAGGTACCTGATCCTCTTGACGTACATGTACAGGACCAGGTTCCAAAAGTTTTTAATTCACCGCCTTGACCATACAAGCACGACATATTGGCGAAAAAAATCCTAATCGGACAAGAAATTCTCGTGATAAACTGGGTCCAGAAAAACTGACGGATATTTTTTTTTTTGCTTTTTCGGACTCAGGGACCTTTAAAACTTCGTGAAAAGTATTTTGGATAAACAAAACGTTTGCTCATATTTGACAGGATTTCAATAAAATTAAAATAATACAAACCAAGAAAGCTTTCGGAAGTAAAGTGTTACTTCTCTACGGGGACTTTAGGCAACTACTGTGAAAGCCATTTTTAAATTTAACCAGTAATGAGAAAATTTTAAAATTCTTAAATTGAAAAATAATGTCCGATCTGTGAATCCTGATTACAGTGATTGGTTAATACAACTTGGTGACGGAAAACCAATTGATGGTGTTGGCCTACCAGAGGGTATAACTGAAATGGTTTGTTGATAATTGTAATTTTTGGTGATAACCAAGAGGAACAAACTTTGGTCAATTTTCAAGATGGCAATATTGTGTCCAAAAACTAAAGTTATTTGTTCGAGAAACCACCCATAATAAACCATAACATATAGCACTTTAATAACAATCAAGTAAGTGATCTCGCACCTATCCTATTTTCCCTAATAACCTCGAGTTGACCCGAGAACTTGGTCTAACCCACCTTAACCACATATACTGCAGCGCATATACTGCTTGATTGTTTGTTCATCGGGTGCATTGATTATGGATCACCAGACTGTCATCCATGGCACCTACCGGACGGTAGCCATAATATTATATTATACTGTTACGTTTTTGCCTTGTCACTTAAGGTTCGTATCACTGGATTGTGAATAAAACCAATTCAATTTAATTTATCACCAACGAATTTATTAATTTCACACAAGAATTATTACAACACAGTTTATTAATAAAAATTCACAAAATCACTTTATATAAATTATTCTCAAATTTTTACTGTACACTTATAATTTTTATTTCCACAAAAACACTTTTTAATTCACTTTTTAATTCCTTTTTAATCTTTACTCTTTCGCTTACCAAAAATTACTAATCTTACAAGTTTACTCTATCGCGTTCCAAATTCGAATAATCAAATTCGATCTTGTTCGCCTTTTTATATACACAAACCAAGCTTCTCGAAAGTTCACGACTTTTTCAGTTGGAATAGCGTAGAAACATTACGTAACAATTTTTATCATGGAAAATTCCATTTAGTACAGTAAACATTGAGCTATTAGTTTTACTTATTCTTTTACACACTAGGTGTCACCGTCACAATATCAAATTATTGTGACGGTGACACCTAGTGTGTAATAGAATAAGTAAAACTAATAGCTCAATGTTTTACTGTACTAAATGGAATTTTCCATGATAAAAATTGTTACGTAATGTTTCTACGCTATTCCAAAGGGAAAAATCGTGACCTTTCGAAAAGCTTGGTTTGTGTATATAAAAAGGCGAACAAGATCGAATTGGATTATTAGTATTTGGAACGCGATAGAGTAAACTCGTAAGATGAGAAGAAGTAATTTTTGGTAAGCGATAGTATAAAGATTAAAAGGAATTAAAAAGTGATTTAAAAAGTGTTTTAGTGTAAAATAAAAAGTAAAAGTGACCAGTAAAATTTAAGAATAATTTATATTGTGTGTTAAGTGATTTTGTGAATTTTTATTGATAAACTGTGTTGTAGTAAATTTTGTGAAATAAATAAATTCGTTTTTGGTGATAAATTGAATTGAGTTTGTATTATTCACAATCCAGTGATACGAACCTTGATTGACAAGGCAAAAACTTAACAATTTGGTGACAGCGGTGGGATTGTGAATAAAAAGATAAAGAAAATGATTCTCAACGAATTAAAAGTTCCAGAATTAAAGAGGGAACTTGAGAAACGGGGTTTGGCTACTGATGGTAGTAAAGCAACTTTACAAGCGCGACTAAGTGAGGCCATGGAAAAAGAAGGGTTGAACGCTGACCATTATGATTTTGGCGTGGAAGTAACGGATGCGGCAACTGTAGAGAAGACAGGAGATAGACAACCGTCGGTCGAAACAACACAACTACCATCTAGAAGTTTCGATTTGTCGCAGTTAATAGGTGCTATGAACCAGATGATGGGAAAGATGAGTCTAATGAAACAACAAAACGAACGACAGCTAGGAGAAATTAAAATTCAAATGGCGCAACAAGCAGTGCAGTCAAACCTAAAAATAGAACAACAAATGGAGAAAATTGAGCAGTCAAATGAGCGACAGTTGGAGACAATAAACCAAGAAATAAAACAAAGGAGAAGAAATCAAAGACCAAATTACAGATAGTCAAAAGAGAATAGACGAGAAACTTCTCGAATTATCTACTAACATATACGGCGAAATAGAAAAACGCAAGGCGGTCATGCTATCACCTAAAGCAACGTTCGTGGAAACCGTTGCGTTTGCGTTGACGATCGAGGCTGTGCAGAACTTCACAAGACCGTCATTGTTTAGGCGCCAAATGAATTTAGACGCTAAAGGGTACATCGAGCGGACGGTATCAAAATTTAGAGGCGGCAGGCTTAGGTGTTGGGAATGTGACAAGTTGAGTCACATCTCAATGGACTGTCGTAGTGTAATTCAGGGAGAGAGAAGATCGCCATATTTTATGCGGGCAAACGCCGAACGGTCGGGAGAAAGGTTTAGAGGCAGCGAGCCTTAGCTGGGTATGTAATAAGATTGGCCACATCTCGCGAGATTGTTTGGAAGCAAGAGGAAAACGGCACGGATCACCAACTTCTGTGGAAAGAGCACTAAGAGGAGAGCAGGAATCGGATGAACGGATGGCAACAATCGATAAAGCGGAAAGGTTAGAAGTCAGTTTGAAGGAACCGAAGCTGGCTTCGCCGCCTGGTTGCTCCATAACATTCATCCCTGTTACGGGTGTAGCACGAGGCGGAATCAGCATAACAATCAAGGGCGATGTTGACGGGAGGAAGTGTATCAGTATGCCGGATACCGGAGCAACCCACACAATTGTTCGGAACGACTTGATTGCAGGAGCTGTGCAGCTGGTTGATGGGTTGAAATTAAGAATGGCGAATGGAGAGAGTGCAATGATACCTAAAAGGCAAAAAGTTCGTGAAAATAAAGATCGGGAGAGCTCTTGTCGAACACGAAGTGCTGATTGCAGCCATTGTGGACAAATTCATTTTGAGAACGGACTTCATGAGGATGAATGGTTTTGTGTTGGATTTTGGACGAGGAATATTGAGCAGAGATAACATCGAGCTGAAACTTAAATTTAACGGTATGGATACAACAGTAAGGCGAGTAACAATCAAACATTACGAGGAGCTGCCATCGAAATCTGAAACAATTGTTGAGGAAACAACACACAGCAACAACAACAATGACCGCCAGGTTAAGCAGACATTGGATAAGAAGGGCCGAGTTGTCGATATACCATAGGGGCAAATAGACAAGGATTACACGAACTCGATAAAACTCGATATGCCATACGGGCAAACAGACAAGGATTACACGAAAGGCAATTGGTGTGGCTTGTATGGACAGCACCCTACAGGACTAGGAAAGGACAACGAGGTAAATCGAAGGTGGTGCATTTGGAGAGGCTGGCCCTGTACAGAGGAGGTGATTTGGGTCCTGTTCGGGACGAATAGGCTTAGGTGAGGGGTAGTGTGACGGTGACACCTAGTGTGTAATAGAAGAAGTTAAATTAATAGCTCAATGTTAAACTGTACTAAAATGGAATTTTCCATGATAAAATTGTTCTACACTTTCCTAGAAAATCCATGAGCTTTCTAGAAGTTTGGTTTTGTGTATATAAAAAGGCGAACGAAGTCGAAAGAGATTATCAGTATTTGGAAAGCCACAGTGTGAAGATTAAAAAGGAATTAAAAAGTGTTGTAGTGCGAAATAAAACTTATAAGAGTACAGTAAAATTGTGTGAAAACTATTTAAAGTGATTTTGTGAATTATCGTTAGTAAATAGTGTTGTTATAATTTTTGTGTGACATAAATAAATTCCTTAGTGATAAATTGAATTGATTTTGTTTTATTCACAATCCAATGATACGAACCTTGATTGAAAAGGAAAAAACGTACCAAAACTTTTAAACAATCATCGCGCCATCTCATAATTATCAGCAAAACCACACAGCAATTCACCACAATTGAGTTGGTTGGTGTCTTTGTTGAACATTATTTTTCACCACACCCCTTACATCAGGGATGAAATTGGCATAAATTCCAAAGTACTAAAATGTTGAGCAACAAAGGACTAAATTGGGCTTTAAAATACTTTTTAATTTTTTGATGTGTTTACATATCGTTGGCTCAGAATTATCCTTGTCCTTACATGCATTTTGCATATATTGGAGAAAACGGCATTTGAAAATTAAATTAAGTAGGTGGAAAGTTAAAGATGTTCCTGAGATTTATTAGAAGAAAGCTTAATTACGAAGTACAATGCTTGAAATTCAAAAATTATTTTAACTATTTGAGTTTCAAATTTAATAATTTTGGACCAACTTTTTTTAAAAGGCTTGTCTATTTCGTTATGATTTTGTCTATATCCTCGATTTTTGTGAATACTTATTTTTAGCATACTTCAAGCAAGCAATGTTTTTTAAAATAATAATATAAAAAAAAATTTTAAAATCTATTTCTTTACACCTACTCGTACTCTCCACCTGCCATTAACATCGAGTTATACCATTAAAATTCGAACAGTTGCTAGTGTAGACACGAAATTGCAACGACTTGCCAGATGTCATACAATCATTTGCTGCCAAAAAGGCATCACTTGATTATATATCAAAATGAACGCACCGTTGAACGTTTCGAACGCACCCGTTAACGTCAAAACATCAATCAAGGTATACATTTTTATTATGGTGAAGTTCACGAACGAGCAACGTTTGGAAATTATTTAAAATTCTTACCCAAATTCTGAGTCGGTGGTCGCAACTTTAAGAGCACTTACTCCAATTTTCGGTCGTATAATAATTGTTCCACCAGTCGGAATCTGCATATTATAGTGGATAAATTCGAATCAAAATATTTAATATTGGATGTTTTTGTGCCAGTGAGAGGTTAAATTACCGATAATATCGCAGCCTTAAGTGCTTCAGTTCAAAATGAGCCAAATTAATTGATTCCACACCGTTTATAGGAATTGGGAATCTCTCAAAACACATTGTGGCGACTTTTGAGTAAAGATCTTGGCTCACACCCTTACAAGAATAAATAACCTCAAGAGCTGAAGCCTCTTGATCATTTGAAGCGCCGAAACTTCTCCGATTGAGCCTTGCTAAAGTTTGGAGAAACTGAATTTCATCGAAAAATCATCGTCAGCGATGAAGCCCATTTTTGGCTTAGTGGCTTTGTCAATAAGCAACATATGCGTCATTGGACAGCAACAAATCCACATCTACTTCAAAAGACTCCATTAACATTCACAAAAAGTGACCCTGTGGTGTGGATTTGATGCAGGAGGTGGAAAATTGGCTCCAACAATCGGTGATGGTCATATAAACGAGATCGAATTCCATAGTTAAATGTAATATGTGTATCTAAATTATTCTGTGTTTCTCTCCCTATGGAAACACCTGATATAAATTTGTTTTTAAAATTTATTTCCAAAACGCTATACGCAGAGTCAATATCTTGTATATTGCTGTGGCCGCTTCCGAAAATTTCTGTTTAATCCAGTTATGGGCAGTGAGCTTGTATTTAAAAATTTCTGTAGAGCAAAGGATATAATGCAAATCCATTTTTTGCAGCACACACCTATCTGGAAAATAAATGATGGTTTGTACTTTCGGATGAGAATTAATTTAGTTTTCCAACATTTTTATTAGTGCATTTGCAATGTGAGTACCTTCGCGGCCACTAACAGATTCTTACCTAAAAATGTAAAAGTTGTTACATATTTCGAATTAATATGTAGGTACAAAATTCCATTTAAAACTTCCTTATCACCAGGAACCTTTCCCTATAAATTATAAACGCAAAATTTTCGCTTATAAAAGAAGTTCGAATTGTTAGCTGAAAGGAGTTGGAAGATATTTTGCAAATCAGAGCTGAAAATTCTAAATAGTTTGTCTTAAGTAATTTTTATTCAGAATATGTGCCTCCATTTATCGCAGGATGATGGAACACCAAATTAAATTGTTTGTTGAACGTATCTCTGTATTTCCATTTTTTGATGTTGATGTCAGGAGATTTAATCTTAAATAAGTTGAACATCTTGCTGATGTTGAGTGAGCATCCCTCAAGGATACTGCAAAACTCAAGGATATAGGCAAAAAAATAGAACTGAAGAAAAAATTAGCGGATATAGACCAAATCGCACGGATATAGATAAAACCACATCTAACAAAATTAAATCAAAATTTGTTTACAGCTTTGCTCTGGAGGTAGACAAAAAACGAATCTCAAGGATATAGACAAAATAAAAAAATGCGATAATAAAATTTGTGGAAATAGACAAATTTTTTAAAAAATATCTCAGAAACGATTGGAGTTAGCTGAATTTTGATGGAAAATTTGGTCGTTTTACCCTAGGTTTACCCTAGAATTGGACATAGACAACAATAATTTTAAAACAACGATATTTCACTAACTGACGACTTTTCACTTTTATATCACTAAAAGTAGCAAAAAGGTATTTAAACTGGATGGTTCAATTAAAAGGTTAAATGCTGATTTTGTGAAGCAATGGAGACAGATATGAATTTGTTAAGAATTAAAGGCTACCCACATCAAGCATGAATTGCGAATGCGAGTAAACAATTTTTTTTTTATATAAAATCACTACAGCTAAGCACAAAAATTTTATATAAAAGTGTTCACTCACATTTAAAATTCGCACTTGGTATTGTGATTAAAATTTAAATAAAGGATGAAATTTACTAAATAAACTAAAAATTATTTACTTATCCATTTTAGTTATTTATAAGTACATAATATAATACAGTAAATATTCGAAAAATGCAACTTTGAAAAATGCAACTTTTCGTATAAAGCAACCTTTGTGAACGCAACTCTTTTTAGATTCATTTTCTGTGCAGAATTGCAAAATTTTATCGCGTATCAACATTTTTACGTCACCCTTTTATAATGAGCAAACGAAAACCAAACTGAACTCTTCGTGAAAAATGCGCTATTCTTGAGAAAATAGCAAAGGGAGAGAAAATCAAGGATTTGTGCAAGATCTATAGTATCAGTAAAAGCTCTATCTGTAGAATAATACAAAATAAGCAAAAAATTGAAGATTTTGCAGAATACACGAAAATGAATCCAAAGAAAGTTAAGAGAATTTCAAATGCTGTTTTTCCAGAGGTTGAACGAGAGTTGTATACATGGTTTCTCAATGAAAGAATTAAACACAATGTTTTAAACAACGAAGCACTACAAATCAAGGCTATGAATATTCACTCAAATTTATGCCTAGAAGAAAGGTTTGAAGCTAGTGTAGGTTGGGTTCAAAACTTTAGAAAACGATATTCCATTAGAAATTTAAAAATTTGTGGAGAACAACTATCTGCTGCTGAGTCACAAATACCTTTATTCATTAACGAATTTGTTGAAAAAATAAGAATAGAAAATTTGCTTCCAGAGCAGATTTATAACGCTGATGAAACCGGTTTAGTTTTCAAGAATTTAAACAGCAAAACATTAGTGGCATAACATGAAAGAAATGCTCCAGGACGAAAAAATTCTAAGGAAAGAATTACCGTTATGCCTTATGTTAATGCTAATGGCGAGCATAGATTACCATTAATGATCATTGGTAAAGCAAAAATTCCTAGGGCCTTTAAAAATGTTGTGTTACCAAAAATACCTTATCGGTCATCTAAAAATGCATGGCAAACTAGAATTTTATTTAAAGAATGTTTTTTTAATAGTTTTGTACCTGAGGTAACTCGTTATTTAGAGTCGAAAAAACTGCCTATAAAGGCAGTGCTACTACTAGATAACGCAACATGTCATTTGTCGGAACAAGAACTTATAACAACTGATGGTGCTATTGCTGTTATGTTTTTGCCAAGTAACACTACTTCTATTCTTCAGTCATTGGACCAAAATATCATTAAGTCTATGAAACTGGCATATACAAAAAAATTAATGTGTAATTTATTAGCAATGTCTGGTGATTCTACAAGTGATAAACTTATACAAGTTACTTTAAAAGACGTTGTATTTATGATAACAACTGCTTGGGATGAAGTAAAACCTTCTGTTTTTGTATAAGGATTTATAAAATTATTTGCTTCCAACAATGAAATTTATGATGAGAGCCTAGAACTTTATGAAGAGGAAGATGATATACCACTTGCACAACTTTATCGTCGACTTTTACCGCAAGAAAATTTGACTGATGATGAAATTTTGGACTGGGCTGATGGATCCAATGAAACTATTGGAACAATGGTTGAAGTGAATGATGATAATATTTCAGAAGTAAATGGTCAAATTTCGGATTCAATTGAAGAAAGTTCTCATGACATCGACGAAGTAATAAAGGCTTTCAATATAGGGGTGGATTATGCTGAAACAAACTTGGATTTAAATGAAATTATTTTTTTACGAAGAATAAGAGAAAAGGTGGTTATCTCGAATAACGCGGTTTTGTTTGACTCGCTAGTTTTGAAGAACCAATATACCGCGTTAATCGAGGGTTACCTGTATTAACATATTAATTACAAATTGTAAGCATTGTGAATCCCTATAACTATCGAAATGTGTTAATATAAAATTAACAACCATAATTTGAAAAACGCAACTTTTATTTGGAAAAGGCAACTTTTATAAAAAAATAGATTTATCAAAGTTGCGTTTTTACTGTATATACAACTATATTCCCCTCCCACTGAACGGAAACAAGTTACAATTACAAGAACAAGACCACTATCCTTGCCCACCAAAATTACAAGGAAACAGCGTTATTAGCATAATCGTCCTGGCGGTTAGAAATTAATTTAGTCGAAATTTGAATAGTTGTTCAACGAAAAATGATTTGATCTTCGAAAAGGACTGCCTAACGTTTACAGAAAAAATTAATTTCAAATATTTTTTCGAAAGGACTGAAATGTTCATTAAAAGTATCGAAGTACTTTTTATTTTCTAAAGGACCGAAAAAAGTACTAAAGGATCAACTTTTTCATCCCTGCCTTACATGCTAACAAGCCAACTACTAAAATTCGCGTTTACAAACACAACAAACAAAGAAAAAACCAAAATAAATTTTGAAAGAGCGTTCGTTGCGCTTGACAGAACAGTTTTTTATATTATTGAAAGTGGTGGAGAACTTAATTAAAATATTATTAACAAACATTATGTATAACCCTATTATATTTTCAATGTAGTTTAGTATTTTAAGCCAACAGACCGTAGGGAGTTGGCCCTTCTGGCAAACTATGTAGTGGTATAAAATTATTGGTTGGTGGGTGAACTGCACCTAAGTTCATAATGTAAAGAGGAAAAGAAAAGAAGGATGGAAGACAACTTCCGGTATACAAAAAAAAGAGTGGAACAAGAGATCCCGTGTGGTGGGAAATATTAAAAATGAAGTAAGAGAAAAATAAAAAAGAAAGAAAATCTAAAATAAGTGTGTGTGTTTTTAATCATCTAAAAGAATAAGACTAAAGTTCAGAAGTGGGATAAATCCTTAAACAAGTGAATTAGATTATTATTATTATTATATAAAAAAAAAATAATAATAATAATAATTCCTAATCGTGATTTACTAAAGCAAACGTGTTAATAAAATGGCACCGAGAAAAAATAAAACCACGGATGCGGATGAAAAAGAGAAAGATGGAAAAAGGGCGATTTGTCATCAGATTTTATTGCATCCGGAAAATATTAAGTGTATTATCCCAGAATTTGATAATAATGGGGTAAAAATAGAAAGATGGGTAAATAAAATAGGGAATTATGGCAGCCTGTACAAGGAGGTAAACAAGTGGTCGAATGTAGCGACCTTTTTATATGCAATAACAAGGTTAGGAGCACCAAAGCTGTTTTATGAGGCCATCGATAGCGAGATTAAGTCATTTGAAAGTTTTCAAAATGCACTGATCAAGCAATACGGCCACGTGGAGGACGAGGCAGATGTTTTCTACAAATTAACAAAAAATATTTATAGTAAAGAACAAGCATACGAGATGTATGTCATGAAGATGTACGCTATAGGAGCATCAGGTGGTTTAAGTGAGCCAGCAGTAGTCAAATATATCTTGAGGGGATTGTCAAGGGACGAGATATACAATTGGATCAATAAGCCAATATGTAATACAATTCACGAGCTGACGGAACGGATTAAGTGGGCGGAATCTAATATTGAAATGAGACTACCGAACAAAGAAACAAAAGAGCATTCGGGCAATAATAATAAAAAGAAACCGGAAGATTATAGAAAGAACAATGGGTATAACAGCGAGGTGAAATGCCATAATTGTAGACAATCTGGTCATAAGGCAGAGCAATGTTCGAGAGCAGTAAAATGCTACAATTGTTTGCAAAGTGGACATCGTGCACCCGGGTGCAAACAAGCAGTGACAGCTGAAAAATGTGCCAGATGTAACAAATTGGGGCACAACGAAAGCAGATGCAGGGTTAACATTGATACGAACCGGAAACAAGTATATTCCATATGTGCTACGTCAGAACCTCAACAGGAGCAAGCACAAGTGAATGTCAATAAATAATTATATTTTTAAAGTTAATGTAATGTTAGAATTAGGCAGTAGCGTAAGCATAATTAGAGAAAATTTGTTAAATGATTTAGACGGAATAGTAAATATAGATGAGTTCACATCAATGAAAGTATGTGGAGTAAACGATTCTAAAGTAAGGGTTATAGGGATTTTAAATGGTATGATAAAAATAGAAAATAAATTATATCCAGTAATGTTTTTGGTGGTACCCGTTGAAACGATGAAAGTAGATGCTATTTTAGGAAGAGACTTTATAAATAGTAATAGTTTTAATATTGTAAAAATAGTATCAAAGGAGGGTAATGAGAACTTTCAGGGAACATGGCAGAAAATAATGAATTTGACATACATTTGATGCAATCAGTAATAAACTTAGATGATGAATTTTATGAGGAAGTAGAACCAGTACAGTTAGATGTAGGGGATAGTTTGGAAACTAAAGGTTTAGAAAGAGAAGTAGTGAAACTATATTTAGAACATTATCAGAATCGAGTAAGTGATGAGTCAAAAAGGGTCGGGCAAGAGGTCGAAATAAAATTGAAAGAGGATAGAAAGTTTAGTGTCACCCCAAAGAGACTTAGTACGTTTGAGAGAGTAGAGTTAAATAAACTTATCGAAGATTTGTTACGGAAAGAAATAATAAGAAAAAGTCAATCTTCGTATTCAAGTCGGGTTGTGTTATTGAAAAAAAGAAAACGGAACATATAGATTATGTGTAAATTAACGACCTTTAAACAAATTAGTAGAATGAGACCGGTATACATTACCAGTAATAGAAAGTCAATTAGGAAAACTTCAGGGGAAACAGTATTTTACCAGTTTAGATTTAGCTGGATTTTACCATGTCGATTTAGAGGAGAATTCGAAAAAATACACCGCTTTTGTGACAGAAGACGGTTTATATGAGTTCAATAAGTTGCCATTCGGATATGTAAATTCGCCATTAGTATTTGTAAGATACATTAATAGGATTTTAAGTAATTTTATCAAAGCCGGTGAGATAATAGTATTTATTGATGATATATTAATAGTCTTTAATCAGTTGATTTTTCGGCATTTTTTATAGACAAATATATTAATTATAATTAATATATTTGTCTATAAAAAATGCCGAAAAATCAACTGATTACAGACAGACAAATTAAATTCTTAAAAATATACGTGTGGGCATAGTACACACATAAATATGGTTTCTCCATGGGTTTTTATATTTGATGTAGTGAATAATAATTCGCTATGTCAGTACGTTCTGGCCAGATACTTAATGTATGTGGCTAGAGTGGAATTTCTGTAGTTTGGTCGTAGCTGCCTGATGAGTAGACCATACTTTTCAGTACGAAACCAAACTACCAACAGAAAGAACTCATGGAGGGTTCTCATTTTTGCAGAGTGGTATATTGGTATTACTCTTTGGGCCTTCAGCCAAAATTACGGAGAGGGGGGAAGATATTTCTACTTTTTTTCAGTAGATATATTATGAGCGATTGGCCTCTGTATTTTTCTGATTTACCAAATCGAAAATATTGGGATTGCCATGAACAAATAATATATTTGTCTATAAAAAATGCCGAAAAATCAACTGATAAGAATTTATGTAAATTGTGAAATTCACGGTCCGGCTCACATTGAACAGACAATATTGTGCGTATTTTTATATTTAGGAGCGTTTTTCGAATAGTTTTGTGCATTTCATTGTGAGTTAAATTAATAATTTAGATAAATAATTCAATCGAATTGAATTTTCGTAGCTTCCGTGAACTGATTTTATTCATTCTCTACAGTGAATTCAAGAAGATCATCGAATGTGTATGTGAAGGATCTGACTGCTGATTGACGTTCCGAACGCATTTGCTGTGCAGTTTTTTTTTTCGGATATCATCGTGAGTGGAATTAAAATCGATTTCAACAATTCTCGAATGCTGATTTTTTTCACTTCAAATTTCCCTCAGTGAATTGGTGATCACCGTCAATATTAAAAATTCCATCCGTGTGTGAACAGCCGGTTCAATTGGATTGGATACATTATGAGATTCGGATTGCTGATTGACATCTAATAAATTCAAACGCATTTTTCACATCGTTCCCGTATAATTATGCCTCCAAAGCGACAAGCAATTGGCCGATCTACACCTCAAGCACGGAAGAAAAGAGCATTACGAGCCTCAGAATCAGACGAGCAACGAGCATTAAGGCTGGGAAATCTTCGAGTACATGCCGCTGAGACCCGTTCGCCTGAATCATCTGAACAACGAGAAGTGAGGTTAGAAACTGATCGATTACGTACTACTCAGGCGCGTTCGTCTGAGACAACTGAACAACGGGAAAGAAGGCTGTAAAATGTTCGAATAAGCACCGCTCGATAAAGACGAACACTGTAGACTGATTTAAATCTCGGTGCATTCCATTATGACAGTAATAATGATTACAGTCTTCATCCAAGTGTCGTCATTGGAAAAATGGATAAAATTTGCATGTATTGTAGCGCCCTCAAATTTAAGAACGAAATGCCAGGAATGTGCTGCGCCAATGGAAAAGTTAAACATCCATCACCCGAACAACTATCAACGTTGCTATCAGGTGTTACACGTGAGTCGAAGCATTTCTTGGAAAACATCCGCAAATACAATTGATGTTTTCAAATGACATCGTTCGGTGCAACGAACATCGTGCGCGAAAATTACATGCCAACATTCAGAGTCCAAGGGCAAATTTATCATCGTGCCGGATCCCTTCTACCATTGCCGGACGCAGATCACAAGTTTCTTCAAATTTATTTCATGGCAAACAGTGATGAACAAATTGAACAACGATGTCATTATAATGCGGGCACTAGACGAGAAATCGTTACTGCGTTACAAGCCCTTTTCGATCAACACAATGAATTAGTTCAGTTGTTTAAAATCGCCATTCAACGAATGCCAGCCGATGACTATGCAGTTGTAATTCGAGCAGACAAAAGACCCGTTGGCCAACACGAAAGACAGTTCAATGCACCAACAATCGATGAAGTGGCGATCATGATAGTTGGCGAAGAATTCGAATCGCGCGACATAATTTTTCATCGCAGAAGTGGTGACGTTCAGCGAGTCTCCGATACTCGTCGCTCATACGACGGATTGCAGTATTCCATTCTGTTTTGGCGAGGAGAAGATGGATATCATTTCAACATCAAAATGAGAAATCCACAAACAGACGAGGAAACGAATAAGAAAGTCAGTGCCATGAATTATTATTCGTATCGATTGATGATTCATCAAGACGCTGAGAACCACATTCCGAAATGTCGACAATTGTTCCATCAATACATCGTCGACATGTACGCGAAGATTGAAACCGAACGACTCCTATATATTCGATTGAATCAAACCGAGTTGCGTTCTGAAGAGTACATCCATTTACGAGACGCAATCGTTAATGATGGTAACGTGAATCCAAACGAATTGGGAAGAATGGTCCTATTACCGTCTACATTTACGGGGAGTCCACGGCACATGCATGAATACGCACAAGATGCGATGACATACGTTCGCGCATATGGTCGTCCAGATTTGTTCGTCACATTTACATGCAATCCAACAAGGGATGAAATTAAAGAACTTCTGTTAGCTGGACAATCATCTTCGGACCGCCATGACATTACCGCACGCGTATTTAAACAAAAATTGAAATCTTTGATGGATTTTATTATCAAGCATCACGTTTTTGGAGAGACACGCTGCTAGATGTATTCCATTGAATGGTAGAAAAGAGGATTGCCACATGCACATATTTTGGTTTGGTTAATCAACAAAATTACGCCAGATCAAATTGACCAAATCATCTCAGCAGAAATACCAGATAAGGACATTGATCCAGACTTATTCGACGTCGTTACCAAAAATATGATTCATGGTCCATGTGGCGCATTCAACAACAATTCACCATGCATGTCTGATGGGAAATGCACGAAACGATACCCAAGAAACTTGGTTTCTGATACCATCACTGGCAATGACGGATACCCACTGTATCGTCGACGATCAGTTGAGGATGGCGGCAAATCCATCGTTCTGAAAGTACGAAACGTTGATGTCGAAGTCGATAATCGTTAGGTTGTGCCATATTCACCGTTGCTCTCAAAGACCTTCAAAGCTCACATTAATGTTGAGTATTGCAATTCTGTGAAGTCGATCAAATACATTTGCAAATATGTCAACAAAGGAAGCGACATGGCAGTTTTCGGAGTAGGGTATGTGGCCGCACCGCTCAATGAAATCAACCAATACCAACTTGGACGCTACATTAGCAGCAATGAAGCAGTATGGCGCATCTTATCATTTCCAATTCATGAACGACATCCAACAGTAGTACACTTGGCAGTGCATCTCGAGAATGGACAGCGCGTATACTTCACAGCAGATAATGTACGTGCAAGAGCATTGGTTGCCATTGTGCCAAGATGATAGTTTTGCAAAGACTCTACTTTATTCTGAGATACTGAAATTCTACACATGGAATGCATCGGCTAAAAAGTTTCAACGTCGCAAACAAGGTATAGCAGTTGAAGGACATCCCAATTTGTATTCCAGTGACGCATTGGGTCATCTGTACACTGTTCACCCGAACAATACAGAATGCTTCTATCTGCGATTGCTGTTAATCAATGTACGTGGACCGACATCTTTCCAAGATTTAAGAACAGTGAACGGTCAGCTGTGCGCCACTTATCGCCAAGCTTGCCAGGAACTAAATTTTCTTGAAAATGATGCACATTGGGACACTGCACTCGCTGATGCATCGAATACTGCTCGACCACAGCAAATACGCACATTATTTGCTATAATATTGACAACCTGCTTCCCATCTAATCCAAAAGATCTTTGGGAAAAATACAAGGACTACATGAGTCAAGATATTCTACATCGTTTGCGCGCTGCAAATCCAAAATCCGGACATTCAATTCACACCAAACGTGTATAATGCGGCATTGATTTTGATTGAAGACATATGTTTGGCAATCGCTAACAAGGCACTGGTGCAACTGGGAATGCCTGCTCCGAACCGACCAGCGAACGACCTTTTCGATCGTGATTTGCAACGAGAAACACACTTTGATTCTGACGAACTGGGGACATTTGTTCAGACAAATCTTCCGCAGTTGGTTCCAGAACAACGCATTGCGTATGACAGTATTATGCATGCAATCACAGAACAAAGCGGTGGACTGTTTTTCATAGATGCGCCCGGTGGTACAGGCAAGACTTTTCTTCTTTCACTCATTTTGGCAACCATACGATCACAAAATAATATTGCGCTGGTCATTGCATCATATGGAATTGCGGCAACTTATTTGGATGGTGGCCGAACAGCGCATTCAGCATTGAAACTGCCGTTGAATTTACAAAATACTGAGGCACCAACATGCAACATCAGCAAAAACTCTGGATTGGGCAAAGTACTCCAAACGTGTCAAATTATCATATGGGACGAATGTACAATGTCTCACAAGAAAGCATTGGAAGCGCTTGATCGTATACTGCGAGATTTGAGAGGAAACGCACGGATCTTCGGTGGCGCACTCATTTTATTGTCTGGTGATTTTCGACCAACACCGCCGGCTATACCACGTTCAACACCCGCTGATAAACTTAATGCATGTCTCAAATCATCAGTTTTATGGCGTCATTTACAGAAATTGACTTTGAAAACCAAAATGCGTGTACAACTACAACGGGATGCATCGGCTGGAAATTTTGCAAAACAATTAATGGATATTGGAAATGGGCGAATGCAAATTGATGAATCTACGCAATGTATCACCTTGCCAGCAAACTTCTGTAAGATCACAGAAAGCATAGACGAATTGGTGCAAAAAGTTTTCCCAAACATTGCGTGCTATATTAGCGGCCAAAAACATCGATGTCAATACCATCAACTTCACTATTCAGAATCAAATACCCGGCGAAACGACAACACATAAGTCCATCGATACTGTGGTGAATCAAGACGAAGTTGTCAACTATCCAACTGAATTCTTGAATTCGCTTGATTTGCCAGGCATACCACCGCACGTTCTTACATTGAAAATTGGCGTACCCATCATTCTTCTTCGAAACATAAATCCACCACGACTTTGCAACGGAACCAGACTCTCACTCAAGAAAATGATAAACATTGTTATCGAGGCAACAATTTTGACTGGAAAATTCAAAGGTGAAGACGAACTGTTGCCACGTATCCCAATGATCCCGACAGATATGCCATTCGAATTCAAACGTTTGCAGTTCCCGGTGCGACTCGCTTTCGCAATAACTATCAACAAAGCACAAGGACAATCGTTGCAAGTGTGTGGATTAGATTTGGAGAATCCATGCTTCTCACATGGGCAGCTCTATGTGGCCTGCTCACGCGTCGGAAAACCTTCTGATTTATTCGTTTACGCACCAGATGGAAAAACAAGAAATATTGTGTATCCCACAGCACTTCAATAAATATCGAATTGAAACGAAACGCTGCAATGTCACAATTTTTTCGAAATGAACAAAATCAATAAAATGACTCAAAATGAATTGAATATTTGTATAATGTCTTTCCTTCAAATTTATTTTAGTTGGTAGCGTAGCAACGCGCGCAGGGTACAGCTAGTACACTATAAAAATAAATGCGTAACAGTAAATAAAAACAGTGCGTAAAAATAAATGTGTAAACTCAAATTAAAAATCATTATTTTAATAGAACGTTAAAATAAAACTGATTTTTAGTTCGTTAATGTGTTGTGCTATCAGAGAGTATCCTTTGCCTATAGATAGAAAAGCATTAAATCGATTCATTGGTTTAGTAAGCTATTTCCGTAAGTTTATTAAAAATTTCAGTGTTATAATAACTCCGATGTTAGATCAGTTAAAAAGTAAGGAAGATTTTCATTTTGGGAACGAAGAAGCCAAATCATTTTATACAGTGAAAGAAAAACTAATCTCCAAACCCGTGATAAGAATTTACTCGCCAGAAGCAGAAAAAGAATTACATACAGATGCATCCGCGATTAGGGAGTCATTTTCCCGGCCATTTTTTAAATCCCGGGATCCGGGATTCATAATGGGAAAAAATCCCGGGATCCCGGGATTCGTGATTTTTTTTTTACAAAAAGTCGTTTTTTACTCATACGAGTAAGTTACCTGTGATGCCTTATCATAATGGAAAATTTTATTTTAAAATAAAATACTAATTATTGTTACTTATTTATTAATAAAAAAATAGTTACCTAAGTCTTACTTCAGGTAAAAAAAAAAAAATAATTTAAGATTTTTATTTATAAAAAATATTTCAAATTATTATTGGTTTAAAAAATTACTTTTTAAAAAGCACAATGCATTAAGTGATTTATCACTTAGAGAAGCCCGCCTCTTAGTGAGAAAATTGGCCGCAATAGAAAAAACTCTCTCACTATCAGTGGATGTAGGCTTGATTGATTTTAAAGCTGACAATAAATTGGTTAGATTAGGCGTTATTTTAACTCTTTTAATCGTATCAATTTCATTCTGCAATTTTGTTGCCATAGATGACGTGCCTGGCTCTGCGTTAGATGAATCGTATACGGATGATGATGGTTGATCGACGCCAGCTTCGTCTTCATATGAAAAAAGTCTATCCATTATAGTTTTTGCTAGATTGGCCATTGTAAATTTTGATAATATAGCTAAAGCATCATCGCAGTTTTTTTCGTTTAAAATTTGTGGGTTTTGTAAATACCTAATTAGTGATACCAGATATTTGTTTCGTCGTTCCTTTATTCGCACTTTCAAAGCATGCAACATGTTTTTCGATAATTCCCCCGCACAGTCATTTTCTAATGTTTGAAATAAAAATTTTAAAATGCCATCACTCGAGATTAGGGTTGTGTCTCTTCTTCCCAGAGCCTCCACCACAAGTTGTATGGGTTGAAATATGCTTTATTTCTTGTATTTTTGCCTTATTCTCCTGTTTGTATAACTCCGCAGCTTGCAAATCATTTAAAGCGTGTACTATGCTGTTGTTTACCTTAAGTATACTGTTTCTAACATTGGACTAATTGTATTCCAACGCGTTTTATAATCCAGTGATAACGCAATTTCTTTGCCATGCTGCATTACAACATATTTTTGCAAAATTGAGTTTCTAACTGGCGATTTTTTAAAAAATTGCACAGTTTTACGAACATTTGCCAAAATATCACTAATACCAGCAATAGGTATCATTTCATTAGATCTCGTTTCAAATATAGTACGAGTATACCATCCTGATCTATATTACTTGTATACGCATTTGAGTCAGACTGAAAACAACATCTTCATCTTCACTTTCATCAGTTGAATCGACAAGTTCTAATTCTAAGTTAGTATGTCTTTTTCTTTTATATACCACATCTAGCACAGCAAGATGTATTGCATGGTTATAGCATCGCTGGTGAATATACAACGAATTTTTTCCAAATTTGGTCATCACCGAAGCTCCGTCTGTGGTTGCTGCGACTATATCGTTGTCTTGTAAATTAAACTCTTTTAATTTTTCGTTTAAAAGATTTTGTATATCGTCAGCTGTGCAACTTCGTACAATTCGAATTAGCCCTTTGTGTATTTCTCAAACAAAGGAAAGCGCAAGCGCCAATTTTAGGAAGAGAAGGAAGTAGTTAGTATGAAAAATATGTATACATAAAAAAACCATGCAATGATACAAAAAACAAAACCTACAAAGTATATTAAACAAAAAGAATAAAAAGAATCCCGGGAATTTCTATTATCAATCCCGGGATTCGAAATGCAATTATTATGTGAAATCCCGGGAAATCCCGAGAATGACCCCCCACCCGCGATAGGTTTCGGTGGAATTTTGATACAGAGGCAGCTATAAGATGGGAACTTTCACCCAGTCATGTATTTCAGTAAAAAGATGACATCAGTGGAAACTAAATTACACAGTTTCGAACTCGAAACATTGGCCATAGTTTATAGTTTGAAAAGATTTAGGACGCATCTGTTCGGATTGAAATTTGTAATTATCTCAGATTGTAACGCACTTAAATTTACAATAGATAAGGTAGATCTAAACCCAAAAATAGCAAGATGGTTTATGTACTTAGAACAATTTAATTATACTATAGCTTATCGACGGTCAGAGAATATGAGGCATGTAGACGCTTTAAGTCGAGCTACAATTTACACATTAGGTACAGAGATTAACTCACTCAATATTCGAGGAGAGCTTAATAGTAGAACAAAGTTTAAACGAAGACATTAAAAAGTTAAAAGAATGGATTTTAGAAAAAGGGGAACATAAAGAGTACGAAATTAGAGAAGAGTTAGTTTACAAAAAGATGAGAGATAAATTATTGTTTGTGATACCAGAAAAGATGCAAGAGTCAGTTATCTACAAATACCATAATGAAATAGGGCATTTTGGAGTAGAAAAAGTATGCGAAGTTATAATAAAATTGTTTTACGTTCCTAAAATGAGGGAAAAGGTATTAGAACATATAAAAAATTGTGTAGTATGTATATCGTATAGATCATCTAGGACCATTGCAGATTACTAGAGGTAAAAATGTGACGGATTTACTAAATATTTCAGGTTATTCGCAACCAAGATGACGAATACAAAGGAGGTATTGAGGCATGTAAAGAGTTACATACTGACGTATTTCACCCCGAAGGTATTAGTATCGGACCGAGGATCCGCTTTTACTTCTAAAAAGTTTCAAGACTTTGTAAAAGAATACGGAATAAAGCATGTTTTGAACGCAACAGCATGTACACTTGCACCATTACTAAGTAAATTGATAGAAGAAAAAGGAAAAGATTGGGATACCTGTTTAGTGGACGCCGAGATTTTGTTGAATAATAAATACATGGAATAGATCTACTCAGGAAATACCCTCAAAACTTTTATTTGGTGTAATACAGAAAAGAACGCTAGACGAAGGACTTATAGGATTTCTAGAGGACATAAATGATAGGAAAGACCGGAATTTAAATGAGCTTAGAGAAAAGGCAAGTCAAAATATAGTAAAGTTACAGCGATATAATTAGCAAAAACATGATGGGAAGTGCAGTAAAGAACCAAGCTATAAAGAAGGAGATTTAGTAGTTGTCAAAACTAATAAAGAGTTAGGAGAAAGAAATAAGCTAAAACGAAAATATAAAGGGCCTTATAAAATCAGGAAAATATTAGACAAAAATAGATACGTTATAGGAGAAATAGGTAATGAAGGGATAAAGGATAAAACTGATCGAATCTTAGATCCTAGATATATCAGGTTATGGAGAGTTCAGGAACCAGATGTCGGAGATGGACGAATTCAGATAGACAGAATTATAAACAATTTGTCAGAAGAGGAGTACGAGGAAGTGGAATATCTAGATAGTTCCGACAGTGATTCAGTAGTGTTGTAAAATAATCTAGCGGTTGATAATAATCTAGCGGTTAACGGATTCATCGTATTAAACTGCGGAGTCTTTTGCTGTACCGGGATCTGTGATATAAATAAACAGTTATTTGTAAAAAATTTGGTCATAGGTTGTACGCTTAGTTGAGAATGAGCCTTTGCTCAAAACGAGGTGTGCCAAAATTATTGTAATGTAATGTAAATAAATGTAAATAAATGTGATTCAGAGGAAGAGTTTGCACAAGTAGAATATCTAGATAGCGATTAAAAAAATAAAAAATAAAAAATATATTTAAATAAGAATAATTATGTAATTCTATGTTAAGTAATTAGTTATTAAATATGAATTCAAAAAAAAAAAAAATGTAAACAAATAATAATTTTATATCAAGAGCCTATCGGGGCGATAGACGTCGGCCGAGCTTTAGTATTTTAACCCAACAGACCATAGGGAGTTTGCCCTTCTGGCAAACTAGTGGTATAAAATTATTGGTTGGTGGGTGAACTGCACCTAAGTTCATAATGTAAAGACAACTTCCGACATTCAAAAAAAAAAAGTGGAATAAGAGATCCCGTGTGGTGGGAAAAGAATATTAAAAATGAAGTAAGAGAAAAATAAAAAAAGAAAGAAAATCTAAAATCAGTGTGTGTGTGTGTTTTTGATCATCTAAAAGAATAAGACTAAAGTAGATGTCACTTTTTGGTAAATAAATACATAAAAAGAAAACGTAGAGTCGCGGTAGAGTCGAGATATAGAATAAAGATAAGAACGCTAAAAAAGGCAGAAAAACGAACGAACGTTTAGTGAGGAAAACGAAATAATTAAATAAATATTAAAGAATAATAAAAACGTGCTTAAAATAGTATTGAAATAACAATAAACGATCAAAATTCAGTACCAAATTATCAGAAGTGGGATTCGAGATACGAAATTCAATTATCGAAACAAAATAGTTTAACATAACCTTAAATAGCACGTGGAAAAAAAATGAACATGAATGTGAGGAATTATGAGGGTAGAGTGATAAGCCTGAGAATAACGCCATCTATGCTTCACTAATAACAACTTCTTTTGTTTGTTGTGAAGTATATTCTTTTAAACGAAAGCTGTCAAATTTTTTCCCGACATTTGATTGAATAGTATTTTGGTAAGAGTCGTTTTTGTAAAGTCCCCATTGCAGTAGTTAAATACTTTCATTTTAAAGGTTTAAAAGCAAAAGAAATCATCGTTGAGATGAAAACAGTGTAAGGTAAACATGTACCTTAAGGTAAGGAAAAACGGCCACATTTGAAGAAGAAAAACGTGCTCTTCCATCATGAAAATCACCATCACAAGGAAAACACAGCAAAAATGAACTGAGCTTCAAATTACTTCCCCATTCACCATAATCAGCTGATCTAGTCCCTTGTTGTGACTTTTCTTATTACCAAACAAGAAGAAATGACTTTGTGGAAAGAGATTTGGGTTTGATTTTGATAAATCATATTTTAAAAAAGGTTTAATGAAACTGGAAAAACGTTGGAATAAGTGTATCGAGCTAAAAGGTGACGACTATGTTGAAACGTAAAGTGAATTTTATTTAAAAAAAAATATGTTTACTGTTTCATTCTAAAGATTTACCAATCCACCCTCGTAACGAATAGGGGATTGAATACAAGTCGAAAGAAGGTAACGTTAATCAATCGTTTACAAAAGGTTCAATTCGAAGTAAAATGTGCAGGAAACGAATCAAACGATAGTGAGCAGGGTGACGACCTCTCATAATTAACAATCGGAGACCGATTCAATCCGTTACAATCATATCAACCATGTCAACTACATTAAACGTCATCAGCGCCCACTTATATTCAAGTACCAACTGGAAACGTACAACAAGTAAACGATATGCCATTAGCAAAAACGGTGCTGATGACACAATCGCAGGATTATTACTGTTAAGACAACTCAACATGCATTTGAAATCTTATATTTAATGTTTTAGTCATTGAAGTGCAGCTTATTGAGAAGTGCCCTTTTTGTACTTATATATTATAATTAATATTTGGTAAATGTACATAGGATGTGCTACGCTTATTTACTCTAATTCCGGTTGATTGCGTTACTTTGATTGATAAAGTATTGGTGACAAGCAATGAATTGAGTAAATAGGTGTAGCATATAATATGTATATAATACGTTTCATCTCCTTCTGAGTACTGGAACTTGTTCAACATTATTATTTGAACTTGCGTCCGATCAAGTCATTTTGTATTGAATAATATTCACCTCATCGGCAATAAAATAAATAAATTAAAATTTAGAAGTTAAAATTAAATTCACGGAGTTACGCGGAGTGTTGTGTTTTTATTAAACATAATTTGGTGACCCCGACGTGACAGTTTTCACGTTAAATACACGCATTGTGATAACTGTTGCAGTTTCTGAACTAGCATCGCAGATTTGGAATATAAAAATATTCCAAAAATAATTCATCTGGAAATCTGGAGTTATTTTTCTTGGATCGACATCGACAATTTGGATCACAGCAGTTATTTTCTTGTTTGTGGAAATCAAAGAGAGTCGTGTCCAACGATTGATTCTAGAGGTTTAGAAGGATAATTATTATTTTTAACCAAAGCAGTATTGGTAACTATAAACCATTTAAATTTTATTAAATTTTTGATTGCACTTATCGGCATTTCTTAATTCAATCACATGAAAGGTTAAACTAGTTTAGTGAATTTACTGTTATCCGGTAAATAACAGACTTTAACGTGTTAAAACATTTTAGTGTAGTGAATTTTAGCCGTTATATAAAACCGGTGTATTTGTAAACATTTTAGTGCAGTTATTATTTTCCGTTAACTAAAAACTATTCACCGCTAGTCTTTTTCCGTAACAATGACGGATGCTAAAATAACAAAGTATAAATCGAAATTGGCTATTATAGCAGGCCAAATAGATCAAGAAGACGATTTTGTTCAAAATGAATTACCACCGGTAGTAGATTTTGAAGTAGACGTACGTTTAAATTCATTAGAAAAATATTTTGAATATTTTGAATCTAACCAAACGGCATTATTAGACATAAATGAATCAAAAACCAATTCCCGAGCAACCATTGAGGAAAAATATCATAAATTAAAACCTGCACTGTTAGTTGAGATTAGTTGAAGAAAAAACGAAGCTAGAACACATATAAAACCTGAACTAATCGAAGAAAATCTCACTAATTTAGAGCTACCTAAAATTAAGTTACCTTCATTTTCTGGTGAATTTATGAATTGGATTCCGTTTTATGAAACATTTAAATCACTGGTGCATAAAAATAAACGGTTAGATGACATCCAGAAATTTCACCATTTGAGGAGTAGCTTAACGGGCGCAGCGTTCAATAGAATTAGGTCATTGGAGGTCACTGCTATTAAACTCCTAACCGATAGATATGACAATCAAAAGTTAGTAGCGCCAGATCATATTAAACCACTCTTTAATTTGCCAGTTATGGACAAAGATCTTCAGTCAAATTACGAGACTTGATTGACATCCTTAACAATCACCTCAACTCTTTGAAAGGTCTCGGCCGTCCAACTGCTCAATGGGATGACTTAATCATCTATATGGTACTACAGAGACTAGATGCATTTACGAGAACAAAATGGGAGGATGAGTATTGAGTGTCCTCATGATAGATTAGCTAGGTTGGATGAACTTTGACGTTTTTAGATAGACGGTACCACACAGTACAGTTAAAATTTGTTCGTATTGCGCTATGCCAAAACACAACATATACAGATGCAGGTTCTTTATCAACCTTTCAATAAATCAACGACAGCAATCAGTTTCTCGTCTGCACTTGTGTTCAAATTGTCTGCTTGATGGTTCTCATACTGCGAACTCGTGCAAACAATCAGGATGTCATGAGTGTTCAGCCAAACATCACACGTATCTACATCAGTATATAATATCGAGTTCTAATCAAAATATAAATAATAACACTGCTCAGTCAAAAGCTCAAACTCATGGTGTCATTAGTCAGCCAGCTGCATCAGACAGCTTTCATGCAACTGTTGGTTCGATTATTTCAAATGAATCAACTACTAGAATCAAGCCACAATGTCAAATCATATTGGCTACTGCCGTAATACACGTACTAGACAAGTATGGGTTACCCGTAGCATTTAGAGTCCCACTTGATTCAGGGTCACAATTGCACTTCATCACAGAAAATTTGGCCCAAAAATTAATAGTTAAGCGCTTCAATATACTTAGCCCTATCGCTGGGATTGGCAACTGTGAGGTTAATGCTAAGGAAGGCACTATTCTTGCAATTAAATCCCGCCTTAGCCAATTTTCCACAACAATCGAAGCATTAATATTGCCTAGAATTACTGGACATCAACCAAGCAACTTTATTGATATCCACAACTGGCCACTTCCACATAACATAGAGTTAGCGGATCCCAAGTTCAACCATCCACAAACAATAGACATGTTGATTGGGGCCGAGCTCTGCTGTTCACTAATGTTGGAAGGACAAATAAAACTCAACGATAATATGCCAGTACTGCAAAACACAGCCTTCGGTTGGATCGTCACTGGTAGGACTATGTCGCGGCAACCAATTATCAGCAGCTATTTCATAAATTCTGTGAACTGGAAAGACACTATTCTCCAACGAACCAATACACTGTCGAGGAACAGGAATGTGAAACATTTTTCCAAAATACTGTAACGCGCGATTATGCAGGGCGATGTATCGTACGCCTGCCTTTCCGAGCAGAAAATTCTATGTTAGGAAATTCTCAAAATACAGCCATAAAACGTTTCCACCATCTAGAGCGAAAATTAGATCGGGACCAGGCTCTTCGAAAGGCTTACAACGAATTTATGGCGGAGTATGAGGAGCTCGGGCACATGCAACCGATCGAACTAAGTGATATTCAGCAACAACATTATTTTTTGCCACACCATTGTGTACATAAGATGGACAGTTCATCTACGAAATTAAGAGTGGTTTTCGATAGCTCTTCTAAAACCACTTCGAAATTGTCTCTCAACGACATCCTAATGGTTGGGCCCACCATACAGCCTGCCTTGTTTTCTATTATTATAAACTTTTGCACCCACAAATATGTATTCACTGCGGACATTTCGAAGATATATCGCCAAATTATACTTCATGAATCGGATTGCAAATTCCAATGTATATTTTGGCGCGATTGTCCAGAGAAAGAACTAAAGGCGTATACATTGAATACAGTCACATATGGTACATCTTCCGCACCATATCTAGCAACCCAATGTCTCACACAATTAGCCGATGACGAAGGAGCTCCGTATCATCTAGCTACTAATGCCATTAAAGAACATTTCTATGTGGACGATGTCATGACCGGCTGTAACACTATTGATGACTGCGTTAAATTGCGGAATGAACTAATTTCACTCTTGAAAGGAGGAGGATTCGAGCTACGTAAATTTTGCTCAAACCATCCTGCTGTTCTGAAAATCCGGCTGATATTATCAGCAGAGGCATACTTCCCAGTCAGTTATGCAAGGCGACTGAATGGTTTCACGGCCCTACATTTTTACGCAAACCAGAATTACAGTGGCCGTTTAACTCAAATCAACTTACCATTCACACCGATGTTCCAGAGCATCGTAATACAAAGATAATTCTTCTGGTATCTGAAACAAGTCCGTCTTTTGTTGATGAAATAAACTACAGACAATCATTTACGAAGTTACAACGAATATTTGCTTATTGTCTTCGGTTCATCTCCAATTGTGCTAAAACCAAGTCTGCCAAAAATAAGGGACCACTAACTGCGGATGAATTAGATAGCTCCCTGCTAGCGCTCGTGAAGAATATTCAATCCATCTATTTTAGTGACGAGATTATGGAATTGCAGAAAAACGAAGAAGTTCACCGAACTAGTCGTCTACGCTCTCTTAGTATATTCCTGGACGTCCACGATCTACTACGCGTAGGAGGTCGAATCCACAATTTCCTTCTTCCTTTTGATTCAAAACACCAATTCCTCCTACCCAAGTCTAATCCATTTACTAATATGCTAATGTTTTATTTACATGTAAAAAACTTACACGTTGCAACACAAGCACTGCTAGCCATTAGTAGACAGCGATTCTGGCCACTTGATGGGAAAATTGTAGCTCGTCGTACAGTCAACAATTGCATTCGGTGTTTTAAGACCAAGCCAAGAAGTATTGAGCATCTCATGGGAGACCTTCCTGAAGAACGAGTCACACCAGCCCGGCCATTCTTTACCACCGAAGTCGATTTCTGTGGCCCGGTACACATACATTATCGAATATGAGGGAAGACGCCAACAAAAGCATATATTGCCATATTTATATATTTTACAGACACGGGCCGTTCATCTAGAGACCGTGACAGATCTTACCTCACAAGCTTTCATCGCCACACTAAAGCGGTTTGTTGGACGACGCGGCTTATGTAAAACTATATTCTGCGACAACGCCACGAACTTTGTCGGTGCAAGATCTGAGCTCCGAGAATTATACGATATTTTCCAGTCTCAATCACATCATGATAATCTCCAACAGTGGTGTCAAGAAGATCGAGTAAGATGGAAACCAATACCACCCAAAGAGCTGCTGTGAAGGCGGCCAAGTATCATTTAATTCGAGTAACTGGAAACTCCTCGCTCACCTTCGAAGAGCTCAATACGCTTATTACTCAAATCGAAGCTATACTGAACTCGCGCCCACTTACTCCAATATCGTCGAACCCAAATGATCTAGAGGTGTTAACACCGGGTCATTTCCTTGTGGGTGGACCATTATCTGCCATAATCGAGCCAGATGTGAAGGATGTCAAAGTCGCATTATCAGCTAGATACGCTCATCTTCGAAAGCTACTTCAGCAATTCTGGCATAGATGGAGTTCTGAGTACCTAAATCTGTTGCAACAACGACACAAATGGTCAACAAAAAAGCGAGACTTATCAATAAACCAGCTCGTACTACTGAAAGATGAAAACCTACCTCCTCTAAAATAGTTACTCGGAAGAATCATTCAACTGTATCCCGGTAAAGATGGAGTCATACGAGTTGCTGACGTAAAAACTCAATCCGGAGTTTTCAAGAGAGCGGTAGCGAAACTTTGTCCCTTACCTAATGAATCAACAATTTGAAAACCGACGCATATTCAAGGCGGGCGGTTTATGTTAAGACAACTCAACATGCATTTGAAATCTTATATTTAATGTTTTAGTCATTGAAGTGCAGCTTATTGAGAAGTGCCCTTTTTGTACTTATATATTATAATTAATATTTGGTAAATGTACATAGGATGTGCTACGCTTATTTACTCTAATTCCGGTTGATTGCGTTACTTTGATTGATAAAGTATTGGTGACAAGCAATGAATTGAGTAAATAGGTGTAGCATATAATATGTATATAATACGTTTCATCTCCTTTTGAGTACTGGAACTTGTTCAATATTATTATTTGAACTTGCGTCCGATCAAGTCATTTTGTATTGAATAATTTTCGCCTCATCGGCAATAAAATAGAGATAGAAGTTAAAATTAAATTCGCGGAGTTACGCGGAGTGTTGTGTTTTTATTAAATAATTACATTCCAAGACACTCGATATAGCAGTTTGGCGATATCATCTAAACTAAATGGTGCAGCAAATATGTGGTTCAAAGCAACGAGAACCAAAATACGCAAACTTGATGAATTTTCTGAAATATTCCTAAATGAAAAACAGCAATTACCAAAGTAGATATTCAGGAACGGTTAAGGAACAATAGTCGTCCGCGAAATTAAGACAAGTTGATATATTATTACGAAATGATAGGAATAGGTAATCATGCCAAAGTTGCTGATGCAACAAAAAATGTGAAAAATTTGTATGGCACGAAAGCACGAAACCAATCGGAGCGAACTTAAATATACGATCAAATGATATCGGAATAATGATTCCAATAAACAATTAGATGCACATCAATTTGATGAGTCGTTTAAACCTATTCGCACTCTCTATAAATAAATTAGCATATTACAATTGTATGGAGACAGGGGGTATTTCTTTCCAAATTGTCCATTTTCAGCGAGACGAGGAGCACCAATAAACTGTAGCACCAGTGTACTCGAAAATGGTGTTTTGAGTATTCGACCTTCACAGAAATTCAGAGTCAAAATCGGCATATATACGTCCCGTCGTCTGTCACGCGATACTTAACAGCGGTAATTAATACTGGGAGTCTAGCGAACATTATTTTAGCTAAATTATTGTAGCTATACGAACATAAAACTGGAAGAGCCATCGGTCAAATTTAAAATTCAAACGGTCACTGTCGAAGATGGAATTTCCATCGAACCTTTGAACGAGACGAGAGACTCAAGTACTGTTTTATTATTTACTAAGATTTTAAGTGTGAATTACGAAGCCGAGTCCAAGGGAAGAACTTTTGACGTGGATACAACCTTTGATGATATCGGTAAAGATTTTGAAATTGAGAGTGAATTTAATCGATTGATGAACGAATTCTTCGAGCGTCCCGAAAATGTGAAACATTAATTGACAATTCAATTGACCTCGACTAACCCGATTTATGTGAAACCACAAACACGGGATATAGTTAATAAAATAGCTGAAGATTTGTACGTTAATACGACCAAGCAATAGCGATTGTACTTCTCGGATTGTTTTGGTTAGCAAGCAAAATGACTCACCACGATGTGTTGATAATAGAGCACTAAATAAAATTACTATTAGAGATACATTTCATCTCCCGTTAATAGACGACTGTATCGATACAATCACAGTGGCAATTTGAATATATCCGAACACCATTTGGTTTGTGTAACGCGCCCGCGTTTTTTTTCAAAGATTTGTCACGACAGTATTTCGTGATCTGTTTTTATACGGAGAAGTAATTTTCTATATAGACGATATATTGATAGCCACTGATAGCGTTGAACGACACTTCAAAATTATCTGGTATAACGACATTTTATTTAATGAGATACACCCTAGCAAACGTCTAGTAACATTCACGACATTTAAAATCGATGTCAAAGGGCTTACAGCATTCGAATCTCTTAAGAGCAAATTAGATAACAACCTTTTTTGTATTTATAATCCAAAGTCCTACACTGAATTGCAATCGGCTGCGAGCCAGGTAGGATTTGGTGCTATTTTGTTTCAAATGCAATCCGACAATCATATACATCCAATATCGTATTTTACCATGAGAACATCAGACACCAAATCGAGATATCATTCCTATGAGCTTCAGACCCGTGCAATAATCTATACCGTTAAACATTATCACGTAGCCTACACGGTGTGAAACTCAAAATTGCCACTGACCGTGACACAGTCAAACTAACATTTGATAAAAGAAGTTCAATTCGTTGAGCATTACAGCATTATTTGTTTAGCATTATTTTTTGTGAATTACGAGTACGAAATTGTGCATCGGCCAAATCATCAAATGCGTCACTTAGATACCTTGAGTCGTGTCCTTACCGTAGTGATTTTGAGCGAATGTTCCCCCCCCCCCATCACAGCCACTGGCAATCTATCAATCGAACGACAGAAATATTAGCGAACTTCGTGACGAGTCACTTTTTGCTTTGAAAGATGGTCGTGTATATCGAAAATCTAGCGCGATAACAAATTACTCTTTTTTACCCCTGGAAAGATTTAAAGAGATTATACGAAATTATCATGAAATAGGTCACGTTGGCACATCAAAGACTTGTAAACTTATAAAACGTTCGTATTATTTTTCACATATGATCGAGAGATAGAATGATGCAGATTGTGTAATCCCAGCCGAAAGTAAAAAAAGTCGATAATGTAGATTATGATATTAACATTCCAGCCGAAAATAAAAAATTTAGTAGTTATCAGCCGAAACTAAATAAGATACATGGATTAAAATAAAAATTTTTGTAAATAGTCTTACGTGGAAAACTTTGTTTAACCTAGTCGTGGAAAATATCGGAAAATCAGAAGAATCCACAAAATTGGGATAAAATCAGCCTCTAGAGTGCATATCTGAAGTTGAATCGTTTTTATGTAATTTGTCAATAGCTATCGAATGAAAAAATTCTGTTCAAGTCTCCCGTGGGAAATCTCAGAAAATTCGATTTTCCAAAAATCATTAGAAAATTTGTATAAAACCAGCCTCCTGCGATAGCTATTGATAAGTCACATCAATGCAATCCATCTCCAGATATAACGCTATAGAGGCTGATTTTATACAATGTTTCAAATAATTTTTGGAAAATCGAATTTTCCGAGATTTCCCACGGGAAACTTGAACTGATTTTTTTTCCTGCGATAGCTATTTATAAGTCACATCAATGCAATCCAGACATAACACTCTAGAGGCTGATTTATTTTCGGCTGGAATGTCAATAATATAATCTGCATTATCGACTTTTACTTTCTTTTACTCTAGTAAAATAAAGTATAGTAATCATGAAAATTTTGGACCTTGAGATTTTTAAAGATTTATTTGTTTTGAGGCCCCCTGAATCCGAAAAAGTGGGTTTCGAAATGGTGTCTGTCTGTCTGTCTGTCAGTCTGTCAGTCTGTCTGTGTCCTCTCTACAGCCCAGATGGTTTAACCAATCGAACTGAAACTTCAGATTTAAGCTTTTTTTGATAAATTGAGAGGTCCCAGTGAATTTTACTCCAAATCGCCTAACCGGAAGTGGCCACTCCCTTGGTCCAGAAAATTTATTTTGCAAATATCTTAAAAAGTATAAGGTTTACAAAAAACTACTCAATACAAAATGTTTCCAAAAATTAAAAACAATTAAAAATAAAAAATTAAAAATTAAAAAAAAAATTAAAAAATTTAAAAATTAAAAAAAAAAAATAAAAATTATAAAAAAAAATGTAAATTTCTCAAAATTCTCTGTTCGTAAAAGAAAGTCGTGTGTTGGCCACACCTCCATTTTTTACTTTCGGCTCGAAACTTTCGGCTAACTTTAACAAGGTCAAAAATTAGTGTACATCACACCAGAAATCCCATTTTAGAAAACCCAAGATTTCTATATATAATTCGGACCATTGGGATTGTGCAATTTTGTGGCTGTAATTAGAAAATTTGTGCATAGCGTACTTTAGGAAATAGGATGGGATTTCTCACGTGATTATCACACCAGAAATCCCATATATTCTGTTTATATAATAAAACATATTTTTCGGAGTAAGATGATTGTGCAAAATTGTGCGTTACTAAACTGACCTTGAAAATAGATTATATTGGCCAGAATCGGCCATAGAACATCCACAATTGATAAAATCGTGATTTTTCGAAGAGGTTATATAATTTTGATTTGATTTATAAATCCCACCTTTTATTAACATTCGAATTACAACCAAATGCGGTTAGTATTCTGGCCAAGTTTGACGTTTGTGCATATTACACTTTAGCCAGAATCGGCCATACAACATCCACAATTGATCAAAACCGTGATTTTTTGAAGAGGTTATTTGGGCGATTTCCAGAAATATCACCTTTTATTAACATTCGAATTAAAACAAAATGCGGTTAGTATTCTGGCCAAGTTTCACGTTTGTGCATATCACACTTTAGCCAGAATCGGCCATAGAACATCCACAATTGATCAAAATCGTGATTTTTCGAAGAGGTTACATGAGCGATTTCCAGAAATCCCACCTTTTATTAGGTTAGGTTTGGTTTGGGTGGCGGTCCATTAGGACCCGGCATAGACACAAAAATTGTCCGTAGCCTTACCACTAATAATTGTTTCCTCCAGCATTTCAATACTGTCCGTATATATGCGAATATCACAAACTGATATTACATTATACCTCAACCAGTCTACGACTTCCTTTATGGCAGTTACTTCAGCTTGAAATATGTTACAGAAGTCGGGGTGACGAAAGGAGAGATTTAACAGAAGTTCCTCGCAGAACACTCCAGCCCCGGGTTTCCCGTCCCGTTTTGAACCATCAGTGAAGAAGTTTATAACTCCTGGTTACAAAACTGCACCCATGATCAAGTTCTCAATGGATAGGATCCTAGTCCGGAACTTCCACAATTGATGTACTATAACCGATTCTGGCTAAAGTATAATATGCACAAACGTGAAACTTGGCCACAATAGTAACCACACGTCGTATTAATTCGAATGTTAATAAAAGGTGGGATTTCTGGAAATCGCCCATATAACCTCTTCAAAAAATCACGATTTTGATCAATTGTGGATGTTGTATGGCCGATTCTGGCTAAAGTGTAATATGCACAAACGTGAAACTAGGCCAGAATACTAACCGCATTTTGTTTACATTCGAATGTTAATAAAAGGTGGGATTTCTGGAAATCGCCCATATAACCTCTTCAAAAAATCACGATTTTGATCAATTGTGGATGTTGTATGGCCGATTCTGGCTAAAGTGTAATATGCACAAACGTGAAACTTGGCCATAATACTAACCGCATTTGGTTGTAATTCGAATGTTAATAAAAGGTGGGTTTTCTGGAAATCGCCCATATTACCTCTTCAAAAAATCAAGAATTTGATCAATTGTGGATGTTCTATGGCCGATTCTGGCTAAAGTGTAATATGCACAAACGTGAAACTTGGCCAGAATACTAACTGCATTTGGTTGTAGTTCGAATGTTCATAAAAGATGGTTTCAGGAAATCGATCATATATGTAACCTCTTCAAAAAATCACGATTTTATCAATTGTGGATGTTCTATGGCCAATTCTGGTTAAAGTGTAATATGCACAAACGTGAAACTTGGCCAGAATACTAACCGAATTTGGTTGTAGTTCGAATGTTCATAAAAGATGGGATTTCTGGAAATCGCCCATATAACCTCTTCAAAAAATCACGATTTTGATCAATTGTGGATGTTCTATGGCCGATTCTGGCTAAAGTGTAATATGCACAAACGTGAAACTTGGCCAGAATACTAACCGCATTTTGTTTTAATTCTGTTTTGTATAAAAGGTGGGATTTCTGGAAATCGCCCATGTAACCTCTTCAAAAAATCACGATTTTGATCAATTGTGGATGTTCTATGGCCGATTCTGGCCAATATAATCTATTTTCAAGGTCTGTTTAGTAACGCACAATTTTGCACAATCATCTTACTCCGAAAAATATGTTTTATTATATAAACAGAATATATGGGATTTCTGGTGAGATAATCACGTGAGAAATCCCATCCTATTTCCTAAAGTACGCTATGCACAAATTTTCTAATTTCAGCCACAAAATTGCACAATCCCAATGGTCCGAATTATATGGGTTTTCTAAAATGGGATTTCTGGTGTGATGTACAACTAAAAACTATACTTTTTTAAGGTTCAAAGATTATCACGAAGACTATCTTCTATCCCGTTTGCGTTTATAGTAATACGGATGTCCGCCGTAAATATTTTTCACAAAATGAGATTACTACTCATTTCAACAGTTTAAGTTAAACTGCCTCCGAAATAGCAGGATTTTAGAAATGTTTAATTTAAGGGGATTTCCCTTCATATATTTAGTATAAAAAACAGTTGGTTTTTCTTTAGAAATTTAAGCCTAATTTAAGCCTATGTTGATATCTAGTAATATTTTGTATCTGCTTAATTAAACAAAAAGTAGGCCAGTGGAATATTATCGCAGAAATGGTTTAGGGAACATGTGAAAACATGTGTTCACGACCAATTTTTGGGAGTGGTTTCAAACTTATAGGCGGTAGTGTAATAACTTTATTTTAGCACTGATTTATTTGTACACTTTGATATTGAAAATATCCGAATGTTAACTCACAAAGGTGTATCCTATTATTTACGACAAAACGATTTACCTTATTAAACAAACCATATTCCAGTTCATTTATATTTTTGGAATTTGGAAATCTACCAGCTATTCCACTTATAACAATTTCATCACCGGGCTTACAGGTTGTTCTGTAAAGAGTTCCATCATTATTTGGAATTTCACTTTCAACCATTTTCAAACTAGGTATTCTTTTTTAATTGATTTCACAAAAAATTCACTAAAACTTTTTTTCACACTAGTTTTGTTTTTTTTGCACTTAAATAATTTTTATTTAGCAGATTTTTATAAGAACCAAGAAAACCACTTGCAGTCTTTTACGTTTGGGGTTTAGCTTTTATATACTTTTTTCAATACAATTTAATTCATTTAATTTTATGATAATCAAAAATTAATTATTTATGCGGAGAAATTTACTATGAAATAAAATAAATAAATTATTTAAATGCAGTTTTCGGAATTGTTTTTGCCTCATTATTGAGCAATTTGTATGCAAAATAATAAATTGTCTAAGCCTAATGACATATCAATGAGTAGATTGCACCTCTGGGTCATTGTTGTTTATTGTTAAGCACCTTTTGAACTACACTCGTTCTGGTTAATTTCATTTTCATAAAATAAAACGTCAACAGTTGTTATTTATACTGAAGGTCTACTATTTTGATGTGAAAATATTATAAAGTCAAAATCAACTTTCAGATCGGAACACAGAGTAGACCTTCTGGTCTGGAAACATGCAGCTTATTTCGTTCTATTCGAAAAGATTAGAAACACGAGGAAAAGTGCAAATACATTTTATCCACTTATAAAAATGAAAGGAACGTACTAAAAGTTGTAGATTCTTGTAAATAGTATTGAGTAATTCTTTTTGAGTATTCCTTCTCATTTTAATACAAGGAAACAATACAAAAATGCATTTTTTAGAGAACATTAGATTAGAAGATTAGGCATCAAAAAACTGTTATAAACAAAGCCTAAATTGTCACAATGAGACTCGTCCCTACGATTCTCGATTATTTGTATGAAAGTATTGCTTCTCAAGAGTAGTGTTGTGCGTCTATGCCTATTTTAAAATTGTCTACACGCACATGTCGACAATAGCGTAGACAATAGTTTTTGACGTAGACAATGTAAACAATATGTAGACAATGTAGAAAAATAGTAGACAATTCGTAGACAATAAACATTTTATTTTTGTTGTTTTCCCTTTGTAGACTTCCTAACTTCATCTGCGAAAAAAATGTTACGCTCATATTTAAAGTTCACAAATCAACCTTAAATCCTGAATATATAATATAAAGCATAGATAAAGCAAGATAATTTGTTCGTTGGTTTTATAGATCAGGAACTTTCTACGAAAGTACTTAATAGAAATGAAATCTTACAGGATTTTTAGAACTAGTTGATTAGCATTTTAGGAAATATCACATTTCTGTGTGTTGAGATAATCGAGCAAACAGAGTTGAAAAATACATTTTTATGTGTTTATCTTTTGCTCTTTTCCCTTCGTGGTGACATAATCCGGACAACTATCAAATAATACGTTGTTTTTCTACCATAATGATTCAAAACACAATTCCCCTACATTTGAAGTTTTTGGTCGTATGGGTTTGGCAATATTACTGAGTGTAGCATGAATTCCATCTACATAAAACATATCTAGGATTTGTTGCGAAATTGTCCCTGGTGATATTCGCATTGTAAATATGGATTTTACGTTTGATTTGGTTGAGTATTATCGTTAAATAAAGATGACGGTGTTGAAATCCATTCATATTTGAAATATTACTGTAACTCGTGCGGATTTTTGACGATGCAAACAATTCGATGGAATAACAGCAGCGAATTGCTCACAAAAGTTGTGTACATCACACCAGAAATCCCATTTTAGAAAACCCAAGATTTGTATATATAATTCGGACCATTGGGATTGTGCAATTTTTTGCATGTAATTAGAAAATTTGTGCATAGCGTACTTTAGGAAATATGATGGGATTTCTCACGTGATTATCACACCAGAAATCCCATATATTCCGTTTATCTCTTTCAGAATCAGCCATAGAACATCCACAATTGATCAAAAACGTGGTTTTTCGAAGAGGTTATATGGGCGATTTCTAGCAATCCCAGCTTTTATTAACATTCGAATTAAAACAAAGTTTAGTTAATATTCTGGCCAAGATTCACATTTGTGCATATCACACTTTAGCCAGAATGGCCATAGAACATCTACAATTGATCAAAATCGTGGTTAATACTTATAAACTTTTAAACTTTTAGACTTTTGAACTTTTATTAGACTTTTATTAAACTTTTGTTAAACTTTCATTAAACTTTTGTTAAACGTTTTGTTAAACTTTTATTAAACTTCTGTTAAACTTTTGTCAAACTTTTGTTAAAATTTTATTAAACTTTTATTAAACTTTTATTAAACTTTTGTTAAACTTTTGTTAAACGTTTATTAAACTTTTATTAGACTTTTGTTAAACTTTTATTAAACTTTTGTTAAACTTTTGTTAAACTTTTAAACTTTTAAATTTTGAACTTTTAAACTTTCAGACTTTTAAACCTGTAAACTTTTAGACTTCTAAACTTTTGAATTTTGGAATTTTAGACTTATACACTTTTACACTTTTTAACTTTTGGACTATTGAACTTTTAAACTTTTAAACTTAACTTTTAAGCTTTTAAACTTTTAAACTTTGGACTTTTAAAATTTTAAACTTTTAAACTTTTAAACTTTTAAACTTTTAAACTTTTAAACTTTTAAGCTTTTAAACTTTTAAACTTTTAAACTTTTAAACTTTTAAACTTTTAAACTTTTAAACTTTTAAACTTTTAAACTTTTAAACTTTTAAACTTTTAAACTTTTAAACTTTTAAACTTTTAAACTTTTAAACTTTTAAACTTTAAAATTTTAAAACTTTTAAACTTTTAAACTTTTAAACTTTTAAACTTTTAAACTTTTAAACTTTTAAACTTTTAAACTTTTAAACTTTTAAACTTTTAAACTTTTAAACTTTTAAACTTTTAAACTTTTAAACTTTTAAACTTTTAAACTTTTAAACTTTTAAACTTTTAAACTTTTAAACTTTTAAACTTTTAAACTTTTAAACTTTTAAACTTTTAAACTTTTAAACTTTTAAACTTTTAAACTTTTAAACTTTTAAACTTTTAAACTTTTAAACTTTTAAACTTTTAAACTTTTAAACTTTTAAACTTTTAAACTTTTAAACTTTTAAACTTTTAAACTTTTAAACTTTTAAACTTTTAAACTTTTAAACTTTTAAACTTTTAAACTTTTAAACTTTTAAACTTTTAAACTTTTAAACTTTTAAACTTTTAAACTTTTAAACTTTTAAACTTTTAAACTTTTAAACTTTTAAACTTTTAAACTTTTAAACTTTTAAACTTTTAAACTTTTAAACTTTTAAACTTTTAAACTTTTAAACTTTTAAACTTTTAAACTTTTAAACTTTTAAACTTTTAAACTTTTAAACTTTTAAACTTTTAAACTTTTAAACTTTTAAACTTTTAAACTTTTAAACTTTTAAACTTTTAAACTTTTAAACTTTTAAACTTTTAAACTTTTAAACTTTTAAACTTTTAAACTTTTAAACTTTTAAACTTTTAAACTTTTAAACTTTTAAACTTTTAAACTTTTAAACTTTTAAACTTTTAAACTTTTAAACTTTTAAACTTTTAAACTTTTAAACTTTTAAACTTTTAAACTTTTAAACTTTTAAACTTTTAAACTTTTAAACTTTTAAACTTTTAAACTTTTAAACTTTTAAACTTTTAAACTTTTAAACTTTTAAACTTTTAAACTTTTAAACTTTTAAACTTTTAAACTTTTAAACTTTTAAACTTTTAAACTTTTAAACTTTTAAACTTTTAAACTTTTAAACTTTTAAACTTTTAAACTTTTAAACTTTTAAACTTTTAAACTTTTAAACTTTTAAACTTTTAAACTTTTAAACTTTTAAACTTTTAAACTTTTAAACTTTTAAACTTTTAAACTTTTAAACTTTTAAACTTTTAAACTTTTAAACTTTTAAACTTTTAAACTTTTAAACTTTTAAACTTTTAAACTTTTAAACTTTTAAACTTTTAAACTTTTAAACTTTTAAACTTTTAAACTTTTAAACTTTTAAACTTTTAAACTTTTAAACTTTTAAACTTTTAAACTTTTAAACTTTTAAACTTTTAAACTTTTAAACTTTTAAACTTTTAAACTTTTAAACTTTTAAACTTTTAAACTTTTAAACTTTTAAACTTTTAAACTTTTAAACTTTTAAACTTTTAAACTTTTAAACTTTTAAACTTTTAAACTTTTAAACTTTTAAACTTTTAAACTTTTAAACTTTTAAACTTTTAAACTTTTAAACTTTTAAACTTTTAAACTTTTAAACTTTTAAACTTTTAAACTTTTAAACTTTTAAACTTTTAAACTTTTAAACTTTTAAACTTTTAAACTTTTAAACTTTTAAACTTTTAAACTTTTAAACTTTTAAACTTTTAAACTTTTAAACTTTTAAACTTTTAAACTTTTAAACTTTTAAACTTTTAAACTTTTAAACTTTTAAACTTTTAAACTTTTAAACTTTTAAACTTTTAAACTTTTAAACTTTTAAACTTTTAAACTTTTAAACTTTTAAACTTTTAAACTTTTAAACTTTTAAACTTTTAAACTTTTAAACTTTTAAACTTTTAAACTTTTAAACTTTTAAACTTTTAAACTTTTAAACTTTTAAACTTTTAAACTTTTAAACTTTTAAACTTTTAAACTTTTAAACTTTTAAACTTTTAAACTTTTAAACTTTTAAACTTTTAAACTTTTAAACTTTTAAACTTTTAAACTTTTAAACTTTTAAACTTTTAAACTTTTAAACTTTTAAACTTTTAAACTTTTAAACTTTTAAACTTTTAAACTTTTAAACTTTTAAACTTTTAAACTTTTAAACTTTTAAACTTTTAAACTTTTAAACTTTTAAACTTTTAAACTTTTAAACTTTTAAACTTTTAATTTTTTAAACTTTTAAAGTTTTAAACTTTTAGACTCCTAAACTTTTAAATTTTTGAATTTTAATCTTTTAAACTTTTACACTTTTACACTTACTTTTAAACTTCTAAACTTTTAGACTATTAAACTTTTAGACTTTTAGATTTGAACTTTTAAACTTTTAAACTCTCGAACTTTTAAACTTTTGAACTTTTAAACTTTTGAACTTTTAAACCTCTAAACTTTTAAACTTTTAAACTTTTATTCAACTTTTGTTAAACTTTCATTAAACTTTTGTTAAACTTTTATTAATTTTTTGTTAAACTTTTGTTAAACTTTTGATAAACTTTTATCAAACTTTTGTCAAACTTTTGTTAAATATTTATTAAACTTTTGTTAAACTTTTATTAAACTTTTATTAAACTTTTGTTAAACTTTTATTAAACTTTTATTCATTTTTTATTAAACTTTTGTTAAACGTTTATTAAACTTTTGTTAAACTTTTATTAAACTTTTGTTAGATTTTTATTCTTTTATTAAACTTTTATTGTGTACTTGATTATTTTTAATTATTGTGCAGTGGGATTTAAACGGAATAGATTAATTAGTAAGCAATTAATTAATTATCAATTTGATTTGATTTTAGAGGTATGCCTGAAATTATCTAATAAATTTGTAAATCTGGAATTGAACTTATATGGTTTCAGGAATTAGATGATTTAAATTTGAATTTTAAATTTTAAAAAGAAAAGTAATTGCATAAATTTTTTGTGTTACAATTTAATTGATAATTAAGAAAGGATTGGATGCAGTGAAACCGGGCACGGCTTCATTGTTTACCTATTATTGTGCATTATTTTATTTATTTATTATGTATTGGACTTTTAGAGCGGAGAAATCGGGCGTGGCTTTTTATTTAATTATAGTTCATTATTTAATTGTTTATTTCATTTTTATAGTTGATTTATTCACTTTAATTTAGTTTGGAAAGGTTGAACTATTAGTATTTAAGCTATTTAAGCAGAATGAAGTAATAAACAATTAATTATTTAATTTTGATTTTAGTGGTATTCCTGGAATTAGTTAATTAATTTCTTTAATTTCTGGCAATAGCTAGTTAAGCAGGAATTGGAAATACATTTTTAGGGTTTCAGATTTTAATTTTTGATTTTAGAATTTTAGTTTAAAAAAAGACATTTAGTGTTTAAAATTCATAATTTAGGACTACAATTTTTATGTATCTTGATTTTCAGGTTATATAGTTAGTAATTAATTTGCTGTCGTTTAATTTAGATGTTGAATTGTTCTTGCTTCGGCAGAACATATACTAAAATTGGAACGATACAGAGAACATTACCATGGCCCTGGCAAGGATGGCACGCAAATTCGTGAAGCGTTCCACATTTTTACATCTTTATATTTGAATTTAGATTATATTATATTTATTGCTGTTTTAATATTTCTCTTAAATGTTGAAAGCTAATTCTTAAATATTTGAAATTATAGAGCGGTTGGACTAAGTGAGAGTAGAAATAAATAACTAATTTGTTTTTTGGTTTCAGAAGAACATCGAAATATATTTTATCATCAATTTTGTTAATCGGAAGTTTGAAGTATTATATAAATATAAATTCTAGTTTAAGATATTATTTCGGATCGATCAGGTTCTTCCAACGTTTTATTATTAATATTTTAATTGTGTTGTCATTGTACTGTCATAAAACACTAACTATCGGCTTTATTAGGTGTCTGTAACCGGGCCGAGTCTGTCCTCACTAACATTCCTTTTCCATTCCTCGATTTTATTATAGGTAAAAAGGTGTACGATGCCTGCCTGGCCAGGGGCGGATATCACACTATTAGACTTATGTGGTTATCGATGTGGCGCCTTTCTTTACGGTGTGAATATTGCTATGTTTGGCTACATGAAAAGCTGAGTATGATGGTACATATTTCCTTGGTGAGGGAGAGTTATGGTGTCGTGTTGTAACATGGGTATAGTGGTGTGGTATTCGCATTTATAATACGGGAGACTTGCTTAATGCTTGATCGTACATTGAATTCAATCAATCAATCAATATAGTACTGCTACTTAAGATGTTATAGTAAAATTAACTCAACTAAGGCTTCACTGTTTTCACTCCATTGTAATATTTCCTAATATTTCCTAAAGTATGCTATGCACAAATTTTCTAATTACAGGCACAAAATTGCACAATCCCAATGGTCCGAATTATATATACAAATCTTGGGTTTTCTAAAATGGTATTTCAGGTGTGATGTACACCAAAAGTTTCGTTATTAACTTTTTATTTTCCTTGGATAAACAACGTCTCCAAAAAATTGTCCCAGCTCTATCATACGTGATTTAAGAATCAGCAATAAGTCTCATTGGCAGTGTCGCGCAATATTTATTGAATTTCAGCAGTTCAAATGTTGATTTCAATCAGCGCAGCCGTGGTTATAAAAATTATAAAAAAAAAAAATGTTTTGTTTTTTTTTTTGTTTTTTATATATATCAAAAATTTCAATTGTTCTTCTTCAAAGGAAGAATCTAATTAAACTCTTACAAGTATATTTATTTTGTTAGTGGACAGTGTAGAGCTTTACTCAATAATAGTGCTGGTGATTGCACATGAGTCAGAGTCTCTAACTCATGAATAAAAGACATTCTTCAACGGAATTGTTATCAATTGACCTTGATGTAGATCAATCGGTGAAAAAAATCAAATCGTCAATGGTGTACCACCACAACAAATAAAAACGAATACAAATACACAAAAAATTCAGAAATTCCGTCCTGTTATTTCAAAGCTAAAATCTTCTGAAATTAGGGCGATTATGAATGGCCTTAAAATCTCAAAATACGAGATGAAACTCATGTCAATTGGTTTAAAGGTTTTGGTATACGATCCAAACCACTACACCCTACTGAAGGATAAGTTAAAGAAGAAGAAAGCCGAATTCTTCTCATACACTTTGGATGAGAATAAAACTTCTCGATACATTCTATTTGGTCTACCATCCCTTCCAGTTGATGAAGTCCATCAGTATATCAAAGATATGGGGCTCACTCCGTCAAAATTGTCCAAGGTTGCTTCAAAGAGCAGATCTGACGACAGCGCTATATATTGTGTTTCTTTTCCAAAAAGTACTACATTAAGTCACTTAAGAAATCACAAATATATTGGTAACATTGCGTGTTCATGGGGCTTACCTCATAAAAATCCGGAGCGACTCACCCAATGTTTTAGTTGCTTCATGTTGGATCACACATCTTCGAATTGCAACAGGATACCAAAGTGTAAATTTTGCAGCCTTACACACCTGGATGATGCAGATTGTCCGATCGAAGAAACCGAATCTCAATATAAGTGTGCCAATTGCAGTGGAAATCACACAGCCAATCCAATTTCTGCGACTTAGGGATCTTGCCAACCAAAAAGATCTTCATAAATATACGAATGAATTTCATGTTTCATCTCATAATTTCCCTGCGTTGGCTGGAAAGGCTCCCGTGAACTCAAACTTCGACCAGCCTAATATTATCAGTTCATCTCCATCACAACAACCAATGTCCAGTTTATTCATTAATAATCCATCACCATCTCACCAACAGGCTGCCGGAAATGTAAGTGGTAATAAATTATATAGTGCTAGTGAATTGTTGTTAATTTTGGAAAGTGTAATGAATGATCTCAGGAGGTGTCAAAGCCCAGCCGAACAAGTTCAAGTTATTTTAGAGACTGCCATTAAATATGTCTGTAAATAATAATCTAAAAGTCTCTATTTGGAACGCTCATAGCGTCAACCATAAAAAACACGAACTTATTTATTTTCTCGACAAATACGATATAGATGTTATGCTAATCACAGAAACCTTTTTAAAACCGGGGGATTCCTTCGATTTCAGATATAATAGAAATGATCGTTCGATCCAAATTGGCGGTGGAATTGCAATTATCATTAAAAACTCAATCAAACACTCAGTTCTCTTTATATTAGCATTGGAAATATATATTCTGGTATCCACGCCCAATTTAACATTAAAAATTAGTTGCTGTTATGTTCCGTATTCAAACCATCCAAACTTCAGAAGTGATCTTAGTAGGCTTACCAATTCTAACTCACCTTATTTTTTGGAGGAGATTTTAATTGTCGTCATTCCTATTGGAATTGTAGTAGATCTAACAAGGGTGGACGTATTCTCTACGATTTCCTAATGTCCAGGTCAAATTACGTCTTACATTTCCCAGACACTCCTACATTCCATCATTCTAATGGGTCCAATAGCACACTAGATTTTCATATGGCTAGCCCCTCGTGCCCCGTTGGCTTCGTTGTAACAAAAAATGAGATGAACTCTGACCATCTCCCTCTTCTGTGTTTCATCAATACAGAAACTTTTCACTCCATCGCGACTTCAAAGACATATAACTACAAACTAGCAGATTGGTCTTCTTTTAGAAACTTTATTGATATAAATTCTATACCAATTGATTTTGAAGCCCGTGAATTAAATACAAATAAAATTGATGAATCCATAAATCAATTCACAGATTGTATTCAACAAGCGGCTGATATCTCTGTTCCCACTACATCTTCATCATCTAAGTATCAACTTATACTCTCGGATGAAGTGCTATCTTTAATCAAACTGCGCAATGTTAGGCGGAGACAATGGATGAGAAAACGTGACCCGTTCTTCAAGAATATCGTAAAGCTATTAAATCAGGTTATAAGGCAAAGTATATATGAAATAGTTAACGTTAAATGGCAACATAAACTTAAATGTCTCGTCAAAGGTTCTAAACCTTACTGGCAAGCAATTAAACATGTACAAAAAAAAAAATAATCTGCGATTCCACCATTAAACAATCCCCAAGACAATAGCAAAATAATTGTCACTTCAGATAAATGTAAAATTCTTGCCAATTTTTTCCAAAAATCATATGAAATCTCATCTGGTGTTACAGAATCCGATGATATCCGCCAAGACATTCAGTGTATTAGCGATTCCATTGAACTTGATGTGTCTAAGTTTAATGTATCAATTGAAGAGCTTAAATATATTATAAAATCCAGTCGCCCATTCAAAGCTACAGGCACAGATAAAATTCCAAACATTCTAATAAAACATCTCCCGGAATCAGGGTATGTCTATCTGACCCAATTATTTTCCAGCTGTTTTAAACTTTCCTATTTTCCCAATTCGTGGAAAACGGCCAAGGTGGTGGCGGTTCTGAAACCTGAAAAACCCCCGTCAGATGTCAATAGCTACCAAGCTATCAATCTACTGAACTGTTTAAGTAAAATTTTTGAATGCGTTATCAAAAACAGGCTCAATGACCACATCGAATCCAATGGAGTGCTAATTCCTCAACAATTTGGTTTTCGTCACCAGCATTCCTCAATACATCAGGTTAACCGTATTATTCAACATGTCAAAGACGAAAGACAGTCAAATAAGTCCACAGGTATGGTGCTTCTGGATCTTGAAAAAGCTTTCGATTCTATTTGGATTAAGGGGCTTTTACATAAACTATTCCAATTAAAATTTCCGTTATTTTTGATCAAAATGCTTAAATCCTACTTTGAAGATAGAAAATTCTACGTACAGATTCTGAATTCGACTTCGTCTTTAATGCATACTTACTCGAGAGTTCCACAAGGTTCTGTGAATAGTCCCATTTTGTTTTGTATTTTTTTGAATGATGTTCCTCAGATTGAGGGTTGTGAAATTGCTCTTTTTGCTGACGACACAGCCGTATATACCTCGGATACTCACTCTCACGATATAATTTTTAGACTAAACACATATTTGAATTTGCTTGCACTTTATTTCAAAAAATGGGATCTTAAGCTTAATGCTAATAAATCTCAAGCTATTTAGTTTTCGCGATGTAGATTACCTTCTAAACTTCTCCAGACAAACTTAATCATTAATGGTCACTCATTAAACTGGAAGAAGCAGGCTAAATATCTGGGTATCCTCTTGGATCAAAAAGTCACTTTCCAAAATCATCTTAATTTTGTAGTCAGTAAAATCTCAAAATTATTTTTTACATTATATTCATTGCTAAATAAAAAAAGTAAATTTTCATTTAATAATAAAATGCTACTTTATAAATCAGTAATTCTGAGTGTAATTTTGTATGGTTCACCATTATGGGTGTATGCGGCCAACACTCATATCAAAAAATTACAAGTTATGCAAAATAAGTTCTTAAAAATTATATTGAATGTTCCTAAAAGATATCGCACCAGAAGATTACGCTCTGAAACGAATGTCAAAATGATAAAAGAGCTTGCCATTGATCATTACAACAAGTATAATAGTAAGCTTCCATTTATTGAAAATACATTGATAATTAATTTACATAATCCTTTATGTATATAATTGTAATTAGTTAAGTTATTTATTTATTTTAAAATTAGATTTGAGTAAAATTAAGTTCATGCTACATCTTGTAACCTTTAAATATATTATCTTTTATAAGGCTTAGGTCACTAGTATATAATTAACCACAAAGTATTCCGTAGCAAAGTTCATGTACTATATATCTCGGAAAACGCATTGTAATTTTTGTTTAAATGAATTCATAACAAAGCATAAAAAAAAAATTGAATTTCAGCCATGGTTTAATTAAAAAAGTCAACCCCAGATGATAAGGCCTTGATGATAAAAAAATTATTTGCAGCACGTCCAAATGATGAATTAATGTGGCGGGTTTTGAAGCTTTTATATAAGACATTTCACTACACTGAAAGAAATGATTGCTCATATTGATTACAATAAGTATGAAATTGAGCATAAAAGCTAAGCAAAGTTTGTCTCATTTAGAGAATAATTTTAAAAAAACCTTGATAATTCTTGGTTTACAAAAACGCTAAAATTGAGAAGTAAATGTATAATCGAAGTAAAGTACGATTCTTCATTTAAATCTAATACTCTTAATATCAAAATTTTGTAGTTTAAATTGTAAATGTGTTCAAAAAAGTAATCTCAATTCATAAAAGTGTAGCTTGTTTTTAAGAATAAAAAAATTAATTTAGGAATAATATGTTTGCAAATCATCAATAGTTTTTAATACGTTTGCTCAAAATATGAATAATTTTGTAATAATTGAGACTAAAGTGATCAAGATTATATTTTTTTTCTGCTTGATTGATGAAAAATTATATTCATGTTGATGTTAATATTCATAAATGATAAGAAAATTCTCTTGATAAGAAATCATTTGAGAACAACATTCATGTCATTTGAGCTTACTCTACATGACTTGAGACTAAAATTCACAAAATTTGAGCGAGTGAGTTTTCATTTGAAACGAAAAGCAGTAATATTAAGAAAAGTTTCCTCAAGTTGAGACTAAAAATCATAAAAATTTGACAGGATATGATATCATTTGAGATGAAGGGCGATGTTATCGAAACTACTGTTCTCAATTTGACTTGTGGGTAAGGTTTGTTTTGAGAATACAAAAGATGTTATTGAAACCAGAATTCTCAATTTGAGATGTTGGTTGATTTTAGAATACAGTAGAAATTATTTGAGACTCCACTTCACATTTTGAGACTATGATTTCCATTCTCGTATTCTTGTATCAGAAATATTGACGATTATTATACGGTTAGTAATTCTCCATTTAAGAATAAAATATTTCCATAGTGAGTGTTTAAATGTTAATAAAAATAAATAAAATACTTGATTTAATTAATTTTTTTACTATTTATTTATTAAAATAAAATAAATTATTTATTATTATAATCAAACATAACCGTATGTTCTTATTCTAATTTATTATTAAATAATAATAAGTTTATAATTTTTATATAAATTTTTGTATATTTTATGTAAATTTTGTATATTACAATAATTATATTTTGCATATGGTTTTCCATTCTTAGTTTTCCTCAATATTGTTAATTTTAAAACTATTTCATTTAATTTAAAAATCTGGTACTCTAGTAATTTTTTTTCAGTTAAATATATTTTGTAATGACTATCAAATTTGGTTGCTATGTTTTGTGCAATTACAATTACTTCATTATTCTCAACTAAAATATGTTTTATTTCTAAGTTATTATTTTGATAAAAATATAATTATCAATTCATACGAGTAATATCAATTAATAATGATCTAATCTAATTCATGATTGTTTTAATTGTAAATAATTATCAATATTAATAATTAATATAATTTAAATACATTTTTAATTCATTTACAGTTATTTAAAAATAACATTAATTTTGAGTCGGTGATATCAGTTTTGATTGTTATTTTATAAAAAAATTGTTGTATGAATGTCCATACCTTGACCGATTCAAACGGGTATTTTATGTCAAAGACGAAAAACAGTTTAAAGCAACAATCGACAGCGGCCATCAAAGAAGAAAATTTGTAGAGAATGCCATCAAACACCGTAACGTATTCCCATTCTGTATCCCGTCCCACTGGCATCACCAAAGGTTGTAAACTCAGCTCGTATTCGGAATATTTGGTTTTAATTTTTTTCAGCTCAACCTCAATCTGGCTGTGGCAAGAAACCTTCAACAGGAAGGATGCAATTGAGTTGGCAATTGACGGCTTCCAAATATTTTGTTTATTTAAGGTGAATTTGTTGATCCGTGAGGTTGGTGGTAGAGGGAAGTGGAGTAATTTTAGGATTTTTGTGTTTTTGAGATCTGTGAATATCCAAAAAAATATGTTAATTAATAAATTAAATTAATGGAAATAAATTTTTAAATTTCTTTACCTATGTCAGTAATGCTTTGTATTTTTTGAATATCTTTTTTTGCTGTTGCGTCCTTGATGTGCCGCACAAATAATTGCTCAACTCAATCGACAAATTCTTGCCAGCAGGATAATAGTTGGATGCTTTTGTCTTGAAATAGATTTTCAAAATCTATATCGACCTGGAAAAAAATTACTATATTATTATAAGTATAAATTAAATATGAAAATATGCCCCTTCCTACCAATCTAAACCCTTTGTCCGATTTAAAGAGGCTCCACTCGTTCAGAAAACTATTTTATTTTAACGATGGGCGAGCTTAATCTGTGTAGTTCCTCTCGTCTTCCCACAAATGTTGACTGCCACTTCAACTCGACGGCTTCCCACGGTTCGCGAAAGCAACTTAGCCACTTCTTGTTCGCTAAATGCGTTTCACTTACCTTAACTTCACTTGTAAATTTTGATGACTCGTCTACCAAATAAATTCATTTTAATTAATTTTCATAAATTTTAAAATTTTTTAATTAGGTATTCAATATTCACCTGATGATTTAGAACTTCAGTGTTTAAGGCTGGTAAATATACTCGTACCTCACTTTAGATAGTTTTTTTGAGGTTAGAATTTTACGATAATTTTTTTGAACGATATCAAAAACTAGACTTCTTGACGAATTTTTTCGTGTGCTCAAAAAATTTTTTTTGCCCAAAATTTAAATGGGCAGAGGAGTGGCCGATTTGAAAAAGAATTCCCCATATATAAAAATAAAATATTTTTTAACACACGTCTTCACTGATTGAATTCTTCAAACAAACTGAATGAAAACAAGAGATAAATGTAATTGATATGTTGTTCCAACGATAGTATGAATAGTATTCTCAAAAACATAAGATAATTTAGTTTTAAATTATTGATGTTATTCTCATTTTAAGGATAAGGCAAGAAAAACCTGCATGAATGTACGTATTTAGTTTCATATTGATATTAGTATACATCACTGGAGTATATACGAGGTATTTATATAATTAATTTCATTGGATATGTATCATCTTAAACTGAGACTACTACAGTCAAATTGAGGAGTTGTAAACTGTTGATTAAATTAAAATTATGAATAATGCTAAGAAATGAAGAATTAAATACTTGATGTGATTCTAGTTATGCATACCTATATGAACACGTTTCTTTATACAGATTGAGCAATGCTGAATGACAACTATGGAAACCATCTGTACTTATTTATAATTTAATTATTAATTGGCGCATATGTAAATATCTGGAATATGTTGTTCCTAAATCACTATGCGTATTATAATTATAATCCGTTTGTGTTTTTACCATTATCTATTTCACTACAAACGATATGAGTGCAGTTTCAAACAAAACATTTCAATGGCTTCCATTGACGTTCTGCGGATTTCGATATTGAAACCATTAATGGAAATTGGCCAGTTGTAATGAATCACATCAGTTTCAATAGGTGGTGAATCTCAATGTGACAATTATAGTATCTAAACATTCATTCCATTTATACCAGGACAGAGATTTTGTATAACATTTTTTCCGATATTCGACAAAAATCAAATTTTCAACTTTACTTGTGAATTAGCTTATACAAAATGTATACATACTAGCCCGGAAATATACGTAAATATAGTTGAGCATTCAATAATTGGTCGAATATCGAAAAAAAGTGATGTTACAAAATCCTAACGCTAAATTGCTCCTGAAACCTTCAATTCATTTCAGTAACCATACATCATACTACTTTTCAAATCAATCTGACAGTGGTTAATAAAGAGGAAATTCATATACGGTGCTGCAGTATGAGGAATATACGCTATTTGGTACTTTATAATTTATTAAGAAGGAAAATATTGTTACTGCGTGGAATTTAATTAACAAAAATTCTAAATGAACCCATATACACTATACAGTATCAACACAAAACCCGTCATTATAGACTCAAAGTTCTGGTCATTGTTTTGTTGAAGTAATAAATTGTCAAAGCGTATACTGAGAAACTTATGATTATTAAGGAAAACTAAATAAATTAGGCCAGGAATGCCATATTATTCATTTGTGGCTAAACTGATGATGATTTAATCGATTCCATGACATTTGCTCGAAAAACATTTCCTCGAAAAACATTTTCTCGAAAAACATTTGCCCGAAAACATTTGCTCGAACAACAATTACTCGAACGTCATTTCTGGTAAAATTAATAATCGAAAAATTCTTCAAAAAAATCGCGCGATTTTTTTGAAGAATTTTTCGATTATTAATTTTACCAGAAAATGATTATTGAATATTAATTAAATGCTATTTTGTTTTTAACTTTTTTTAGATTTTTAATTAAATATTTAAATTTTTTTGGTTACTTTTATAATACAGTATTGTATGCAATTGCAGTTAAATAATCGGTGATTTCCATAATTGAATATTTCTCAGCAACATTTTTGATTCTTTTATCTAAATCCCGATATTTTTTTGTGTTTTGGAGGCATTGGAGTTCCAGCAAAAATTTGCTCGAGAACTATTTCATTTTTTGATTGTTCTAGTTGAATTTTTTCAAAAAAAAAATCAACAGATGGATGTTCACAACCAACTAACCGGGAAAATCCATTATGCCAACCTTCAACGCAGTTATTTGTTCGAGCAGAATCTTCTAGTGTTGCAGTATAAACATTCCACGATTCAATACAATACCTGGGATTGCCTACCAGTTTCATTTTTAGACCGCACATCAAATCTGCCGATATAATTATCCTCAAAATAATCCAATATTTCATTAGCTTCTTCTGGGATAACATTGATTTCAGTTAAAGATTGGAAAGCGTTAATAACATCGGCCGGCGGCACAAATGCAACTGATAAAATCATACGAATTTTATGAGCGAACACTGCATCCTGGTCATATTGAGCTTTTAAGCCCACCTGACATATTTTGCGATATAAACTCTGGCCTAAATGAAAGAAGCAAAATTTTTGTTGAGCATCTGGAAAAGATACGGAAACTGCGTTTATAATAGCTTGTTCAAAATCTGACATTAAATGCAATGGTTTTAAATAAACATTTAACAATTTTAACTGTACGAATGCCCTTTTGTATGATTCAGTTAATTTGTTCGGTAATAAGACATACACTAATGGTAAAGATTGCTTTTCTTTTATCCCATGTATGGTAAAAAGTTGATTAAAAATTAACGGTACTGTTTTAAAAGTACCATCAACGAACCACATGTCAGATTGCGCCAAAAAGTGAAGATTTCGTTGGGTTGAGAATATCAAAATTCGAGTTTCGGTAGGCCCTGAATCATACAGCAAAAATGGATCACCCTGAAGAGTAACATTAAATTTTTCTTGTATAATTAAATCAATTAACGATTTTGGAATAACAGCATTTCCTTGTCTTTGTCTGTGAATTGTGCTCTGCATGGATGGAATAGACGGCATATGGACTCTTACTGGATTATTTATGGCAACAGTAGATTCAGCAATAATATGTTGTGTATTACTATTTGTAGATATAGCTCTCTTTTTAATTTCAGTAAGGGTTTTTCTAACACCAACATTTGCTGAATTGCCAGCATGATTATGCTCTCCAACTTTCTTTATAATAACATCACCTTTGGTATTAATTCGTGCTTTACATCGATTTTTCCGATTATTCGTGCAAACCCAGTACGTAACATCATTATGCTGTTTATTTTTAATAAATACATAACCATCTACTAGGAAGCAAGGCTTATTTTTTGTTGTTTTTAAATTATCCATACTGGTCATCTACAAGGTTAGAAATTTTATTTTATTTTATTAAGTTTATTCTATTTTAAAGTTTGTATATTTATCCTTACCAACATTGTTTAATTTTTATATGTTTAAATAGTAAACATTATTGTTGAACTAATAAATATTTTGGTTGAATGACATTTCAATTGTTTTGGTTGAAAACATAGACTACTTATTTCAAGTTTTTTTTCGAGAAAATGTTTTTTGAGTAAATGTTCTTAGAGCAAATGTGGTTTTATTCATTTTAGTGAAAGTGTATTTCGAGTAAATGTTTTTCGAGCACATAATTTTCGAGTAAATGTTTTTATAGAATATTTTTTCCGAGTAAGTGTCTGGGTACCGATTTAATCATAAAATAGAAATACGTTTTTAGGAAAACGTTCACAGTTATGCTATGTAGCAATGCTGTAAACATGATTCGCCAAATATTGAAAGACATTAGTTTTCTTAACTTGATTCTAACAGTTTAGCAAAAACAATTGCAAAAACAGTTGCATAATTTCTAAAATTCGTGATGTTTTTTTTAAATTATTAATTGTCAATGGAATTTATTTGAGAATAAATGATTCAAACCAAAACTATATTAAAATGGCCAATCAAGAAAATCAATTTTCTCAATTTAATTTCAAATTTTTTACTTCAATCGTGACTAAATGCTGCATAATTTTATAAAATTGATAAAATTATCATTTAAAGCATACAAGTCTCCAATTCAATTTGATAATACCCTACTACGGCGAACTAGTTTTCAATTATGTATTTTTGCATCCTGTCAAATGAAGAATATAATAATCAATTTGTAAAAGCACGATTGTGCAGAAAAATTGGCATTTCGTCTTCATTTGTGCATACAGATCTTGATATGATGCATTTTAGACTTGAAAATTGTTAAATTTTAATTTTGTGCATTAGAGTATTAGATATTCTTAATAATAGAATACGATTTCTCTCAGTGTACAAATCTCTTTTCTATTCAGGGGATGGTCGTCGCTACCAAACCAATTTTATAAAGCTATTTCCTCTTTTTTTGCGTCAAATATAATATAATAAATTTCTGAATAAGTTCTTGAGTAGGAACTTAAATTGGATTTAAAAATTTAAAAATTGAATTAAAATTACAAACTAGATTTGAACAACATTTTGTGTTTAATATGAATCAAAAGCTAATCGTAGTTTTCAGTAGAAATTCAGAAAATTTCGAACCAGGGCTTGACTAAATATTGAGTTGATTTAAAAAAAACTTCCGGTTTTAAATCCATAAATTTTCAGTTTGAAATTAAAAAAGGTACAATTTTAATTGAGTTACAATTCGAATCACGACACCTTTCAACGTTTTGAGTGAAATTTAAAATCGAAATTAAGAAAATATTTCTGGCTTAAACTAAATGGTTGTACAAGGGTTATTTGGGTTAAAAATTGATTAGGACATTCTATTTGGTTTTGAGAAAAAATTTGAATGTAAATTTGGTATTCTAAGCTAAATTTAAACATAATTTTAATTGCAATTAGGTAAGAATCGAGTTGCAATACGAGATTTTATCTCAAAAAACCAACAAAATTTCCTTAGAATTTAATTTAAGAATTTGTATCGGAAAATGGTTTTGGCATTCCAAACCGGGGGTTGGGTTACAACTCGAATTTTGATTTCACAAAATTTTCAGAGAAATATAAGTTTACATTGCACAATAGATTTACTTTATAAACGAAATCCATGATTCCGGTGTTTGTGGATATTTCACTTTAAATTAATAAAATACAATCAATACAATTTTAAATATTTATTCAATTTAAATATTTATTTTATTATTATATTTTGAGAATAAGTGCTCCTTATTGTGAAATAGTTTCTTATTTTGCTGCAAGATCGATTTCGATGCTATAGCATCATCGTCAGTTGACTTACTTATTAAATTATTTCGTATTTTTCAATCTTTTTTATACTAAACTTTTTTGGAATTTCAATGGTTGCGCCGCACAATTTTTTGATTCAGAACGATTTTCTGGTTACGTTTATTGCATGTTGTATAGTTTATTTGTTGCAGTGTTTATTCTGTTGTTCAACATACATCGGTTGTCTTTATTTTTATATATTTCGAATTCTTCGGTTCGACTAAGCACATCCCCTTTCTTTATTCTATGTAGTACTTGTAAATTTGCTTCATAACTTGTATAATTATGCTGTGTAGAATTAATATGCTGAGCGAATTTTAATTCAGGGTTGATTTTTCCGATTGATTTTACATGCTCCCTAAATCTTTCTTTAAAGGATCGGCCCGTTTGTCCTAAATAAAATGCCTGACAATTTGAACATGTTAATTTGTACACCCCCGTATCCAAAGTTTCGTTACTCCTGTTCTTGATTAATTTGTCTAATTTATTATTGGTTTTGTGCGCCAGAGTATAACCAAAATGCTTAAAGACTTTTTGAATTTTTATACTTGTATGACTCCAATCCATACTTAACTATTTTGTATCATCAACATCACAATTTAGACTGGTATACCCCCGATATTCCATTTTCCTCTTGCATCCATAGTTCATCCTCTCTATATCTGCTGCTTGATACCCATTTTGTTGAGCGATGTATTTAATGTTCCCCAGCTCTACATTGTAGTTTTCATCAGACATTGGAATACTGTTTAGCCTGTGGATCATATGGCGGTATGCTGCTATCTTTTGTTGATACGGGTGATGCGACTTTTGATGAATCGTTTGGCACGTTTGAGTAGGCTTTCTGAAAATTTGGAATTTATGTTTTTGATTTAAATTTTTTATTGTTAGGTCCAAAAAATTTATAGATTTATTATTTTCAATTTCTAATGTGAATTTTAATTTTGTGTGGATTCCATTTAAATAATTATTAAGCTGGTTCAGCTGTCTTCTCGTTCCAGTAAACAATATCAATATGTCATCCACATATCTATGCCAATATTGGATTACTTATGTGTAAACACTTTATATAAATTAAGGTGTAATAAATTAAATCTATTTTTCAACGAATCATGCGTAAGAAAGGGCGTTATACCAAAATAAATAAACATACAAATTAGGAACAATACCAGAACGGCCATTCGTATAAAAGCTAAAGCGGAAAAGATGTGGTTAAAGAATGAGATCAAAATGCTATATACGAAAATCAATAGATTAACAATGGAAGTATACAATCTACAGTTACGGATTGCTAGATATTTCCATTATATATAATACGTCGAAATATTAGAACATGTCAGTGAGCTGGTAGAAACGAGATTGCAGGCCAAGAGGTATACCATAAGAAGGAAGTTAAAAGCACTAGTTATCGTGAGAAACAACATGGCAAATTATTCGTCGAATGTACCAACTACAACCCATCAGTTCCACCATATGATTGAGAACCACACTAATATTCAATTCGACAATAAGGAGGTAGCATTGTTAGAAAAAGGTCTGAAGTACAATATAGCGCCACTTAACAATTCCAATAATCAACGGAGAGTCTTAATGAGCATCGAGAACGTTATCACAAAAACAAATTTAGAACATCAAGCTGATATTAGGAGTATAGTGGTTGACAAGATTAAGGACGAAATTGATCAAGGTCCAGCTACACATAATAGCGAGAATAAAACGGTCATCAGCATAAGGAGCAAAATAAGCAACAACGATGCGGTGATTGTTAAAGCAGACAAAGGGAATACAGTCGTAATAATGAGCAAACGGGAATACAACACAAAAATTGATGAGTTCATTATAAACAACGGGATTCAGGAGTGTAACGATGACCCGACGGCCAGATATAATATTAGTATCAAGGCTGTTATCAGTAAGTCGAGGCATTTTATGAGCAGTAGAGAAATCCGACTAAATAAAGTGATTAAGCCAACAATCCCGATAATCAGAGGCATGCCCAAAATTCATAAGGTGGATATGCCAATGAGACCGATCGTAAACTTCACATCAGCGCCGGCCTTCAAAATTGCAAAACACTTGAACCAATGGCTATATAACAATATTTATATAGAAAATGACCATTCCGTCAAAAATAATTTAGAACTGGTGAACAAAATTGAGGAGGTAAACATACCGAGGAACGGAAAGTTAGCATCTTTTGATGTTACGAATATGTATACGAACATTCCAGTAGAAGAAACAATAGTAATTACAAGACGACTTTTGATGGAGAAACGGATAGATGCACGTATCGTTAACGAGGTTATCGCGTTATTGGAAGAAATCACACGTCAAAATTATTTTAAACACGAATAGAGATTCTATATTCAAAAAGATGGTCTACCTATGGGAAGCTCATTATCCGGAACTTTGGCCAATATATTTTTAAATCATATTGAAAACACGTATATTTTGAACGATAGAAATCAGTTTTTCGGAAAAATCCAATATTGGCATAGATATGTGGATGACATATTGATATTGTTTACTGGAACGAGAAGACAGCTGAACCAGCTTAATAATTATTTAAATGGAATCCACACAAAATTAAAATTCACATTAGAAATTGAAAATAATAAATCTATAAATTTTTTGGACCTAACAATAAAAAATTTAAATCAAAAACATAAATTCCAAATTTTCAGAAAGCCTACTCAAACGTGCCAAACGATTCATCAAAAGTCGCATCACCCGTATCAACAAAAGATAGCAGCATACCGCCATATGATCCACAGGCTAAACAGTATTCCAATGTCTGATGAAAACTACAATGTAGAGCTGGGGAACATTAAATACATCGCTCAACAAAATGGGTATCAAGCAGCAGATATAGAGAGGATGAACTATGGATGCAAGAGGAAAATGGAATATCGGGGGTATACCAGTCTAAATTGTGATGTTGATGATACAAAATAGTTAAGTATGGATTGGAGTCATACTAGTATAAAAATTCAAAAAGTCTTTAAGCATTTTGGTTATACTCTGGCGCACAAAACCAATAATAAATTAGACAAATTAATCAAGAACAGGAGTAACGAAACTTTGGATACGGGGGTGTACAAATTAACATGTTCAAATTGTCAGGCATTTTATTTAGGACAAACGGGCCGATCCTTTAAAGAAAGATTTAGGGAGCATGTAAAATCAATCGGAAAAATCAACCCTGAATTAAAATTCGCTCAGCATATTAATTCTACACAGCATAATTTATAAGTTATGAAGCAAATTTACAAGTACTACATAGAATAAAGAAAGGGGATGTGCTTAGTCGAACCGAAGAATTCGAAATATATAAAAATAAAGACAACCGATGTATGTTGAACAACAGAATAAACACTGCAACAAATAAACTATACAACATGCAATAAACGTAACCAGAAAATCGTTCCTGAATCAAAAAAATTGTGCGGCGCAACCATTGAAATTCCAAAAAAGTTTAGTATAAAAAGGATTGAAAAATACGAAATAATTTAATAAGTAAGTCAACTGACGATGATGCTATAGCATCGAAATCGATCTTACAGCAAAATAAGAAACTATTTCACAATAAGGAGCACTTATTCTCAAAATACTCGTATAATAATAAAATAAATATTTAAATTGAAAAAATATTTAAAATTGTATTGATTGTATTTTATTAATAGATTTACTGTGGAGCAAAGAACAGATAAGTCAAGGGAAAACTAGACTGCATTAGACCGGAAAAGAAAATGATTTTTATGGACTCGAATATAACCATGGATTCATCCAGGATAAAATTAGATTACAATTCCATCTGGATTTGAATCAACTTTGTAACCGTGAGGTCCTCACTTCATGTATTTTGTAGAAAATTCAATTTGATTGAAAATCCATTGAATAATATAACACAAATTTAGAGCAAAAAATCGAAAATCTGCAATTGTGCTCCAATTTCGATAGTTGAACCTTTATCTATTGGCGTTGAGACATATAATCAACAATCATCGCACAAAATGCGATATTCCAAAACGCGATATTTTAAAATTATTAATCTTCCTTCAGTTCACATTTAAAATTTTCCTTCACCTTTATAATGAAATTGAACATGTACGATGGAACTAGGATATGCGTTTTGAAATATCGCTTTTTTTTTTTTTTTTTTTTTTTTTTTTTTTTTTAAACTCTGCAATCTTTTCTGGGGCTCAAGGCACTCCCAACTCTTTCGCAGTTAATTTTACCGTCCTACTTTACGCAGTATTAGCCAAATCGAGGACGTACGGCTATAGACCCGCTTTGTATAAACCACCTGCACATTGCATTGCTTCATGCCAACCTATAGTGCTGACATGAAAGGTGGGTCGGCCCATGGATTCTGCACTCTCAACAGGGGGTCATAGTTGTGTTCATCGTCATCACCGATCGTAATCAGATGATGAAAAATCCCTTTTGCATCCCGCCCCTATCGGGATTCGAACCCGGTACCTCCCGATCCAAACACCGCAGCTTTAACCACTGCGCCGTTTGCTCGGTAAAATATCGCTTTTTGAATTAACGCGTTTTGCACGATATCGCGTTTTGTACTATATCGCGTTTTGTACCTATCGCATTTTGAAATATCGCGTTTTGTACCATGTCGCGTTTTGCACAGTATCGAGTTTTGAAATATTGCATTTTGAAATATCGCGTTTTAAAATACCACTTTTCAAATGGGACCCCAATTGAAGCATTATCTGGGGTCATTTTAGTAAAAAATAGTAACATAAATTTGTGGACCTGGTTTCCGTGGTAATGTCGAACTTTTCGAAGAAATAGTTATCTAATAATATCATGCCATTAGGCTGGAGCAAGTTTAGGAGAAAGAACAAACAGTCAGTTCTAAATAATCTAACATTAATTGTGAGTCTGTGATTTGGAGGCATGAGACTAGAAGATTTATATTGTCATGAATATTGGGGAAGGGGTCTCCAAATTTAAAAAAAAGCAGTGACATCTTTTATGGACCTTGCCTACCCTAAATAACGGAAAATGTTCGTATAACGGACGCTTTGTGGCTGGGAAAGTGTTGCCCGAGGAGTCGGGTAAACCTAATTTTTTTTTTTTAAGTTTTTGTTCCTTTTCTTTTTTTTTGTACTTATACAAGAAATTTCCTTCCTTCCAACAAATGAAAATATGTTGACTTGAATAAATCCAACACTATTATTGTAATTAATCAGGATATGTAGCCTCTTACTTTAAAGCACAGACGCGTGTGGTTCTAGGTTTAATGGTCGTGTCTCAAAACGTACCGCTATTTTGTTTCGTCGTCGCTTGGTGGTCGGATAGTCTAACTTCTATGTGATACGTGGCCCTAAGAGATAATTTTAAAATATTTTAAGAAATTTGCTTTAAGTAATGCTTTCGATCGTACCAAAGATGATTTTCATTTTAAAGAATAGGACAACCATATAGTTCAGAAAATATTTCGTTATGGAATATGTCACTACGTTATGTTTGGCTGAAATCATATATTTGAAGGAATACACGTAGATTTGTTGAAATATTTAAATAAAGTTCTATCAACATTTAATTCACAATTAATTATTTATTTATAAAAGTTTTTTTTAATAATTCAAACAATAAACCCTTAATAAATAAAATATTTGTTTTGACTAATTTGGATTACAATTATTTAGAAATTTTGACAAGTTCGGATTGTCTAATATACTTGAATGATTTCCTTCGATAAATTCCACTTCCACTTTATTGTGTGTGTACTTATCGAGTTCATAATTTTCATCAATATCCAGAATTGACATTTCTTTTGGTCGTATCAATGTAATGGGTGAATTAATTTTTGATAGTTCCCCTGATTTTAAATAAATGACAGCAAGTAATCGACTGTACAGTCCTTCAGCCATTGTTTTTAAGTATAAAGGTGTATACGCTGTCTGATCTTTTCCTAATTCCATTAATTTGTTTATGCGTTCTTCCCATGTCGATAACGATGACATCATTTTTAATGTATCATCCACATTTGCTAGTGGAAACACGACTCGTACAATGGCACAAGCTAACATAATTTGGATGGCATTTTCCGTAATTTCAGTTGTAATTTGATCCAATGCCACTTTTCTAAGGTATATGGGTGAACTATCTATTAGTAACAATTTTCCATGCATTCCTAATTTTTCTAACATATTTGCCAATTCAAGTGCAATTAGGCCACCAAATGAATAGCCAATCAAATAGAATGATTTCATAGTTCTTGTGATTGTTACAACGTCTTGCAACACACTTGAAACAATGTCTTGAATAGTTTTACACATTACAGTATTGGTTAATTGTAAACAGAAAGCAGGTATAGTTAACGTGGACGCAATATTACCCCACGTTGTACCGGCTACACCTTCAATACCCGGAATTATAATTGCAGCACAGTTATAATCATTTTGCGTGTATTGCGTTTTTAATCGCATCATTGGAATACTACTTGTTGGTTCATCGCCCAAATTCTTAAATAATATTTGCATACCAGTTAAACTAGTATCACTAATTTTTAGCTTGGCTTTTTCTGCACTATTTTTATGGGCATCAGCATATTCGTATAGTTTGGCGAACGTTAATGATCTTAAATCTTGTGGCGAAAGAACCAATTCAAATTCTCGCTCTAGCGTTTGTTTAATTTCGACAGCCATTAAAGAGTCCATACCCATTTCAGACAATGTTGCATCCATAGATACTGATTTAATGTCACGAATACTCATAATATTCATAACGGTTGCTATAATATCACCATCACAAGCAATCCTTTTCTCTGCTACCACAATACTGGAAACAATAGGGCACTGGCCAAATAACAATGTATCTAATACCTCTAAACACGATGATATTCTTTGTTGTAATGTACCACCTATTTCCATATCGAGTTTATCTTCTTGCATATCAGCAACTAATCCAACTTCACCTACGGCGCCCCATTGGATAGCCTTTGCGGGAAACCCTTGCAATTGTCGCCGTTCGACAATTCGTTCCATTATAGAGTTAGCCATACCGTAATTTGTTTGGCCAGCATTACCGCGACCACAGGAAACACTAGAAAATACGACAAAATATTTTAAATGTGGACACAGTTTTCTTGATAGCTGATCTAAGAATTGGGTGGCAGTTGCTTTCGGTGCAAATGAGTTTAGAAATTTTTCGGGTGTTTGGTTTTGAAAAATATTATCCTGCAATAAAACAGCCAGATTGAAAATTCCACCAACTGGCCCTAGTTTATTAGCTTCATGTAATAATTTTTCACAACCTTCGGAAGTTCCAATGTTTTCCGTGCTAACCCTAATTTCAGCACCATAGCCTTCAAATACTCTGCAAATGATGAAATAATTTAATACAAAACGTTTTAAACTTTATAACTTTAATAATTAACATACCGTATTCTATACGCTTGATATGGTTTTGAAATGCCACGGCTTGATGAAAGAACGATTTTTCTAGCTCCTCTTACAATTAACCAATCGGTCAATTCTAAACCAAAACCGCCCAAACCACCGGGAATAATGTACGACTGTAACGGATCACAACTTAATTTTGCTGAAACATTGATGGGCAATGTAAATCTGTCCGTGAGACACTCTCTTATTTTTAGTACAACCTTTCCAATGTGTTTAGCGCTCGCCAAATATCGGAAGGCTGACTCAATTTCTGGAGCTTGATATACTGTTGTCGGTAGTGGTTGAATATTTCCAGAATCAAGACCATCTTGTAAAAGTTTTTGAATAATTTCGCGTTCATCAAAAGTTGAAAAGAACAGTTTGTCCAAAAGAATAGAATGGAATGATGCTTCGTTGAGAAAATCTCGGAGTCCAATCTTTGTGTCATTTGCCAAATCAAATTTTCCAATTTCTAAAAATTTACCACCTTTACCCAAACATCTGATAGATGCTAAAAGTTTTTCTTGAGCCAATGAATTTAAAACGTAGTCCACACCAGCACCATTCGTTCTTAATTTAATCATTTTTTCGAAGCTTAAATCACGCGAACTACCAATGTTCGATTCGTCAAGAGACGGGAATGTTTTGAGTAAATATTTTTTTTTCTCAATGCTACTGACCGTTGTATATACAGTTAAACCATAAGCAATTGCAGTTCGAATAGCTGCTAAACCGATGCCTCCTGTACCAGCATGTATTAGTATTGATTGTCCGCTTTGTATATTTGCTCTTACGAAAAAGGCAATGTAAACCGTAGCATATACAACTGGTACCGTAACTGCCTCTTCCAATGTCCAACTATCTGGACACAACCAAGTGAAATTGTTTCCTGAAACGATATGCGTTGTAATAGCACCTGATTTAACCATGCCCATAACACGTTGCCCCTTTTGATTTATTCCAGCATATTCCAGTCCTAATACACATTCTTGTTCTATTCGACTTAAACCAATTGATTCAATACTCAATTTGCCGGTAGCTAACATTACGTCACGGAAATTTAGAGCCGAATATTGTACTTGTACTAGGTCAGCATTTTGGGTCAATGAGTCAGTGAGCGGACCTTGAATCCATTTTAAAGATGATAAATCCCCTTTTTGTGTTATATTAGCATAGGCATGTGTTTCAGTTGGCCCAAATTTGTTTATCATTTCCAATAATAAATGTCGATATGTTCCCCATTTTCCATTTCGATAAACATTAATGCCTAAACCTAGTGCAAGCTGCGTTTTATAAAATGTATGATTGGGATCAAACGATGGTGCTGTTTCATCATCAATGAAAAAACATGAAACTTGATTACCACCTGGTTCCTTACGAATACAGTTCATTAAACCTAGAATACCGGACAGTGGTTCTTTTTCGGCATATGCGATAGTTGGTCCCGAGTTTATTGCAGCCTGTAACAATTTGATCCAAGCAAACGTTTTATCATCTGATGCTATTTTTACTATCGCCATATTCTCCGGTAATTTCTTTTGCACTTGCTTTTGTAACAATACCAGTGTTTCATCTTCGGTTGGAATAACTGCAATCAAATTAAATCCTTGAGGAGTAATTATTTCGCTAACTTCCAAATTATCTGATTCTCGTGACACTAAATAGCCAGCCTCGTTCAAACTATTAACCGCTCTGTTAACAAATTGTAAATTTGATAAGCAATTCTGGCTAATTATGAACATGCAATTATTTTGAGATGATATTTCAGCCACTTCAACCGGAATGCCACTTGACTTAATATCCAACGATGAGAATATCATCATTTCAGTTGTGGTAAGTGGTAAATCTTCGATTGATTCTTTGAATTTTGTGATGATTGGTTCTGCTGGCTGATCGATAATTTCAATTGATTTTACTTTGTAAGTCGGATTATTTTCTAGTGCATGTTGAACACAAATTCGAGCCGCATCGATATGTGAGACCTTAGGTGTTGGAAGGTATGGAATAAATGTAGACGATTCTAGCACGGGTACGCCGGGTGGTTTACGTCTTGAAATATAATTTGCATGCATTCCTTTTATTTCAATACCACCAGCCTGTATGATTTCTAAATAATTATTTGCATACGCCTCAAAGAAATGTGTTTCGGGCTTTTCTGGATCAAAATGTTCATTAATAAAGTCAATATGTTGTTTTGTGTTCACTGTAAGTCGTTCGATTCCGGTTGGAAGCATTAGTCCACGTGTATCTTTTCCAACTATGGTCATTTGTAGTAAACAATCCATAAATGATACCCAATTATTTTCCCATCTCACTTTTCCCCGTAGCCCATCTGCTCTGGCTTCGATAACGTTTTTGAAAGCTCCGCTGTAGTGATATCCGCGTAGTCGAAGCTCTTTGTAGAAATCTTTGGTTGGTAAAATTGGACAGTCTGATTTTGGTACTGGTATAAACTTATCAGCTGTTGAATTATCAGGCAACTCCTTAATATAACCAGTAACAATCGATTCTGATGATTCCATTACTTCGAAACGGCCTGAACCTGAATTAATCATTATTATAAATTCAACAAGTGATTTCTCTAAAATTGTTGTTGCTCGTATGAATTTAACATCCTCGAATTGAACGTTTATTTTTGTGAACAAATATTTTTTCATTTGTGCAAATGTTTCCCACACTAAATGCAAATAACCGGTGGCGGGGAATAAACATCGTCCTGAAATAATCATTATAGAAATACATTTTTAGGTTAAACAGAATAATAACCTACCATCAATGACGTGGCCTGCAACATATTCAAAATCTTGATCGTCCAAGGTGACATCCATACGTTTCTCACCACTTCTCGATTGTTCCACTTCAAATTCTAATACGTGCCAGTCTTCTGTATGATCCCAACGAACTAGATGAGAAATTCTGGGTGTACCGCGTGATACTGGAAACTCAACATTGGGATAAATATTTTCAATGGCGATATCCAAACCGGCTAGGTAGATTCTGTTCAAAAGTTAAGGTTATCATTAGCTAGTTCTAAAGATTCGGAATAATGTAATTTATACTTACTTCCCCAATGCTGTCAGGAAAAACGTAAGATTTTCTTTATTTCCTCGTTGAGTCAGTGGGATGTGAATGGCATTAGACATTGATTTTCTAATGATTGCCTGTAATAAGCCATGCGGAGCTATTTCGATGGTAATTGCATTCGATGGCAATAAAGCTGATACCTCTTCAAATAATACGGAACTCAATAAATTATTGGTCTGATACCCGGCTGAACAAAATTGGGCTTCTCGTGTATTCCACATATTTTTTGGTACACTTGTACTGAGCCATTTTTCTGAACGTGGTTTTGGATCAGTTATAATTTGCGATAAATAGTTCAGTAGCGTAGGTCCCATATTAGAAATGTATCGTGAATGGTATGCGATATTTGAACAAGGTACTTCTCTAGCAAATACACCGTCTGATTTCAATTTTAATACGAATTTTTCAACTTCATCCTGTGGGCCAGAAATTTTGCACGACTCCGGTCCATTATGGTAAGCAACATCAATTGTTGATGGTAATATTTTGATCAATTCTTGATATCCTAGTCCAACAGCGGCCATTGATCCTTTAATTTTTTCTGTTTCAATGCTAGCAATACCTCTAGAGTAAGCGCAGAGTATCATCTGTTCTGCTGTTAGACAGCTATCTGCATAAGCACATCCCAATTCACCGAAAGAGTGGCCAATTATTACATCTGGTTTAATACCTATAGATGTTAAGACATCACAAATAGCCACCTGAATTGAGGCAATGCCAACAAATGAATTTAAAATATTGTCGAACGTTGTCGTGTCGGGTGACGTTATAATATTGATCAAATCCAATCCTTTCGGTTTTAACACATTATGACATTTTTTGATGGTATCACTGAAAATTGGTATTTCCATTAAACTGGTTCCCATTTCAGCCCATTGTGAGCCCATTCCGCTGAAAATATACACTATTGGGCTCTTAATACCACTAAAATGTTGTACTTCGTTTGTAATACAATTCGCGTTTTCACCTTCAACATGGCTGTAAACACCAAAACTACGAAATACATTACCGGAAACCGTTTCTGATTGATTGCTATGAATAAGTGCAACATATTCAATATCTAACGGTATTGTTGCTAAATAATTGTGAACAGTTTGGCATGCTTGTTCTGTACGTCCAGACCAATTAATTAGTCTAGGTAGTTTATCTTTGGGGGCCGCCTTATTTAATTTCTCTTTCGGATGAGCTTCCAGTAGCACATGAGCGTTAGCCCCACCAAACCCAAATGAATTGATTGCAATCAATGGACCAGGTAGTGGTTGTGGATCAACAACTACTTGTAAATGATTTTCTTCTAGTGCTTTGACACCAGAACGTGCTTTCACAAAATGTATATTTGGTGGAATTAATTGATTTTCCATTGCGATAATACATTTAGCAATGGAGCACATACCAGCAGCTGGTTCTGAATGGCCCAAATTTGATTTGACTGAGCCAACGGGAAGTGGCTTCTTACGATTTTCACAGAAAACAATATCCAGCGTATTACATTCCTCTGGATCACCAACAATTGTACCAGTACCATGAGCCTCAACGTAATCGATATCTTCCGGTTTTATTTGTATATCTCTATAAAATTCAGATAAAAGTCGTGTTTGCATTGGAGCCGATGGATATGTTATACCTTCTTCCTTGTATCCATCGCAATTGGTTTTTGAATATACCACAGTACCATAAATACGTTTTGCATCTTTCGCTTTTTGAATTAACATGCATGAGACAGCCTCTGATCTATTATAACCTGAAGCACGGTCATCAAATGGTCGACAATATCCTTGAGGTGAAAGTACACCTAAACGTGTAAATTGGAGTGTAATATATGGATGGAGTAATAAATTCGAAGCACCTACGATAGCAGCATCACATTCTCCACTACGTATAGCCGTAAAGGCCGCATCTAATGCAAACATTGTACTACTGCAAGCGGTATCAACGAAAAATGAGGGTCCTTGTAAATCAAGAACATATGAAATTCGATTAGCAAGCATAGCACGACTACATCCAGTAATGCCAAATCCTCCTCCTGTAAATTTTTCATATATTTTATACTCCGTTTCGGATAGGCAGGCACCAATAAAAACACCGGTACGGCTTCCTCTTAATGATTTTGGATTAATGCCAGCATCTAGTACAGCCTCGTAAGCATGTTCGATTACTAAGCGTGCCTGAGGATCCATCATAGCCGCTTGCTTTGCATGAACTCCAAAGAAGGTTGCATCAAACTTTTGTAAATCATGGATTTTTCCTGTCCGTCTTGGAATTTCCGCATGTTCGTGACGCCATCTCATTTCACTATCGTCGACCAAGTCGATCTATAAGAATGAAAAATGTTACATTAAAATAATTTATTTGTTTTATTTATTTTACTTGAAAAATTGTGCTAAGGTCGCTGAATATGGCGGCATAGTGTGAACCGGAAGTCATGTTTTAATTTTATGATTTTTATGTTTTAAATGTCTAATCAAAAATCATTTTATGGAACATGATTTTTCTTGTTGTTGTTATTTTTTTAAAGATACAGCCTGTCAAGTATTTAAACATTTTATTCATATGGTTTTCAATTTATTGCTAACTATTTATTCAAAATTTATATAGTTGGGCTTAACTCGTCAACATTACAACAGTTAATTTTCACCAAAGTATAAAGTTTTGGTGTTTTTTATTTTGTGTCTATTGTGCTGACACTTAACTTAATTTGTAACAATATTGCATACTATAAATATTTAATTGATACTTTACATTTTGTGCTGACATTAAAAAATTTAAAATTATATATAAAACGTAGCATTTAATAAAATAAGGCAGAATTTAAATTGACACTAACTGATTTTGTTCTCATTAATTAAAAGACCCCACCAGCGGTAACCTTTTAATTAATTAAATTTACATAAATCCGATATAACGGGCAACATTGTAAACTTTGGTCCTTCGAGCCATTAAAAACAACTGGCACCTATAAGAAATACGCCAAGCAAGAACTGCTAAGAAATCAAGAACAAAAAACAGAAGAGATATAGCAGCTCATCTCAAATTACATGAAAGATGGAGCACAGCGGAAAACAAAAACCTATCTTGAGAGGAAAATCGCAGAGTTGAACAAGTCTTACAACGAGTATGTTGATGAAGACAACAAGATCAGAGATTTTCAAAACCCATTGATGTCAACACATCAATACTTCAAGGATAGAGAAACGGTGTCGAAAAGATACACAACAACCATTGAGGATATTCGCCAACGCCTTAAAACACCAAGTTAGCCATCCACACCACTTCCAACATCAGATGCGGCAGGAACAAATAAACAATTTAACTTCAACAACAACACGACAGAGGATGGGATATCAACAAGTGAAGTTAAGAGCCAACAACCCAAGGCGTCGACCGTGGAGTCAAACGGTGCTTTCAGCCAATTGCCAAAATTCAGGCAACAGTTGAAGCAGCAAGACATCCGAATGCGGGGTTTATATCGAGAGATTAGATTAGCTGAGGACATACTGTCTAGTAACAACAGATCCAGACCAGCTTTAAAAATAAAATTAAAAAACATGGAGAGGATGATGATGCAGATCAGCGACCTTCATGAACAAATATGCATGGAGACTTCCGAAGAACAGGAAGCAAATTCAAAATATTTCGTAGACCAACACTATGAAAATTTAAACAATGAACACGAGAAGATTGTAATACAATTAACAACATTATTGGAAGAAGAGGAATTAGGCAAGATAAAACCATTAGAAATTCGTCTACCACCAGTAGAAATCCCACATTTTCACGGGGACTACACGAAGTGGGTAGGTTTCTCTGATACATTCAAACATTTAGTTCATAACAATAATCAGCTCAGCAAGACACATAAAATGAACTACCTTAAAAGTCACATAGAAGGGTCAGCTGGAAAATTATTGAGTCATTTGGAACCTACTATGGAGACAATTACGATGCAGCTTGGGAAATATTATAGAGAACCGCTTCAACAACAGGAGATTACTCGTATCTAACTTGTTGAACACTTTATTGAATCAGCATACGATCAACACGGAGTCGACTGCTGCGATCAAACACTTGCATGACACAACAACCGAGTGCCTTTACGCCATAAGGAATACAGGCATAAATATTGAAACATGGAGTCCTTTCATCATCTTCAGCTTGTTGAAAAAGTTGGACAACGAGTCACGACGGCTATACGAAAGCTCTCTAGAGAACCCAAGAGAATTTCAAGAAACAAACCAATTATTGAAGTTTCTTGAAAGGCGTTTCCAATCTTTAGAAGCGATCGGTAACAACAAGATAATACCAACCCAACAAGTGAGATTTCAACCACAACCGCTAAGACGAGCTTTCGTAACTGCCCCACAACCAAGTAATATTTGCGTGTCCTGTGTCGGAAAAACCACAGGACCGAATCATGCCAACGTTTCAAAGATTTAACCATTTCTGAAAGAAATCAGATGGTCAAGCTGCACAATTTGTGCAGAAATAGCAGCATCAAACTGAGTTGTTTTACCTGCAAAGGCAGACATCATGCGTTGCTACATGTAAAAAATCAAGAAAACAGTATTGCAAAGCTGAACATCTCAACACTCGACAAGGACAGTGGCCCGGTACTTTTAGCAACAGCCCTAATAAAAGTACAGAATGGGTTCGGTAGTTTTACTCTACTACGAGCACTGATCGATCCAGGCTCACAGGCTACTTTCATCACAGAGCAAGCAGCACAACAACTAGGCCTGCCAGGGATAAGAGTTCTAACTGAAATTTCTGGAATTTCAGCAACAAAAGGACCAGCCAATCAACAGATAGCGATAGAAATAAGTCCCAGATTTCCATCGAAGTTAATGCTTTAGTTCTGGGAACTATCACCAAACCACTTCCAGACAAGAATACATTGGGTTTAGACAGCGAATTACAAAAAGAAGTAATCGTAGCCGACCCTACTTTCGACACTCCAGGAACTATTGATTTTTTAATATGCGCCGACATATATGGAGAAATCATGTTCGCAAAGATCAGAGCTAGGATGGATCATATCTGGTCGTCTAACTCAAAACAACAGCATGAAGGTCACACGGTTAATTAGCCACGTCACATTAGCAGAGATAGACAAGCAATTAAAATACTTTTGGGAATCCGAAGAATTGCATCCTAAACGAAGCCTAACTGCTGAAGAGATCGAAGCCTAACTGCTGAAGATTCAATTAAAAGACTTTAAGAATCAATATCACAATTTCATGAACGAGTACATCCAGTTGATTCACATGGAACTAATTAAAGATGATATGGAAAAAGATGCTTATCGGGTTTACTACATGCCACACCATTCTGTCATAAAAGAAGATAGCACAACTATGAGATTGAGGGTAGTTTTTGACGCTTCCTGCAAAACAACAACAGGAACATCACTAAATGAAATAATGCATGTTGGTCCAACATTACAAGACAACTTAACGGCAATATTGATCAGATGGAAAAAATATCGTTATATGATTGCAGCGGACATTGAGAAAATGTTCAGACAAATCAGAATAGCCCGTGAATTTTCAAAATTTTCAACGAATCCTGTGGCGATCTGAAACAAATAAGCCAATGAGCAGTTATAGATTAAAAACTATCACATACGGAACAGCGTCTGCAACTTATTTGGCTACAAAGACGTTACAACAATTGGTTCAAAGATTGTTCAAAACGATTTCTATGTCAACAATCGCAGAAGCAATCGCTGCGAAAAAGGAACTACTAAATCTCCTTTCCGGTGGAGGTTTCAACCTCAGAAAATGGTCTAGCAATAAAAAAGCGTTATTAGAAGAGCTTCCAGAAAATCTGAAAGAAACAGGACTCCACACTATAGAATTTAGTGATACAGTGAAAACACTTGGGCTCCTGTGGAACTCTTCAACAGACACCTTTCAATTTAAAGTTATTTTGCCAGCATCTAAAACAACAATATCCAAACGAACAATCTTATCAGAGGCATCAAGGCTTTTCGATCCGTTAGGATGGTTAGCACCAGTGGTGATCCAGGCAAAAATTCTACTTCAAGATTTATGGGCTTATGTTGTAGGATGGGACAAAAACTCCACGTAAATCTTGAAAACAGGATTGGATAAATTACAACAGTGACGCCAAAATTGAACTACATGGTTTTTGTGTCGCCTCGAATCAAGCATACGCTGCAGTAGTATACAGTAAAACAAACAACCAAATCACAATAATTGCAGCCAAAACAAAGGTTGCACCGTTAAACCAAACAATATCCCTACCAAGATTAGAGCTCAACGCCGCATTGCTACTTTCTAAAATGCTCAAAAATGTGAAACATGCGTTGAACATCAACAGCAATATATCAACATTTTGCTGGAGCGATTTCACAGCAGTTTTGGGTTTGATAAAAGGAAACCCACAAAACCATAAGACTTTTGTGGCGAACAGAATAACAGAGATACAAGCCATCACCGATCCTAGCCAATGGCATCACGTGGTCTCTAATGAGAATCCTGCTGACTGCGCATCTCGAGGTTTAAACCCAGTTCAATTATGAACCCACAAAATTTGGTGGGAAGGGCCAAAATGGCTAAAGGATTTAAGCTATCCAATAACAAAAATCAACAATGAAGAAATGGAACAAGCGGCCAGCATGGAACGAAAATCAATAAAAACATTTACAACAACAGTGAAAAAGCCTGTGATTGAATTCTATAGATTCTCTTCGTGACAACGGCTTGTTCATAGCATTGCATACTGTCTACGATTTCCATCAAATGCAAAATCAAAAACGCATCGCTAATGGCTATAATCAGAGTCACACAGCAGGAAGGTTTTGAACCAGAATTAAAGAAGTTAAAAGCGAATCAAAACCTACCAAATAATAGTACAATCTTAACACTAACTCCATTTCTAGACGGAAATGACCTACTCAGAGTCGGAGGTAGTATAACAAATTCTAATCCCCCCAGAGAAACTGCTGAAAATAAGGTTGGACTCAGCCATAAGGCAGCATAGCTTTCGTAAAGATCATTCATCCATCAATGCCATTACGGAGGTAACCAGCGCGGTTGCCCGGGCGGAGAGAGCGAGCCATCAGACAATACTAATGGTGTTCCTCGTTACTCTTGACAACGTCAGAAACACCTTTAACTCGGTGAGATGGTAGGACATACTAGGGATGCTTCGGCGGTCATTTGAGGCTTGAGGGTGATGCATGACTGACTACCTGAGGGATAAGAGGTTATTGTACGAGACGGCAAGTGGAGTTAAAAGGAAGAGTTCACTGCCGGAGTGGCACAGGGTTCGATTCTTGGCCCAGATCTGTGGAACGTACTGTACGACGGCTTGCTCAGGCTTGAAATGATGAAAATGCCTGGATGAAAGGTCACGGGCTAAAGTTGGCAATCCATAAGACAGAGATTGTCATGCTTAGCAAGAGCAGGATACCTACCTCGCCTAAGCTATGGAGAGCACATCCGAAAGGTCTGTGAGAGGGCGGCGATAGTTGCTGCGTCTCTTAGCAGGCTGATGGCCGACGTCGGGGGACCACGTTCCAATAGACGAAAGGTCATTATAGCAGCGGTACAGCCGTTCCTCTCATATAGGGCGGAGATTTGGGCTGACGCCATGAACCACTGGAAGTATCGGATGCGAATGCTATCGACTCAGAGAAACTCGATACCGGAGACGACGGATAAGGACCGATAGACGATCACGCTGATCAGGGTCCTTCGTTCACGGATTAATAAAGGTCACGGTGAAGCAAATTTCTTCGTAAGCCACTTTTTGACAGGGCATGGGTACTCCAGGGCCTACCTCCACAGGATGGGAAAGCTAAGGTCCGCTCAGTGTTTGTACTCCCCAGAGGAGCGGGATGACGTGTGACACACTTTTTCCAGGTCCGATGGATTCTCGATGGAGCAGGCGGCTCACTTCTTTAGTGGGGGTGAGGGGTTACGCCGAACAGAATAGTGGCGATAATTCTCCAGTCGGAAGAGGCATGAAGAGCAGCCGCATATCACAAAGAGGGAGGAGGACTGCTTAGCGGATCCATAGGAGGCAATAGGGGGACGAGGGGCATAAGCAGTACAGGCCAGACCGAAATAATGCAGAAGCGGTTCCGGTTTGGGGTTTTTTCCATGGCTTGTTGGTGATTTGTTAGTGAGTCAAGTCTCTCACACTATTGGGCGGAGTGCAGCTCCGCTCTTCGCCTTTTGAAGGTTTTTTCACCTACAAAAAACAAAACATTAGTGGTCACGCTTTGGTCGCGCTCAGGTCGCTCTGAGTTACAGTTTTATAAGATTGAAGTTAAATTTCAATTAATTATGATTACGATTTTCAGAAGTGTCCAAAAATTTGATTCAGCAAACTAAAACAAAAGGGTTTCAGAGTTTTTAATGATTTTTTAGTTAATTAATTAATTTCGATTTGGTTTTTTAGGTGAAACCTCACTCAGCTATCCAGAAACTTTAAGCATGCAGCGGACATTTAGTTTAGAAATTGTGTTGTTGTATTGTGCTACTATTTTATTATATATGTTAGTAATACTAACTCCACATACTAACTATCGACTATTTAGGTATCTGAAACCGGGTTGATTCTTTAATTCTAATATACCTTTCCTATCTTTTGGTTTTATTATGTATAAAAGGGTGTACGATGGACCCGCCGTCTTACCAATAATCTTGCTTAGTCTTGATCATACACTCAAATCAATCAATCAAAACAAATTAATTACATTTCTTCAATAAAACATAGCGACCAACTACAAACACTACCACAATTAAACAACTTGATATCTGCAGACTTTTTGAAAAACATAGCCTCAAAGTTCATATTTGACAAGTAGGAAAAAAGTTCTATACGTAATAAAACCAAACCATCTCGACAATAAACTATTACAAATTAATCGATGATAGGGGAGCATAGCGCGCAGATGTTGTCGGGGGTTGAGAATATAGGAGTGGATCCCTCTAGTTTTTATAATTTTTGAGTAACGGAACTATTTTGTTTTTTTCTTTATATCCTAATTATTGTCTAAGGCACTAGAATTTTAAGCACAATAATCTTATATTAACACTGATTTAATTGTTCACATAAATTTAAATAGATGGTTCTTTGTTTTGTTTGTTTATCCAGCCACAAAGGCGACGTATCCTTTAATTTATGACAAATTAATTTACCTTATTGTACAAAGCATATTCCAATTCATTTATATTTTTTGAATTTGGAAATCTTCCAGCTATTCCACTTATAACAATTTCATCACCGGGCTTACAGATTGTTCTAAAACGAATTTCGTCATTATTTAAAATGTCTCTATCGGTTTCAACCATTTTTAAAATGTTCTTTAAACTGTTTTCACAAAAAAAAAAAATCACAAAAAATATTTTTTTAAGTAATTTTTAAAACTATGATTTTTTTTTTTTCACTTTATGTTAGGGTTAAGCAATTTATCTAGAATTACGAAAACAACTAACAATCATTCCCATTTGGTTTTAGCTTTTATATAATTTTTTTTTTGCAATATTATTTAATTTATTTTATTTTATGATAATTATAAATTAATTATTTATAAGAGAAATGTAAACTGCAATAAAATACATAGTATTTACAAATAACCTTTTACCTCTGGCTAATTTAATTCCGTTTTAATAAAATGAACTTCATAATTTGCATTTGTTTTGTATGTTTGATAATTATTGACTTTTTTTAATTAATAATATCTTCTTACTATAGATGAACGTAAGTAACTCTAGGGTCTGCTGATTGTCCTTCCATACAAAAAATTTCAATTATTTTTATTAACTAATTGATTGTTAAATTCGATATTCAAAATTCTTAATAACATAATTTATTGAATAAATAGTATTTTTTTAAAGTAGAACTACTACGTCTATGTAGCTTCAGTATTTTAAGTTTTTCGTGTCACGAAGTTTGCTACTCTGTTTCGGTAATATTGCACTGAAAAGATAAGAGCTAGAATACAGATGATGCATATACCTTTAAATGTGGGGGGTGGGGGTGAATAATAGAGATTCAGAAAATATACGAATGTACCTAGTGAGTTGCGCCTTAGCTAGCTGATAAGGTGTGCAGCGTGCAACACACGGCAAACGAAACAAATAAATTAAAACAATGATGACAAAAATATTTGATTAAATGATTTGTTTTAATTGATAATAAATCAATTAATTTAGTAAATTCATTTATTTATGGCAGTTCTTTTAAAATGTATTCAGTCGGAAGCTATAAAGGTTTATAAGTTCGGTGTTAAGTTAAGATAAGATTGATATATGAGGTGCTTTGTATGCTCCTTTTGAAATTTTTTCATTCACTTCTAAAAGATAATAAATTTCAATGCCATGAAGACCACTGTTTCCAATATTGATCCAGTCAGAAAACATTTAAGAAAATATTTCAATATTTTAAACATTGGAAACCTCACAGATCACAATTCGGTATTGTTCTAATTTTTTCTGATTCTGCAAAACGACCTCTAGCAAAGTCGTATAGAGTATAGAGCCATAATCTTAATGACGTATTTTTTAGAAGCTTTTTTAGTGGTATAACTTTTCACTGATTTCCATAGGAATCCATAGTAAAAAAGGTGTTTTCTACATAAAAGTTTTCTACATATCTTTAAGAACAATATACAAGAAGTTTATTGGTATTAAGTAAATATTACTTGCAGAAATATTAAAATTAAATTATTTCTAAAATATATTTTGTCGGACATTCATTTTGAAAAATACATCAAAGTTGGCTCTGACAAATTAAAATAATACTTGCTAAATTTATCTTTAGTTTTACTAGTGTACGTAAGATTTCTAAAATGGTTACAGAAAAATACGATAAAAAATTATTTATTCACAAAATTATCACACGTTAATAAATTTTGTGAATTTGTTTTGAATTTCCTATAATTTTTGAACTTGAAATTTCTCCAGGTGGTAAATTTTGGTACGATTTTTCCAAATTTTTACGGCCATCACTGCCATCTATGTAATATATATTGACTTAATGACCAAACGAATCGTAGTAAGCTTTTATTTTAATTTGACCAGAATGCTGTTGTTATGAAATTTTTTTTATATTTTGGTTTAAATAAATCAATTATTACAAGAAAATGAAAACTATTTACTTAAACGACATTCATATATGTTGAAATTCAAACATTTATGAAAGTATTTCAGAAATCATAATTAAGAATTTGTAACGTTTTCATTTAAAAATTTGTCTTAGGAAAAAAAGTGATTTCCCATATGTTTTGTGTGTTTTACTATGAAAAGTTCCGTTTTTTCCTCGTTTCTAAGTCCCTTATAAAAGCTCAGATTTTTTAATTATGGCTCTATAAAATACAGGGTGCTCTGATACTATGCGTATTCTGCTATGTCTGAAAAATGTATTACAATTTTTTTTTTCAACTCTCGACTCTTATTCAATTAATTTTACAACTTTTTATTAAGTTGCTTTTCCAATTTTTTTGCAACTGGTTTTTAGTTAATAATTTTTTTTTACTTTAATTTAAATTAATTAATTAATTCGTATAATTTCTGTATATACTTATGGTATGTACATTAGTATTTAAGATCAATTATTCAACACCCCAATGATAGACAAGTTCATGTATTGATGCAGTTTTGACCTGATGAGCCTATGATGAGATGTAAATACATTAAAATGATCTTATACCCTAGACACACTGCGATTTAATAAAACCGATTTAGTGAATTTTTCGAGATTAGCCGCAGTGTGTCAACCTCAATTTAGCTAATCTCTTTGTTTTTGCATAGAAACTTAAACTAGTTTAGCTAAATCGGATTTATTAAACCACATTCTGTCTAAGGTATTAGGATCGGTTGCATATTAGAAATAACTCAAAATTTAAGTAAAAAAAAAATATTAAAATTCCCTTACACAGGAATGCTGTGAGAATGTGACGAAGAAAATTTGTAATGTAATGGATGTGTTAGTATAATCCGGTAATACAACCTATACACAGTAGATTTTGTATATATAGAATGTAAATTGTCGTACAAACAGTCCAGCCGCCATGGCCTGATGATAGGATTAATTATTTCATAATCATAGGCTCATTAATTCGAAACTGGATTTAAATTCTCTAAACTTTTTCGGAAAATATTAACTTCAAATAAAATTAAAAGTTATTTAGTTAATTATGCAAATCTTATTCAATTAATTGAATCGCAACTTGTATTTGAATAATGTTTGCAACTTTCATTCAATTAATTTCGTCAACTTTTATTTAATTACTTTTCAACTCTCATTTAATTAATTTTGCAACAGAATCAATTTTCCATTGATTTTTGTAACTTTTATTTATTTAATTTTTCACTTATATTTAGTTAATTTTTCAAATCTCATATAATTAATTTTACAATTCTTATTGCATTAGTTTTGCAACTTTTATTTACTTAATTTTTGAACTTTCATTTAATTAATTTTGCATCTTTATTCCATTTAATTTCGCAACTTTATTTAATTAATTTTTTAACTTTTATTTAATTAATTTGGCAACTTTTATTGAAAAAGTTTTTGCAACTCTTAATCCATTAATTTTTGCAACTTTCATTTAATTATTTTTATCTTTTATACAATTAATTTTTCCAACTTTAATTCAGTTAATTCTTACAACTTTTACTCTATTAATTTTACAACTGTTATTAAATTTTAAATTTTTGCTATTTTTATATAGTACTACTTTTAATTTATTTTTCAGCATTGATTTAGTTAACTTTGTAACTTTTATTTAATTAATTTGGAACTTCTATTAAATTAGTTTTTGCACTTTTACTTAATTAATTTTTCAACTTATATTTAGTTTGTTTGTTTCTTGATTTATTTTTTACCGTCCTACTATACGCCTGGAGTAGCCAAATCGAGGACGGGCGGCTACAGATCCGTCTTTAAAAACCACCTGCACATTGCATTGCTTCATGCCAACCTGTAGTGCTGACATGAAAGGTGGGTCGGCCCATGGATTCTGCACTCTCAACGTTTTTGTAACTATTGTTCCATTAATTTTTCAACTTTTAATTTTGCAACTCTTATTCGATTAATTTTTGCAAATTTATTTAATTAATTTTTGCAACTGTTATTCAAATATATTTTGTAACTTTTATTAAATTAATTTTACAACTTTTATTTAGTTAATTTTTCAACTTTTATTTAATTACTTATGAAAATCTTATTCAAATAATTTTTGTAACTTTTATTCGTTTAATTTTTCCAAATTTCATTTTATTAATATTTCAACTTTCATATAGTTTATTTTTCAAGTCTTATTTAATTAATCATTGCACCCTTTATTCCAGGGCTGTGGACTCGGAGCGGAGCCGGAGTCGGAGTCGCTGAGTTTATGTTTATTTTCGTATTTTTAAAGGAGCCGGAGTCGGAGCCGGAGCCTTGTGGAATAGACAGACTCCGGCTCCGAATTGTTTTTGATTACGTAGCCCAATTATTTATATATGCATTAGCGCAGTTCAAATTGGAATTCAAAATCGGACTAGCCAAAGTTAGGGTTTCTTCTCGAAAAATCTTCGTCTATTTTAAAGCCTAGTACGATGTTCAAGTGAAATGAAGTTTTCACTGGTCTCCAAAAATATAGGAAGATAAATCTGATGTGAAAATTTAGTTTGACGAGCTTCGTAAATATTTCAGTGCGTACAACTCCATGTTGTGTCTGACAACGTATTTTACACAATAAAATTCACTTCGATCCACAAAACGCAAAAACTCAAATGAAATTGTCAAAATTTATCTTCACATTTATCGTCTGAAATTCAGCGGTGAAATTTTCATTTTCGTTTTCGCTTGTATCATTTTTATATGAGAAATTTCATTTCACTTCAGCAGCGTACCGGGCTTAACTCTCGAAATCTCGCGAAATTAAGGTCGAGATACGTGTAGAAAGTCGAGAAGTCGACAAATTTGGGTTAAGCGCGCAAATCTCATTAAGTATTTTGTCATCACATTTCACCAAAATTACTGATGTTAAACCAAACAAAAAATTGAAAAGAAAGACATCAAGAAGAATTGACAGGGACTTACTGCACCTGACAAATTTCAAACATGTGACCTTGCAATCGGTAAAAAATCAATAGAAACCCTCCCAGTTAAAGCGCTGCAGTAAATAAAAAATAAAAAAATACCGGCTCTTGAGATTGAGCCGACGACCTTTGTAAATTAACACCGACACGCTATCGTCCAGCTACTGCTTGCTTGCCAAATATCCACAGCTTTTCAGCACATAAATAACAGCGTTTCACGGAAATGAAAATCCTATTTGGAGCTGGAGGAGCTGGAGTCAGAGTTGGAGCCGGAGTTGGAGCCGGAGCCGAAGCCGGAGCTGGAGCCGGAGTTGGAGCCGGAACCGAAGTCGGAGCTGGAGCCGGAGTTGGAGCCGGAGCTGGAGTTGGAGCTGGAGCCGGAGTCGTTAACAAGGTTATAAACTTCCGGAGTGGGAGCCGGAGCCGGAGCCGGAGCCGAACATTTTTGCTCGGACTCCGCAGTCCTGCTTTTAATTTTTGCAAGTTAAAAGTTGACAATTTTATTGAATAAGAGTTCCACTATTAGTTAAATATACCATATGTTGAAAAGTTTACTAAATAAAAGATGTAAAAATACTAAAATAATTAGTAATTTTACATCTTTTATTTAGTTAATTTTTCACCATCTACTTAATTATTATTGCAAATCTTATTCAATTACATTTTAAACTTTTATTTAATTAATTACTTCTAGTTAATTAAATTTGCAAATCTTATTTATTTAATTTTTTCAACTTTTATTCAATTATTTTTTGTAACTTTTAATTAATTAATTTTACAACGTTTATTTAGTTAATTTTCCAACTTTTATTTTATTAATTATGCAAATCTTATTCAATTAATTTTTGTAACTTTAATTCTACCAATTTTCGCAACTTGCATTCAATTAATATTTTAAGTTTCATTTAGGTAATTTTGTAAGTCTTATTTAATTAATTTTTGCAACTTTTTCTTTATTAATTTAAATATTTATTTTGTATTTAGTTAATTTTTGTAACTTTTATTCAAATAATTTTGCATGTTTTATTCAATTAATTTTTGCATCAATTATTTAATTAATTTTAGAATTGCATATTTTATTTGCAAAGAATAATGAAATTTTTATTCAAATAATTTTTGGAACTTTTATTTAATAACTATGCAACTCATTTTCTATTAATTTTTGCAACTTTCATTTAATTAATTAAGCCAATTGTAATCAATTAATTTTTGTAACTTTTATTCGATTAATTTTTGCAACTTTCATTGAATTAATTTTACAACTTTTATTTAGTTAATTTTCAAACTTTTATTTCATTAATTGTGCAAATCGTAATCAATTAACTTTGGTAAGTTTTTTCCATTAATTTTTTGCAAACTTTCCTTCATAATTTTTAACTATACTTACTTAATTTTTCTAGCCTTATTTAATTTTTTTTTTGCAACATTTAATCTATTAATTTTTACAATTTTTATTTAATAAATTTTCAACTTTGATTCAATTAAATTTTGCAACTTTTGTTTAATTAATTTTACAACTTTTATTTAGTTAATATTACAACTCTTAATAAATTACCATCTGCAACTTTTATTCAATTAATTTCTGCAAATTTTATTTAATTCATTTTCAACTTTTATTTAGTTACTTTTTGTACTTTCATTTAATAAATTTTTCATCTTTATTCCATTTAATTTTGTACTCTTAAGAGTTGCAAAATTAATTAAATAAAAGTTAAAAAATTAATTAAATAAAGTTGCTTAGTTAATTTTTTAATTTTTATTTAATTAATTTTGCAACTCTTATACAAAAAGTTTTTCCAACTCTTATTCCATTAATTTTTGCAATTTTCACTTAATTAATTTTAATTTTTATAATTAATGTTTCCAACTTTAATTCAGTTAATTCTTATAACTCTTATTCAATTAATTTTTGCAAAAATTTATTTAATTAATTTTGCAACTCTTACTAAATTATTTTGTACAAATCATTTAATTAATTTTTCAGCTTTTATTTAGTTAATTTGGCAACTCTTAATTAATTAATTTTTGCAACTTTTATTAAATATATTTTTCAACTTTTACTAGGATAATTTTTTATTTTTTTTATTAATTTTGCGTTATTAATTAATTGCGAACTTCTATTAAATTAGTTTTGGCACTTTTACAACTTATATTTAGTTAATATTTTAAGTTTCATTTAATTAATTTTGCAACTCTTTTTCAAAACTTTTTTGCAACTATTGTTTCATTAATTTTTGCAAATTTTATTTAATAAATTTTACAATTATTATTTAGTTAATATTTCAACTTTTATTTAATTAGTTATGAAAATCTTATTCAAATAATTTTTGTAACTTTTATTCATCTAATTTTTGAAAATTTCATTTTATTAATATTTCAACTTTCATATAGCTCATTTTTCCATTTCTTATTAATCATGTCAAGCTTATCGTTCTTGACTGTTTGATTCAAATGAAAGAGAACGAAACGATGGAAAGGTTTTACAAGAATTGGTCATGGACATTTTGCGTGTTCTAGCCGCGACTGACATTGAAGTACGTCGAAAAACATTAAACTTAGCGTTAGATTTGGTCTCCTCCCGCAACATCGAGGAAATGGTGTTAGTATTAAAGAAAGAAGTCTCAAAAAATCATAATATTGATCATGAAGACACGGGAAAATATCGACAACTTCTCGTTCATACTCTTCATACATGTTGTATTAAATTTCCAGATGTTGCAGTCACAGTAATTCCAGTTCTGGTTGAATTTTTATCGGATTCAAATGAGCTTGCAGCTGCCGATGTGCTTATATTTATTAGGGAGGCCATACAAAGATTCCCGATACTTCGTATTCTCATCATTGGAAGCTAATTGAAACATTCCCGGTAATTAAATCGGTTAAAACTCATCGTGCTGCTCTTTGGATACTAGGGGAGTTTTGTGTTTCACACAAGGATATTATACAAGTATTTGACGTAATCAACCGAGCTGTTGGTGAAATCCCGATTGTGGAAGCGTAACAAAGACGGTTGACTGGTGAACATACAGAAGAAAATACGGGTGCTGCCGGAAACCAAACAAACGCGCCAAGCAGTAATCGAGTTACATCGGATGGTACGTACGCAAGTCAAAGTGCATTCAGCGTACAGGCTGTTTCGAAAAAAGAACAGAGACCTCCGCTTCGTCAATACCTCATCGATGGTGATTTCTTTATTGGCACTGCGCTCGCTGCAACCTTCACAAAATTAGTGCTCATGTATTTCGATGTCCAGCCAGATGTGATTAAGGCAAATCGTTTGTGTACTCAAGCCATGCTAATAATGAGCTCGGTGCTCCATTTGGGTAAATCCGGATTCCCGACCAAACAAATCACAAATGATGATGCTATGATCGTATATTCCTGTGTTTAAAAACGCTCATTGTACGAACACCAGACATTGTCGACGTTTTCAAACAATCTTGTCGTGAGGCATTATCCAACATGCTTAACGCTCAACGTAAAGAGGAATTACTTACGATTAGAGAAAAACAAAAGAAAGCGGCTAAATTACAACCCGATGATCCAATTCTTTTTGCCGCTCTATCAAATGGTCGCAACGATTAACTTGGTGAAAATCTATTTGAGTCCAGTTTAAATCAAGCTCTTGCCGGCACCAAACCATCGACTTTGTCTGAATTAGCCAATCCGAACAATAAACTTAACAAAGTTACTCAGTTAACTGGTTTCTCAGATCCTGTTTACGCCGAAGCATATGTTCATGTTAATCAGTATGATATTGTTCTAAACGTGCTCATTGTCAATCAAACAAGCGATACACTACAAAATTGTACATTAGAATTGGCAACACTTGGCGATTTAAAATTGGTTGAGCGGCCACATCCAGTCGTCTTAGCACCACACGATTTTTGTAATATCAAAGCAAACGTTAAAGTTTCATCTATACTGAGAATGGCATCATCTTTGGCAATATCGTATACGATACATCGATCACAGCAAATGTTGTCGTGCTCAATACAAATCACATCGATATTATGGATTACATACTATCTGCTACATGTACTGATGCTGAATTCCGTCAAATGTGGCAGGACTTTGAATGGGAGAACAAAGTTTCAGTCAATACCACAATTATTGATTTGCACGAATATCTGAAACACTTGGTGAAATCAACCAATTTGAAATGTTTAACACCGGAGAAAGCATTATCCGGTCAGTGTGGATTTATGGCGGCGAATATGTATGCCAAATCAATATTTGGCGAAGATGCCCTGGCCAATTTAAGTATTGAGATACCAATTGATAAACCTGATGCTCCAGTAATTGGACACATTCGAATTCGTGCTAAGAGTCAAGGAATGGCATTGAGTTTGGGAGATAAAATAAATATAACGCAAAAGAGTGGTGCAAGTGGTTCACATAAATGTTAATAAAGTTGAACAATTTGTGATATTTTTTGTGAAGATCGAGATCATGCTGTTTAATCCTATCTCGGACTATTACAATTTACAATCAATTTTAGTTATTTTTATGTTTTCTATTATTGTATTCTACTATTATATTAAAAAAAAAAAGCTAATGCTTAAGTGCAAGCTTCATTTTTAAATTTCTTTTAAATAAATCATTGCACCCTTTATTCAATTAATTTTTGCAAGTTTTATTTAAGTATTCTTACATCTTTTATTTAGTTAATTTTTAAATTCTTATTCAATTAACTTTTGCAAACTTTTATTCTACTAATTTTTGCAACTTTCATTTAGTTAATTATGCAAGTAATATTTAAATAATTGCTTCAACTTTGATTCAATTTATTTCTGCAAATTTTATGCAATTAATTTTTGAAACTTTTATTTAGTTAATTTTCAAATTTTATTTAATTAATTACACAAATCGTATTCAATTAATTTTGGTTAATTTTTGCAACTTTTCTTTAATAAATTTTCAACTTTGATTTAATTAATTTTGCTAGTCTCATTTATTGAATTAAGTTTTGCAAATTTTATTTAATTAATTTTCCAACTTTTATTTAATTAATTTTGCAACTCTTATTTAATTAATTTTTGCAACTTTTTTACTAATTTTTGCAACTTTTATTTAATTAATTTTACAAATTTTATTTAGTTAATTTTCCAACTTTTATTTAATTAATTATGCGAATCTTCTCGTTTAATTTTTGCAACTTTTATTGAATAAATTTTCCAACTTTCATTTAGTTAATTTTGCAAATGTGCAAATGTTTTTAATTAATTTTACAAATGTGATTTAGTTAATATTTGAACTTTTATTTAATTGCTTATTATAATCTTATTCAAATATTTTTTGTAACTTTTATTCGTCTAATTTTTGCAAATTTCATTTTATTAATATTTCAACTTTCATATAGTTAATTTTTCAATTAATTAATTATTGCACTCTTTATTCAATTAATTTGTGCGAGTTTTATTTAAGTATTTTTACATCTTTTAACATTTATTTAACTTATCACCATTTATTAAACTAATATTGCAACACTTATTCAATTAAATTTGCAACTTTCATTTAATTAATTACTTTTAGTTAGTTAATTTTGCAAGTCTTATTTAATTAATTTTTTCAACTTTTATTCAGTTAATATTTTAGCTTTCATTTAGTTAATTTTGTAAATCTTATTTAGTTAATTTTTCAACTTTTATTCAAATAATTTTGGCAACAATTATTTAATTAATTTTACAATTGCATATTTTATTTGCAAAGAATAATGCAAATTCTATTCAATTAAATTTTGGAGCTTTCTGCAAATTTTTGCAAATTTTATTTAATTAATTTTACAAATTTTATTTAGTTAATTTTCCAACTTCTATTTAATTAATTATGCGAATCTTACTCAATTAATTTTTGTAACTTTAATTCGATTAATTTTTGCAACTTTCATTGAACTAATTTTCCAACTTTCATTTAGTTAATTTTGCAAGTAATATTTAAATTATTTCTGCAACTGTTATGCAATTAATTTTACAACTTTTAATTAGTTAATTTTCAAATTTTATTTAATTAATTACGCAAATCGTATTCAATTAATTTTGGTAACCTTTTTCGATTAAGTTTTGTAACTTTCCTTCAATTAATTTGTTAGCTATATGTACTTCTTTAATTTTGCAATTCTTATTTTGCAAATTATATTTAATTTATTTTACAACGCTTATTTAGTTAATTTTCCAACTTTATATTTAATTAATTTTGCAACTATTGTTCAATTAATTTTTACAATTTTTGTTTATTTAATTGCAACTTTTATTTAATTAACTTAAAATATTTATTTAGTTAATTTTCCAACTTTTATTTAATTAAGTTTACAACACTTATTCAATTATGTATTGCAACTTTTATTCAATTAATTTTTGGAACTTTTATTTTATTAATTTTACAATTTTTATTTAGCTAATTTTTACTACTTTTATTTAGTTAATTTTGCAAATCTAATTCAATTAAATTTTGCAAATTTTATTTAGTTAATTTTTGCAACTTTTATTTAATTAATTTTGCAACTCTTATACAAAAAGTTTTTCCAACTCTTATTCCATTAATTTTTGCAACTTTCATTTAATTAATTTTAATTTTTATACAATTAATTTTTCCAACTTTAATTCAGTTAATTCTTACAACTCTTATTTGCAACTCTTACTAAATTATTTTGTTCAAATCTTATTAAATTAATTTTTGCAACTTTTACTAGGATAATTTTGCATTTTTTTGTTTTTTAATTAAATTTGCAACTGTTATTTAGTTAATTATCCAAATCTTATTCAATCGAATACAAGTTGCAAAAATTTGCAACTTGGGTTCGCTTAATTAATTAATTTCGAACTTCTATTAAATTAGTTTTTGCAACATTTATTTAATTAATTTTTCAACATTTAATTTTAACACTTATTTAATTAATTTTACAACTTTTATTTAGTTAATATTTCAACTTTTATTTAATTAGTAATGAAAATCATATTCAAATAATTTTTGTAAATTTTATTCGTCTAGTTTTTGAAAATTTCATTTTATTAATATTTCAACTTTCATTTAGTTATCTTTTTAAGTCTTATTAATCAGTGCACCCTTTATTCAATTAATTTTTGCAAGTTTTATTTAAGTATTTTTACAACTTTTATTTAGTTAATTTTCCAACTTTTATTTAATTAATTATGCAAATCTTATTCATTCAATTTTTGCAACTTTTATTTGTTTATTTATTTATTTCTCATAACCGTAAGGTTACAAATACAAATTTATGAAATAATTAAAATAATAATACAAAAATTAAGGTTAAGTGGCGACTAAATTTTACAATAAAGTTAATATCAAATAAAATATAAACAATAAAAAAACGCAAACATAAATTTTATTTTATTTTAAAAACACAAAGATAATATCTTTATTTTCAAACAACCAATCCTTAATTAAATTCATAATTTTTCTGTTTTTCAAAGCTTCACTGATAAATCCAGGAACAGAAAGGAAGTTTCTGTAATTATTACGAATGTCGTACACAGTACTTAATCTCCGAATTCGGTGCCCACTTCTAGAGAAAAATAATTTTAAAACTTTAAATGCATACAGATGTTGCAAAGGTAAAATTTTACAAGCCATAAAAATTAGCCAAGAACGAACAATGTATTTTCGCAAGATGTGTAAAGGTTCCAATGTATTCATATAAACCCCATCCCAACAAGGTAATCCATAGGAGAGCCTAAATTCAAAGCATGCATGGTAAAAATTTAATAAAACGGCGGATGGACAAAACTGACGCAGTAAATACATGGCACGTAAAGACCAATTTAATTGCCCTTTAACCTTTTGAAAATGAATTTTACAATTTAAATTAGCATCCAGATGCAAACCAAGATACTTAAAATTATAAACAGGTTCAATTGGAATGCAAAGAAACATAATTTTAGTTTTCTCACTTAAAATCATGGAATGATCATCAAACCAAGATCTCAATGTATTCATATCAGAATTAATATGGTTGGATATTTCAGAAGTACTTGAACCATAATAGCTCAATGTCATATCATCAGCAAAAGCAATAATTCTGCCTTTCAAATCCAAATTAAATATAGAATTTAATAAACTAGAAATAATACGGACCGAGGACCGAACCTTGTGGAACTCCAAAGTCTGCCTTGAACAGCATGCTAAATGAATTATCAATCTTTACTTTAAAAAAACTGTTACGAGGGTATGATTTAAATCATAGAAACGGCACACCTATAAAACCACACTTGTAAAGTCTCCGTTAAAGTAAATTGTGATATACCATGTCAAAAGCCCTCTTAATATTAATAAAAACAGAACCAACACACTTTTTCCCATTTAAATTAATATGAACCCCATTCAAAAATTCTATTAAAGCTGAATTAGGTTTTTTTCCAGACCTAAAACCATATTGACAATTATTTAAAATGTTATATGTATTTAGAAAAGAAGGCATCAACCCGAAATTTTCTTTTCCAGAATTTTCATAATAATGGGCTGTAAGATATAGGACGATAATTATCCTTAAGCAGTTTATCACCCTTTTTGAAATAACGGAATTACAACTGCTGTTTTCAAACAATCAGGAACACTGCCATTCAAAAAACTATGATTGATAAAATGTACCAAAATTGGCGATACAATTTCTGTATTAGCTTTTAGCATGTTGGGACTTATACCAAGAATATCTACACTATTACTAAATTTTAAACCATTAGTTATACCAACAATTTCAATAACGTCCACAGGATTAATAAAAAAAATTTCTGAGATGATGACTTCACAATGATTTTGAAAAGACATATTATTAAACAAACAATTGGTTGTTCTTAGGTGAGACACAATATTAGAAAAATACAAACCAAAATCATCAGCAATAGATTTACAATCCGTAAGAATCACTGAATCACTAGACATAATTTTATCAACATAATTAACAACCCTGTCACCTAAAAGTTGATTAATAACCGACCATGTCTTCTTACTATCTTTACCACAGTGTTGAAATTTATTGTGGTAATATGTAAAACTTATCAGAAAGAATTTTATCATCGACTTTTTGGCATAGTTTAAGAAAATATTTCTGAAGCCCTTTATTTGTGGGATGCTTCTTACACTTTTTACTAATTTTCTTTTTCTTACCCATTAAATTTATCAAATGAACGAGATCCAGGGTTTCAGTTTATGTTTAAACTTATGTTTAATTAACTATGCAAACACTATTCTATTAACTTTTGCAACTTTTATTTACAATAGTTAATTGTCAAACATGTTACCTAACATAGAGGCTATACATTTTGTTTAAGAGAAGGGATATTACGAACATGTTACTTGTTTCGAATGACGACAACAAGTTGCTCTTCAAAGACTCTTTGTCCAGAATATATGGTGTTGCCTTTAGACTGCCCTAGGTTTATTACTATACCAAGTCTTGAGTTTGTCTTATATGTGTTACTTAAGATAAGTTTGATGGATTGCTTTTATTATTTTTCAAAAAATATTGCATTTAAACATATGTACATAATACTAATAGTATTTTTACGTAAGCCATTTTCATTCATTGGTCTTTCATATAATAATGAATAATTTTTAACTATTGTACAATGATATAATTAGCTTTGTATTAGAGTTATTAAAGTTCAAGCTTATTAAAAATGTAACTAGGCTAAATAAATAATTTCAAGGTTTCGTTTTTTCAGTGTACCTGCTATGTTTATTTTAATTTTATGAATTGTAATTCGAATGTAACTGTCGTTCGTTCTAATTGTACGTTCTGTTACATTAAACCAAAGCAAAATCAGCAGCTTCTGACTTGATGTTATTCAATGCACAGATGGACTAAGTAAAAGGTACCCCTAGACTTGCGCTTTCGACTGGCTACTGCGTAAAACCGGAACGTTAAAAGTAAACTAGAAGAGAACCTCAGAGGTATCGACATAAAACAGTAATCGTACTGAGCTCGCACTACCTATTCCTCGATTGCGATCAATCTAGGGTCACTCACTCATAAATCATGCGAAGATGTTTAATTTTATATGTATACATACATACATCAAATTTAATTTTTAATGTGTGCATAGCGCATTTCATTAAATATTTCTATTGTTTCTATACCTTCTCAAGTCGGGTGGTGAGAGCACCATTAAACGACCTCATCATCAGTGTAAAACGAAACGATTCTAAAAATTTTAAAATTGCGCACACAAAATTTGCGCACAGAAAAAATCTCACCGAAATAAAAGCGCACGAGATAAAAGAAGAAATCATTCAGCAATCATTTTGCAACTTATAGAGAATGGAAGCTGCCGAACTAAGCCCTGCTTTTTCCGTAAATTCTAAAAATAGCAATGTTCTGTTACATGGGAACGCTGTGTGGCAACGCCAAATAGAAATCATTTTACAGGATATAGAAGGCGTACCCATATTTTTTGATGATATAAAAATAACGGGGCCAGATGAACAAACTCATCTCAGAAGGCTTGAATTGGTGTTTTCAAGATTACAAAACCATAATATAAGAATAAACATAAAAAAATGTGAGTTTTTTGACGCTTTACAAAGCATGAGACGACTAAATAATGTGTCGGAAGTCCGAGCGTTTATCGGTCTGATTAATTATTATGGACAATTTTTTGAAAATCTAAGTACGAATCTTTATCCGATTAAAAAAGAAACAGAATCTGTTTGGGATGGTAAATGCGAAAATGTTTTTCGAGTGGTAAAGAAAAAAAATACAAGGGCCAAATTTTCTTGTACATACGCTACGATCCGAAGTTACCTCTGATACTAGCGACGGATGCTTCAAGTTATGGCGTAGGAGCTGTACTAAGTCATATTTATCCAGATGGATCAGAAAGACCACTACAATTCGCTTCTCAAATATTGTCTGCAACGCAGCAAAAATATACTCAAATCGACAAGGAGGCTTATGCAATAATTTTCGGTGTACAAAAGTTCTCTCAATTTTTATTTGGGCGAAAATTTATACTTCTAGTCGATAACAAACCATTAATACAAATCCTTTGATGCTATGACATCAAATCCCGGAACAGAAAGGAACACGAGAATGCTGATGCTTGTCTAGGTGGGCTAAGGCGCTGATGTAGTAGAAATAAATTTAATAGAAAATTTACCATTACGAGTTCAAAATTTGTCCGAGGTATATCAATACAAGGCATGAGAACAAGAAGACAAGTTCCATCTAATCAACGATTTGGTATCGACCAAATTGAATTTGCTCTCCAAGAAGTTTGTTTGATGCGGAGAATGAGGGTTCACAATCCTTTGCAATTACGTAAAATTGTTCTCGACGAGTTAGATTCCACTCATTTCGGGATAAGCCGTATGAAATCTCTTGCTAGAAGTTATTGCTGGTGGGAAGAATAGAGACTTAACCAAAAAAAAATTGTTCGAAATTTCAAACTAAATAAGCAAATCCAGTGAAAGTCCCTTTACATTGTTGGAAAACTGCAACCAAGCCTTTTCCAAGAATTCATGCAGATTTTGCTGACCCTTTTATGGGAATATACTTCTTTATACTAGTTGATGCTTATACAAAATGGCGAGATGTCCACATATTACAAAATTTGACCTCTGATAAAACAATAAAAGTATGTCGTTCCATATTTAGTTGTTTTGGCATACCATCCGTGTTAGTGACAGGCAATGGAAGTCAATTTAAAAGCGGAAAATTATAAAATTTTCTTAAGAGGAATGGGATAGTTCATAAGATGGGCGCTCCATATCACTCAGCGATCAATGGTCAAGCGGGACGATACGTCCGTACTATTAAAGAAAAATTAAAAGCACTAGACTGCTACAGTGAGGAGATACATTTTCATTTATCAAATATTTTACTGACATATTGAACCACAATTCATCCATCGACTGGGAAGAGTCCTGCGATGATGATGTTTATTATAGGGAAATTATATCGCGTATGGATTTAATGTTACCATCTGAAAAGAATTCGCAAAATAAAAGTCATTCGGGAAAATCAAATGGAGATTTGGCTACATTTCTAAAAAGTTTAGCGAATTACGTTACCTTGTTTTTCTCGATGTCGATCGTACAGATATGGAAAAGACATGGAGTAGATCAAATGAAAGAAATTGGACCAAACACAGCTGATCCAGAACGAAATTTAGACGTTACATTAGGAATTATCGATTCGACAAATGACGACATAGAATTACAGACTTCAGAGACACAGGGCGATCCAAATAGATGGGTGTTAGTTTAACAATGTTACATTGAATTCCGATTTGGAAAAATCTAGATTCCTATTGAAATATTTAGTACTAAAAATGTAATTTTATTAAAAAATAGAAACGAATCAAATTATAAATCAAGAATAAAAATTATTTCTGAATTCCGGAATTTAGTCAGCTAATTTATTAACTAAATAAATGATCATTTAGTACATATGCCAAAATTGCGATTTGAAGATTAAAATGTGGAAGAAATTTATTTCTGGCGACAGGGAAGACATCTTCAACTTGATGGATGGAGTCCAAATCTTCAACTTGATGGATGGAGAATATATTCAGATGTCATGCGAACTATCAGAAACTGAGCCAAAATCTGTGACAAAGGGGGTTTTGCCATGGCCATTAGTGGCCTTTTATCAATTTCATGCAAAATCGCAATTTGAACTCAAAATTCGAAGTACATTTATTTCCCTGGTTAGGGGATACGCTTATAGCTTGCTGGATGGGGAATTTAATCGAAAATTTCGTAAACTATCACAACTTGAGTCCAAATTTCTGAGAATGGCCGTTAATGGCTTTTTTCAATTTCATGCAAAAACGCAATTTGAACTCAAAAATTCGCAGTACATTTATTCCTCTGGTTAGGGGATACGATTATAGCTCGACGGGTGGGGAATTTAATCGGCTATTTCATGAACTACCACAACTTGCATCCAAATCTCTGAGAATGCCCATTAGTGGCCTTTAATCAATTTCATGCAAAATCGCAATTTGAACTCAAAAATTCGCAGTACATTTATCTCTCCGGTTAGGGGATACGTTTATAGCTTGATGGATAGGAAAGCTGCGCCATTACAGGCCCGATAAAACGGACGGTTGCCTCTGCTAAAGACGTCACCCCCAATTCTTATGAGAATCATCGTACATCAAAAAACCAAAATTACAATAGATTTGGATTGTACCAATCTGTGGATGTTGCTTCACGTCTACTATAGTATTCAAGGCCATGTGGCAATAATTTTTACCAATGTTGCCTAAAAAAAAATTTTTAGTGTTTTAATTTGAAGGTTTCTTTTGGAAGTGGCAGCGATTTTCACAAATGAAAATACTTTTAAAGGGTGTCCCAAAATTAACGCAAGATTTGAATTTGGCGCCATTTGTGCAGTAAATTGTTGGTAACCCTGAAAAAACAATTTGACAGCTGAGAGTTTAGAGTTAGTTAAAATGGAGCATTACATGATACAACAACGTGTTTTCATTATTAAACAATATCTCAAAAATAATGAAAGTTTGGCGGCCACAGTTTGAAAATTTCATTCAAAATATGGTCGGAATAGTGTTTTAACTTCGTCAACTGTGAAGATATTATTTAAAACGGTGACACATGCCATACAGCCCGTGAAACAATTCAATTACGGCATGAGACATTTCCTGGTCGTGTACTCTCTCGTTTCGGTGATCAGAATTTCCCCCCCCCCTCCCCAAGATCGTGTGATTTAACATCAATAGATTTCTTTTTTATGGGGTTATTTGAAACCAAAGGTCTATGTCAACAAGCCCAAATTCAGCCACATTTATGCAGAATGGTCATGGAAAATTTCGACAAAAGAGTGCTTATGTGCCAGCAAAGCCGTGGAAGCCATTTGCCCGATGTGTTATTCCATAAATAACCCTATCCTATGTACTTTATGATTCAATAAAAAAATATCAATCTAAATACTAAAAACTGTATTTTCTATTTAATTCAAATCTTGCGTTAATTTTGGGAGAACCTTTATGAAGACATTTTTTATCCCATTAAAATTCTTCCATCGGTTTTCGAGATAGTACGACTTATTTTTGAGACGTTATCAGTTCGCAGGTGCAATGTTTCCGTCAAAATGTCCATAATGTTTTTTTTTTATTTGAGAAATTTTCTCTAGCAAGCAATTTTTAGTGTAAAGCAATTTTTTCTTGGGTTAAACGACCAGCCTTGTCGATATGTAAATATTTGCATAATAATAAATAGTCTGGCCTTCATGTGTAAATGACCTGTCGTGTGTCTATAATAAAAGCATTTCATGAATTTTAAATGAGGATTATTCGAGGGAGAATTTTCGAAAGCAAAAAGGTAGCATCAAGTAGTAGAACGAAGTAATTAACTCGGATCAAATTGTATAGTCAAAACAAAAAATAACTTTTTGAGTACCTGTAAGGTAGATGAATCATAATATTTTGTTGCCAATTTATTATAATAATTTTTTGTGCTCCCGCCCAGTAGTTCCAACAAATTATAAATATAGCCAAGAAATTTTTGTTTGTTGCTCATTAAATTAGCTTTAGTAGCGTTTAGCTTTGCCTGTTTTGGTGGTTGCTATTGTAATTAAACGTCTGTTCTGAATAGATTCAATAGATTAAATAGCTTACGTATGATATCTATGTACGTGCCTTTTATACCGCTCATTTTCCGATTAACCTGCACCTCTGCCCTACGATCCCCTTTATCGAATGTTATTTGATGTATTATGCACAAATTTATTTTATTGTGGGAAAAATAAAATTAAAAACAATTAAAAGTTGAATGCGACTACTAATTGCAAATATATTTCAATGAAAAAAAAAAAATGTAATTAAATTAAAAAGTGCAATGTTAACATAAAGTTCAATCAGTTTTGTTTTGCGCAAATTTGTTTTATTTTTCCGTTAAAATAAATAATTAAAAATTAAGTGAAAGCAATTGCAAACATTCATTTCAATAAACCAAATTATACATTAAAAGGGCAGATGTCTAACTGCGAATAGACAAAACTTAGTAAAATTAATTCAAAAATTGTTTCCGTTATGTGATTCTGGTGTAAAATTTCTCTACCACTAAGGGCCCGTAAGTAATCACATTAATGTGTTAACGCCATGGTTGGACCTGTCACTTTAACCAGCCATTGACCCTTTCAATCGCCAACGAGGAAAAAAATGGAGGTGTGGCCAACACATGACTTTCTTTTACGAACAGAGAATTTTGAGGAATTTTATTTTTTTCTTAATTTTTTTTTTAATTTTTAAATTTTTAAATTTTTTTTTTTAATTTTTAATTTTTTATTTTTTTATTCGTTTTTAATTTTTGGAAACATTTTGTTTTAAGTAGTTTTTTGTAAACCTTATACTTTTTAAGATATTTGCAAAATAAATTTTCTGGACCAAGGGAGTGGCCACTTCCGGTTAGCCGGTTTGGAGTAAAATTCACTGGGACCTCCCAATTTATCAAAAAAGCTTAAATCTGAAGTTTCAGTTCGATTGGTTAAACCATCTGGGCTGTAGAGAGAACACAGACAGACTGACAGACAGACAGACACCATTTCGAAACCCACTTTTTCGGACTCAGGGGACCTCAAAACAAATAAATCTCTAAAAATCTCAAGGTCCAAAATTTTCATGATTACTATACTTTATTTTACTAGAGTAGAAGAAAGTAAAATGAGTGAATTTGTATTTTTAGCCGATTTTAAAATACTGTGTAAGGTTTTACCTTACATTTTTTTACGTTGCGCCCAGTTTCTAGAACACTTCAAAATGTATAATAAATTGGACACGAAGTCTCAAAAGAATTTTTTTTTTAGTTTAGTTTTTTTTATATTCAAATATTTCAGTCTTTCAGGTATCATATTTATTGGGACTTAATTCATTTATCTATATAAATCATAATGTATTGGGTGTGTAAATATGCTCCGCACTTTTTTGTTAAAATAAAACACATTTGCTTGTTTAGAGAATGAAAGAATTGTTTATTGAAGGTATACTCCATTTGCTGCTACAACTTTCCCCATTTTTCAGGCAGTTTGCGGATTCCCTCTCTGAAAAACTCTTGGTCTTTGGAGGCGATCCAATCATTGAACCAATTATCGATTTCTGCGCGAGAACTGAACCGCTGTTCATAAAGAGGCGACTGCGTTGACCGGAATAAGTAGTAATCTGAAGGAGCTATGTCTGGTAAATACGGCGGGTGGGGTAGAACTTCCGAGTCCTATCCTTGTAAATAATTTTTCACAACATTTGCAACATGTGGTTTTGCATTGTCGTGCTGAAAAATTAATTTGTTGTGTCTATTCACCCATTGTTAACGCCAATTTTGAGATTACCTAAATACATAAACATTTACAAATTTTATTCGGTATTATATTATATTATTATTATATTAGTATTATATAGTATGTATACCTATTATATTATATTATATTCGTATTATATTATGACTACATTATTATTATTACGTTGCTATTATTATTGTTAATTTTTAGTTTGACGTTTCAAAATGTAAACACAACGCCATTATGAAAAAATGGACGTCTTCGAATTCGAAAGTTCTTGGTTGCATCTATGAGTTCGAAGAAGTTCATTCTTCTTGCGTTGGACGTCGCGTCAATCGTTTTATGTTAAGTTTAGTACTAATTACGAAAATTTTGCTTATAAAAGAACTTTTTTTTTCTCTTTTTATGTTGTTGTACTTCGAACATTGTAATAAATTGGTCAGTCATTTTGCCTAAATAAAAAATTGGATTTTTTGCATTGACAAAACCAAACAACAATAAAAATTGATAAAACCATATAATTACATAAATAAAACTTGATAAAAATATAAAAATAAAATTACATAAATTAATTTCAAACATAAAAATATTGAGTTTTTAATAAAATAAAGAAATAAGTAATTGGAGATGATAAAATTATTCAATATTCGAGCATCGTCACCCGCCACCCATTCTGGTCGTTTTTCCTCTATAGCTCGCTTCAAACGTATTAGTGGTCGTCGGTACACATCGCCATTGATAGTTTCACCTGATTCCAGCAAATCATAATATACCTCACCTTTCTGATCCCACCAGATATAGAGCATAACCTTATTGCAATGGATATCACGCTTCATCTGTTACATAGCGATATGTACGTTACGTATACTTGACGTCTGATAAACAACACGTGTTTCCATCGTATATCCTAACCACATAACATGGTGTCAGAATAGGGATTAAATAAATAAAAAAATAAAAAATAAATAAATAAAGTGAAAAATAAAGATTAATAATAAAAATTATGGAAGGATTAATTAAGACCACCAAAAGCCTTAATATTATCGGATGACCGTGGCAATGAATGGAAAACGTAGATCAAATTGTTCAATTATTACGCAGTGGCAAGTGAATTGAGCACAAAAGACGATAACATAAAAGTTGCAACATTATTAACCTGCATTGGACCGGAAGCAGTTAAAGTTTTCGAAACATTCGGACTAAAAGAAAATGCAACATTTGAAGTAATAATAAAAAAGTTTGATGATTTTTTCACGCCAAAGTCAAATGTAACCTACGAACGGTACATTTTCGGAAAAGTCCAACAAGCAAACGAAACGTTTGCTGAATACTTCACTAAAATCAAGTCGCAAATAGTAAAATGCGAGTAAGGAGAAATTGAGGATGATCTGCTACGAGATAAAATAATAATCGGTATAAATGCAGAAACCTTACGGGAAAAATTATTGGCAATGGAAAACCTAACCTTACAAAAAACCATCACCGCGTGCAAGGTAAATGAATCAATGGTAAAGCAGATGTCTACATTAAGAGCAACGGGAACCAACGGAGGCAATGATGTAAGTGAGATAAATAAAATTAGTATATATAAAAATATTAATAGTAGAAATAATAAAAATAATGTTTCAAAAGAGAAAACTTATATGTGCAAAACGATTCATAGTTCGCGTAGTTGTCCAGCTTTTGGACAAATCTGTAATAAATGTAAAAAAAGAAATCATTTTGCAGTCGCATGTAGAAGTAAGAAAAATCAAAAAGTAAATGAAGTACAGACTAATTCAGATTATGACGAGGAATCTCTTGATTCATTATTTATAAAAGAAATTGAAAATACAAAGTTTAAACTGGACACAGGTGCTCAATGTAATGTAGTTGACATTGACTTAATGAACAAAGTACGGTCAGTACTGCACGATTCACGTACGAAATACTTAATATCATACAGTGGACACAAAATAAAGGTTATGGGGCAAACCAAACTGTTGATCGAAAATAAAAACAATCAAAGTTTTGAAATCGTGTTTAATGTCATCAAAAGGTCGAAAACCCATATTAGGATTAAATGCATGCCAATCGTTAAATTTAATTAAAAAAATCGACAGTTTTGGTTCACATGAAGATATATTTAAAGGATTAGGTTGTATAAAAAATTTTGAGTACGATATTGATCTAAAAGAAGATGTAAAATTTGAGATTGTACCAATGTCACCAACAGCGCGAAACAGCTTGGTTAACGACACGAACGAAGACGAAAATTTGTCAACTTTGAAAAAATACATATTAAACGGATTTCCAGAACAAAATAAAGTTCCAAATGAACTAAAGCATTTCCTAAACTTTAAAGAATAGCTGTCAACTTACGAGGGTATACTTTTTAAAGGAAGTAAAATAGTAATTCCCATCAAGCAGGTAGAGAAAATTTTAAAAACAGCACACTTGGGTCATTTGGGTATTCAAAGTACATTACAGAGAATACGCCAAGCATTTTACTGGAAAAATTTAGAAAAAAATGTCTAAGACTACGTAGAAAATTGTAGTATCTGTCAAGCTACCCAACGAGCCAACAACAAACAGCCGCCCAGTAAACCTTAAGTCATATAATATTTTTTCTTTGATCATATATCAGTCCTAAGTTAGTCAATTTAAAAGTGGACATCATAATTCGGTCATCGGGTTGGCTAATTACCAGTAAAACATCATAAATGAGTTATTTGTATGACACGAAGTCATAAGGACTCATATATTGAATTTTTCGATGGCTATTTAAAATGTAAATTTTTTAAGCTGTTTTGTAGATCACAATGTGGTCATTGTTCTAGTCGATATACAGTTACAAATGATATATTAGTTTTTTTCGTGATACATAGCAATAATCAATCATATGATCATTATTCAATCATAGTTTTAGTTGGTCATTTGTTTTCATTTTATTGCTAATATGATCGAAATATGTCTCAATCTAGTTTTAATTCATATAAAGTTTTTAATAGGTCATACAGTACTTTCAACATTTGTGACATTTATCGCAGATTAACTTGAATGAAATAATAAAAATTAATATATTATTAATATTAAATTCAAAATGAATAAAGCAAAAAATTTTTCGTTCAATTGGAAAAAATTAAAACAAAGTGGAAAGTATCAGCGGCGTTTAAAAAAAATAGCGTTATAAAAGTTGTCAACATTTAATAAAATGGTTGGAACTAGTTTCAATCAAATGCAACATAATTTGGAAAATGAGGTATCGCCAATAGACTGTCCAACATCATCAGGATTTCAAGAAATACCCATTCAATCCGGCCAAGTGGATAATAATACAAATGTTCAAAATTGTTCTTTTTTTTCTAATGTTAACGCATTAAGTGATTATGAGCATGAAAGCTATAGTATCAGCAGTGATACAATTGATGCAAGTAATTATGACGGCTATTTTAGTCCAAATGAAAATATTACGGACGAAATTGAAAACAATGATATAGATAATGATTCACAATCACCCATTAGTAATGAAGATGACATACCATTAAACGAATTTCTTAAATCCTGGATTCACCAATTTAATATTAACCAGGCCGCCCTGAAACCGTTGATAAATTATCTAAATAAAAATTTTGAAGCTAAACTTCAAAACGATCCAAGGACGATAATGCAAACTCCTCGTAACACAGCTCACACATTCATTCAAATAGAAGGAGGAGAATATTGGCATCAGAGTCTTGAAGTCTGTTTAAGATAATATTTCGTTAATCTTAGGAAAATTATGTCGATCTCTTTAAACATAAATATTGATGGATTGCCAATTTTCCGAAGCTCAAAAGCAGAATTTTGGCCTTTTTTTTTTAATATTTTTGAAATACCAGAATTTCAACCTATGGTAATTGGAGTATTTTATGGATACACCAAACCAAAAAAAGTAGAAGAATTTTTAACTCCATTCGTAGATGAAATAATTCCAATCATTGACAATGGATTAGAAATAAATAGTCACAAACTGGAAGTGAAAATTCGATATTTTTTATGTGACACACCGGCACGATCATTTATCAAAGGAACGTCATATTTTAATGGAAAGCATGGATGCTTAAAATGCACTGCAGTAGGAGAATTTTCTCATTCTTCTAATACAACAGTTTTCCACAATCAACACGCTCCTCTTAGGACAAATGAGGGCTATCGATCCAGAAATTATGGATTACATCACAGAAACTATAAAATAAAAGTACCCGAGGGACCTATTTGTCGAACAAAATTTGAACCAATTATAACACCGTTGCTACGAATTCAATCATTGGATATGATTGAAGATATAATAACTGCAGATGCGCTACATATTTTACATCTAGGCATAGTAAAACGTTATTTAGTGGGCTTCAAAAAAGGAAGTTTAGGATACAGTACGAAATGGGATTCCAAAACAATACAAATAATAAATGAAAAATTGTTAAATATTAAATTGCCTGATGAAATACATCGCGGAGTAAGGGGAATAGATATTCTTGCCTTTTGGAAAGGAAGCGAGTTTGCATCTTTCTTAAACTATATAGGGATTGTAGTCCTAAAAAATCATTTACCTGTGGACGACTACTATAATTTTGTTGTATTATTCTGTGCCACTACTATCTTCTCATCTGATTACTATAAAATATACTGGCCATTAAGAAGAACTTTATCAGAACATTTCGTTGATAACTATACCTTTCTTTATCCGGACCCCGTAACATCAAATCCTCATAACTTTTGTCAAAACGCTCAACCTCAGTTTTGGATCATTGCCAACTATTTCTACGTATCCTTTTGAGAATGCACTGTATCAAATTAAAAAGAAAATAAAGAATGGGCGCTTACCACTGGTTCAACTAGCAAATCGACTTTCTGAAGTAACCAAACGTACTGCTCCTCTGGTTTCAAAAAAAAATTATCCAAATTTTACAGTACCTTTAAAAACTAGTGAATCAAACTGCAAAAATTTTTTGTATGTAAAACTAAGAAATAATTTAATTTTAAAAAATACATTTGAAAATAAGTGGTTCCTAGGCTTAAACAAAGATATCATTGCAATGGAGTATGCCAATGAAATAAATGGAAGCTGCTTTATTTATGGACATAAGATAAAAAATCGCGATGATTTCTTCATGGACCCAATAGAATCTTCCACTATTAATGTATTTTATACCACAAATTGCACGGAGTTTAGTGCGGGTGAATTGTTTCCGATTGATTCAATATTATGCAAGTTAGTTGCAATAAAAAACGAAAACATTCAGCACACATTTGTCCATTAAATTTTAGGATCAACAACAAACATTTAAAATAAATGATTACATCTTTCTAAATATCTACATAATACTTCTTTGAAATAATTAAACAAACCAATATTTTTTTTATATAAAATATATTAATTCAGTCAGTTAATTTAGATAAAATAAATTTATAAATTAAAATAAAAATAAAATAAATATGTCTTTAATTCATTCAAGTTAATAAAGTTTTACTTTATTGATTTATTGCGTCTCCGAAATCTGAAGATGTTCTGCAAAAATATATATAATATTAGTTTAGTATCAGCTGCATTTCATGAATTCAACTGATCCAGATTCAATTTTATATAGAAAGCAACAACAATTTTGGTATTTTCTTTTACTAAAAAAATTAAAAAAATAACACATTTTTTGGGACGTTTCCTATACAAAATTTAATCCGGATCACTTCTGTGGCCCTATTCTGGTTTTTCAGAGGGAAATGGGAATTTTTGAGTGTTTTTAAAAACACGACTACTATAGAAACAGATAAAAATTCCAAATTCTCTATTCGCAGGGAAACCCAGAATGGGCTAGTGGCCATGAAATACAGATATTATTAAATCAAAATAAATCAGATACTTACAATTCTGAGGGACAGGTTATAACAATGGTATCACACATCTGATCATATGAGCTATATAAAGTAGTTGATCAGCAACAAACGATATATTAATTATTACATTAATTCAATAGATATGAGTGTACAAAAAGTTTTGACCCGGTCAAATATCTTGGAAGGATTAAGTCTGCGGTAAAATCAACCCAGTTACAAGTTGTAGGGTTTAAAAAATCATATTAAATTATATATATTTTACTTTGGGCCGCCCTTGAAAAAACCATTAAAAGTCATAATTTTAAACGCCTTATAATTTCGAAAATAATTGTTTTTATCTAAAAAATATCATGACTTGAGCCCCACGATTCTATAATAAAAAATAGGGGTTACCATTCAAAGTGTTACTGAACCTTTGAGAGGGGTTTAAATATCATCTCACAATCAAATAAACATAATCATCCATCCAAGATATTTCACCACTCCGGAAATTTATATACACTCCAAGTGTTTCTTAAAGTGGCAGTATGCAAGTAAATAATTATTGTGTTTAATTAGTACAAATTTCATTCCGCCGAGCCGTCTTCAACTGGTTACTTACTCATCAATTATTAATGTAGTGCGGTTTTTAGAACCACGCGAGCGTTGTGCCGATCTGCGCAGTTGTTTCGATTTTAACCGAGCAGTTGAATTTCTCAATTGTTTTTTTTTTAAATTCTTCGCACTGGGAAACTGAGAATGCCGAATCCGCTGCCAAGACAACATCACAGAACAATTTAATAGTGCGATATTTATTATCAAATCTATGTTTGGCTGTTTGACGTCCTAATCCCGTCCATGAGCATTCTGTTAAAAATGGGCGCGTGAAAATCCGCGTTTGACCACTTCCGCTACATTGCCGGTTATAACATTTAAGTTTATTAAACTAAAAGAAAAAATTATAAAATTAACAAATAATTTAAATGAATATATTTGTATGAAATTAAAAATGTATATTTCTATCATTTAAAATACGTGTATATAATTAAGAAAGAGATATTATTAATCGTATTTTTATGCAAAAAAAAATTATTTTTTATGTAAGATTAAATACTAGCCATTAACACGTTCGCTGCCAACTACGAGATAACTCGTAGTTGATGGTGTACCACATTTTACCACTATAACTCGTAGTGGCAAAATTAGGTACACCGTCAACTACGAGTTATCTCTTAGGTGGCAGCGAACGTGTTAAGAAATAAACCATTTGAAAATTACTTACCAAATTTTTGAAAAAGTTTGAGTCAGCTAAGTTCTGCTCTAGTTGCTCTAATTTCGACAAAGAATCGATAACGTCAAACCCCGCAATGTCGGTTGGCATCTCAAGCTGCACGTTTGATACTCGGTTGGTTAAAGAATCATCTTTTGTTGAATACAATTGTTCTATAACCATTTGAATTTTGGCAGACTCTTCTAACAAAGGCCTAGAAGTTTTTAAAAGTTAAAAAGAAGCGATTAAATACATTTACAAAAATCTTACTTGGCAGCTTCTTTCATTAAAATTGGTAATTTTTCAATTTGGTTCTCTATAATATTGACTTTTAGTTCTAATGCTGACATTCTCGTTTCCATGGTGTCTTTAAGCGTATTAACCTTTTCAGAATTTTCTGCAAAACCATTGTACTATTTGTGTCAGCATTATTTGTATTGTCCTGTATAAACGATATTTCATTTGTGGAAATATTTGGTGGCGGTAGCTCGAAATCGGAATTCGCACCATTTTTGGATTGGTTTTGTACTTTAATTGATGTTTTGTTGAAATATGGCTTATCTTGCAATTTACGAATAAGTTTTCTTTTGGTTTTCATAATGTTAGTTGATTTACTAGAACCTAAAAACAGTTCAGCTGTTAGATTTATAATATTTCCACAAAAACTAATAACTTACCATTTATCGCCTTGAGCTGTGATTTAAATGTTGAATCTAACAGCACAGAAGATCTCATTTTATCGATTCTTCTTTTTTTCCTAACCTCAGCATGGCATTCTTCTTCTGTTTCTGATTTTTCCATCATATCTCCTTGTATTTTATTGGCCACATGCCATTCCAAATCGCGTCGTTTAATTTTACATTTCATTATCTGCAGTAGGTCAAACATTATGAAAAAGTAAAACGTTTCAAAATTAACTACAAAGCTAAAAAAATTGCCTTCCAACTTGGTTGTGGTACGCTATCTGGTTGCCTTAACAAATCATTGACTTTATCTGGTGGCCAATATAAGGAGTCGACACTGAGAAAAATTTGAGTTTTCATTTCAAAGGAATCAATCCTTTAGAAAATTATTCTTTATTTTAAAGAAAATTTACGTGAAAGTATCATTTGTTTCAAAACAAAAAAAATCTTTGTTATCGAATGATTTTTAATTCTTTAGATAAAAGGTTCTTAACCTTTAAAGCAAATTATAAAGCACTGACAAAATCGTGAATATTTTAAACTAAAGTTTTAAGGCTTTGTTGCAAATGTTTTGATTATTTGTTTATGCAATTTACGGTTATGTGAGGAATGTGGTTTCATTTAACATCGTACCGTGCAAGCATTGAGTTGATTATTTTAATATAAAGTGAAATTTAATAAATATTAAAATATAATTAAAAGAAGTGTGATAAAGTGTGTAATCAATATTTGGGATAATTTGATGTAAGTATACATATTACATTATTTTTGGTGTTAATTGTTTAAAAAATAAATCCCATATGGAAAACTATTTGACTTTTTTAAGAAAAATAACAGTATTTTTAGTGATTGAAACTCTTGCATGTTCTTATTTTTATAATTAATTAAACTAGTTAAATTATTATTCAAATTATTTTCTTAATATGTATATACCTACCAAATAATTTCAATATTAATTGTATCTCAAATATGCAAGACAAACTTTGATGGCTAACAATTAACTAAATAGCGTTGTTCGTGCTAAAATGAAAATATAGTCTCGTTCTAGAACTTCTTGAAAACGGATGTTTTCGTTGGAGTGGGAACGTGGCTCATATAAACAATAAAGTTAATGCGTAATTATGAACATTAAGAAATGAGAAATATACTCATATTTAAAAATAAAAATATTAGTGAAATTTTAGAAAAAAAAAAAAAGTGTGTAATCATAAATTATAAACATTGAAGTGTTGTTTTATAGACAATGGTGGGCTATATACAGCTATAAGTGCTAGTTGGCCTGAGTAAATGAAAATTACAACAACAACAACAATGAAAATATAGATAATGGATAATATTTTCTGTTGTGTTGTGATTGATAACCTTTTACATGGTTTATCTTTATACTTTCTACATTTTTTAAAAATCTAATATGCATTGGGTATTATTGTATTGCTGCGTTTACATTTTTAGAGTACATTATTTTGAGCAAATTATAATGGACGAAATCGAAAGTAATATCTCTTGTAATGATGATAGCACAAGTCAACCTAATACCACCAATATTATGGACAGCGAGTTTTTGCTATCAACAATAACAGTAATAAATGCCGGCGATGATTTAACCAAAGTCATCGAATTCCGCAATTTGGTGTCAACATGGGGGTTGTCGCAAAAAACAATTAATTTCCTGGCGGATGGTCACGAGTTTACGGTAAAAACTTTGGAAGTGATTGATTTAGATGGGATTGACGATATTTTTCATAACTATCCCAAAGGAGAAAAAATAGTTTTAAAGGCCGGTCTCCGCAAATGGCGTAATGACACGGTAAACACTAACAACACATAATTCAAAATTGTAGCTCTTAATTTGTTATTCATTTTATGTTTAAATACCTCAATTAGAATAATCCTCTACCTGACTCAGATGCTACCAGATCACTAAACAGCCGCGTTATAAAGTGGATCAATAACAATCCGCCACATCTAGCCAAGCATCACCAAAGATCCGCACGTAAATACATAATATTATATTGTTTAACAAAATTGCATCTAATTTTAATATCTTATCTTTTAAAGTGCGTTGGAATCCGATCGCGAGTATGACATTATGGAAATATTGCAAAAAACCATCAAAGGGCTGTTGGTTATTAATTATTACGAGAAGAACAACTGTCTTGATAAAAAAAACCGGCAGAACTTGGTTCATCTAATTATAGACCACGTTATGTCAAAAAATTATAGATTGGCTGGAACAGATTTTGAGATTTTGTCGCAAAATATTGCAAATGTTTTCATCACTGAGTTTCCGTTAAACATAATTTTAAATCTAAATATAAATTAAATTCATTTGTTTAAAGTTTATGCTATGGTACTATGTTTTTATAATTATTTCAATGTAGGATGAGTATTACGTTCCTCGTAAGGGGAAGAAGAAACCATCGGGAAAGCTTTACGATCGCTACAGTAACATGTGCTATTCAACAAAGTTTTTGAAACTTTCCCATTTGAATTCAACAACCGACAAAATTGCAAAACCGTCTACTCCCGATTCCATTCCCAGTGGTAATTTTTTTTTTATAACTTTAATATATTATGTTATGCATATGTATTTTACATATTTTCAGACGATTTTCTAAACAACAAACAATGGCTGAAATTAAATTTTGAACCTTGGCAATTAATATGTGATAAATGGAAAGAAACGTCAATTGATCGAACTTCAGCATTTAAATCATCATCAAATACAAATATTACTGAGTTTTTAGTCGAGTGGCCATTATATAGACATCATTTGGGATATCAATTAGTACGTTAATTTTATTGCCGAACATTAATAATATTCGCTATAATATTAATTTCTATATAAGCATATGCACGAGTATAAACATAGAGAATGAATAATTTTATATTTGAATCTCTCCTTTCCGTATTCCGTGCTATCAATTGTCTAGTATACAGATCACAAAATTATTATTATTTTTTTTTTTTTACTTAATACAGATTGATATAGATTTCCAAGTGGGATATCCTTTACAAAACACAAAATTATTCGATAAATTCGACGCGTTTATCACCATATGTAAACTAAGAGTCTTCCCAAACGAAATCAAAGATAAAAACAATCAACTTCTTTTCAACATGCTTGAAACTAAGAATTTAGATGAAAGTAAGAATAGTTATAAAATAATATTGTTAATAGTTTGTAAAATATTTATTTTTTTTTTTTTTTCAGATACTAGAGACATTATTGTTTGCGTATTACTCCACGCAATAATACAGCCAAAGAGAGTAAATCAAAAATTTAAACCGACCATTTCCGATGCGCAGGAGGATTTTGTAATTTTTATTGAGAATTTAAATGAACTACATGGTAAACTGAACGAAATAAAAAAAAAATTGGATCCCTACAACCAAGAATCGTAGTAGTCGGACGTAAATGGGAAAAAATTGAAGAAATTTTTTTAATATATGAGGATATTAAATACAAATGCGGAACATTCCGTAAGTGTTTGGACATATTCATTAAACTTTCATTCGTATTTAATATAGAATATTCAAGCATAAGTAAAGAGGTCTGGTATTTTTTACAAGAGTACTTCTATGAATTAGAGTCTAAGCAAAATAATATTAAAAAATTCGTTAAACTTTTTAAATAGTTCTAAGTTTTTAAATAATTCATTGAATATCGTTGTTTTACATATATGTATAGCATAATATTGAATTTTTAGAATACACTTTTTTTTTAATTTTAAGTAGTTTAAGTAATAAATAATTGAATTATTTTTCATATTAATATAATTAATTATGTTACATTGTTTTTTGTGTAATTTAATATTTAGTAATATTAAAGAAATTGTACACCATCTACAAAGCCTACATGGGACTCAAAATAATTGCAATCAAATATTTCAAAATATTTATAAATATAAGACACATTTAAAGAAACACTTACCAAATGAAAAAAATACTTTAGAATTACTAGTTACATCTAATCAAAATTTAATAGCACCTTTGGTTCAAAACGATACCCGGACCGTAAACAGAGAGTTTTCCAAAGTTTTACAAAGAAGTAGTTCACAGAGTATTGACGTTAATGTATTAAATAGCCCTATTATACTGGAAAACAATTATGAAAATCCAATTGAATATTTACAACAGTCAAGCCTTGAACTCGCACTAAATCTACACAGCGAGAAATCGTTACCAAGAAATATTGTATTTTCCATTCAGAAATCTATTACGGAAAACCTTACCAAATCTATAAGTTCATGTTTACTTCCCTATTCTGATTATTTGTCCGATAGCTTGGGAAAAGAATATAAAAGAATTTTACAGTTTTTGAATGAACCGTTTGAATTAATAAATACAGAATACAAATTTTTCCAACATATTCAACGTTTAGGTATATATTCAAAACCTAAATCTTTTTTGATTAATAACGAATTAGTTGAAGTTTTCATTAATGGATTCCCTTCCTTAGATAATAGTAAAGTAGAGGGCTGCTTTCTTGATATAAAATTTCAAATTAGAAAATATTTTGAGAGTGGTGACGTATTGGAGCAAACCTTAAATAATATGAATTTTCTGAGTTCAGAAAACACATTAAACAGTTTTATAAATGGTTCTTTATGGAAGCAAAAAATATTAAAATTTCCAACGAAAATTGTCATACCTTTCAATCTTTACTTTGACGACTTTGAAGTGAACGACCCTTTAAGTTCGCATGCTGGAAAACACTCAGTATGTGGTATTTATTACGCATTTCCAACTATACCTAAGTTTCAAACATCGAAATTAAATAATATCTTTGTTGCTGGATTTGTGAAGTCTAGAGACATGAAAGAATTTGGAATTGGCTATTCTTTAAGACCCTTAATTGATATAATAAAATCTTTAGAGAACGATGGTTTAGAAATACAAACACAAAATTCAAAATTCCATATACATTTTCTGCTTGGGCAAATATTAGGCGATAATTTAGGGCTTAATACTATTATGGGATTCTCATCTTCATTCAATGCAACTCATTTTTGTCGATTGTGTAAACGTAATAAACAGCAAACACAATCTGATGTAACAGAATTCCCTCAATTTTTAAGAAATAAGGATAATTATAATTTAGATTTAGCGTTTACAGATTTCCATGAAACAGGGATTAAAGAAAATTCTATTTTTAACGAAATTCCGTCGTTCCATATCACCGATAATTTTGCATGTGATATTATGCATGATGTATTTTTGGGAATTTGTAAATATAATTTGCGCAGCATATTGGACTATTTCATTTACAAAAAGAAATACATATCGCTTGAAAATTTTAATTATAAAAAACAAATGTTTAACTATGGAGAAATAGAAATTGGAAATGTAAGCGAACCGATAGAGAAAAACCATATCAAATATGGAAATTTTAAAATGACGGCTAGAGAAATTTGGACTTTTTATAACTTTATGCCGTTGATTATTGGATGTGACATTCCCCCTACTGATAATGTTTACAAATTTTTACTTATTTGTATTAAATTAATTGAGTTAGTTGTTCAGAGCAGCTATAATGATATACTTTTAGAAGAAATGGAAATATTAATTCGGAAGCATAATACACTTTACCAACAATTATTTAACGAGAAGTTGAAGCCCAAATACCATTTCCTCGTTCACTATCCGACAATAATTCGGAAATGTGGTCCTCTAAGGTTTCTGTGGTGCTTTCGTTTTGAAGCTGAGCATCAAATTCATAAACAATACGCTAGAAATATTACATCACGTCTTAATATTCCACTAACCTTATCAATAAAAGCTTCATTAAAATTTGCTCAGCTAATTATGACCAACAAATTTTTTCAAAGTGAGTTTGAAATAGAAAAAATATTTCGCTGTCGAGAAAGAGATTCAAAGTATACCAATATAACACCCCATAAAGAAAGTATTAAATATTATACAAACAGTCTAATTTTCCGAGGAACAATGTATAAAGCAGGATTTTTTTTCTGTAAAAATGAACCTAATACTATTATCTATGAAATAAGAGATATATTAATTGAACGTAATACATATTACGCAGTATGTAATAGTTTCAATAACGCCGTTTTCATATCCCATTACCATTGTTATGATATTGGGGAACCTTCCAAAGATTTAATATTGATTGACTTCCTACAAATAAATAGCTTGCCGGTCAATTCTTGTTATTTAAATACGGGGCGCAAGGTTTTAAGAGCTAAAGAATACACGTAAGTTGTGTAATGTACATGTTGTATACAATTTCTTTAAGTATTATCTAAATCAAAGATAATAAGATAATAATAATGAAAAATTATGAGAGGAAGTTAATTTTATATATTATTTGTTGTTCATATTTCATAATAAAGAATTTCAAAATAAAACTATTTTATTTTATTAAAAATTTTGATTTACTAATCTTTTTAAAATCACCCTTTGAAAGTATGTTTTGAAACAAATATTACGATCCTTTAAAACAAAGCCTAAATAAATATAATTTTTAAAAATTTACATTCTTTGAGCTAAAAGAAATATATCTTTGAAACAAAAGTTCAAAATGTTTTAAATAAAAATACGATAATCTTTAAATCAAAATCTTCTGTACATTAAACCAAAAGGTGACAATTCTTTGAATTAAATAATTTAGGTTTTCAATAACCTTCTGGTGAAAAGAAAAAGTCATTTGTTTTTACTTCACAATAGTTTATTCCAAATGATAAAAAAAAACTTTGATTTAAACTTTCCGAATTGTTTAAGTTAAAACCAAAAAAGTTTTGCGCAAAATCTATAGGCAAAAATTCTTTAAGTTAAAGAAGAATCCTTTGTTTTTAAGATACAAATTTTCTCAGTGAATGCCATCTGTTTTGGCAGCGATACCATCGGCGCAACCGTCGACAAACTTAACCCACCCATTTTCTGCAATCCATTTATTAGGGACAACTGAGAGGTACGGTTTATTGTTTTCGGAGGTCTGGACTACTTACTACGCCATTATAATAAATTTATAATATACTAATATAATGCGAAGTTGCACCAGATTAATAATTTTTAAAGAAAAATTTAATTTTGTTATTATAAACTGATATTATTATATTATTATGTACGTATGTCGTTACTCTCTTGCACAATACAAGTTATACACTTTGGTTAGTTTTATGTTATCGTTCTTTAGGCGTTAGAATTAAAATTCAATTTATTTATTGTAAAACGTTGTTCACCACAACAAAATTAAAAATCTTTAGAGTATATGTGGATATTGCAAAAGTAACAGTTCGAATCCTGGCTTGAAGGCGCCAAGCGACATGTGATTTATAAACGTAAGTAAATTAATAATATATGAACTTAAATAATACTTCTTAAATAATAATTCTAAATAAATAAAATAAATAATTTGGTATAATGCATTGGTTAAAAAATATAAAATTAAAAAAATTGAAAATAAAAAAAAGGAGGGGGAGGTCACAACAAGTAAAAAAAACTACAATTTTTTATGGATTTTTTTGAAAAGTCATATTTCGGTCAGATATGGATCATGATGTTAAGTCATTACGATTAATCATATAAACATCATTAAAAAATATGTTATACGCCTGCCGTTTATCCAGCATTAATTAGTCACACTAAAAGTAATAAAAGAGTCATACGGTGATTGCTTTATAGTTTCTGGTCATAAATAAAGTCATATGGATGTTAATATGATAGTTTTAGGACCGTTATATGACTTCATTTTGATCACACAAACATTTATAATTGGTGAATAATGACGTTTTTATGATTTTATTACATGACTATGTCATATAAACAAATCATACAAAATTGTATATGATCAAGTAAAATACTTCTTATATGATTTGTGGTTTGCTGGGCGTTAATTCTGAAAGCCATTCCAGACTACCCATTTCAAATTGTTGCGTCGGACATGTTTAACTTTGACTCAAATAATTATATATTATTAGTCGACAGCTATTCGGGCTTTATAGAATTCGAAAGGTTTAAGCACTCCAACTCGTTGGAAGTAATCAATTTCTGTAAAAAATATTTTGCAATCTTTGGAACCCCAGAGTTTTTCGAGTCCGATAATGGCCCACAATACTCGTTCAAAGAGTTCAAAAATTTTGCAGAACAATGGAAATTTAAGCATACCACCTCAAGTCCACACTATCCAAAAGCAAATGGACTTGCCGAAAGGGCAGTGCAGACGGTTAAATTATTGCTTAAGAAATATCAAAAGGATAATACTGATGTGTATCTAGCCTTACAAAATTTAAGAAACACTCCAAGAAATACGGAATTAGGATCTCCGAATGAACGGTTAATGTCCAGAATTACTAGAACTATACTACCAGTCAGTTCTGATATTTTAAAACCAAAAATCAGAGAAAATGTAAACGATAACATTGCTAAATTATGCAATAAAGGCAAACAATATGCAGATCACGGATCCAGAGGCTTACCAGACCTGAAAATCAATGACAACGTAAGGATGCAAGTAGCTCTGAGAGAATGGATCAGCGCTAGAGTAACGCAACAATTAGAAAACCCAAAGTCAGTAATCGTACGGTCGGACAACGGAAAACTTTATCGATGAAACTATCATCACCTTCATAAATCACAAATAAAGATTCCAATCAAAACGGAAGTTCAGCCGCATGTCGACAATAGCTGTGAACCTAAAGGACAAGCTTTGATAAAACCGCCTAATGAAAACACAATACAAACAACACAATTTACCGATACAGGAACGTCAATTGACAAAACTAATAACCAGACTCAATTTTTTAAAACCAGATTTGGGAGAACTATTAAACCTGTGCAAAGATTAGACTTATAATTTCTTGAATTTAAATGTGTATTATTAGTATTACATGTTAAAAATAGAAATACTACCTTGATCAACAAGTTCCCGGAATAACCACCGTGTGGCGCTCCCATCGTTCCGATTTGAGTTCTGTTTTTTTTGTTAAGTTGATACATCTGTTGTTGTTCCCTCTAAATCTTAGCGTCATAGCTTGACATTTGCAAAAGTTACGTAGTCAAGAGCACATCTATCTCTGTGTGTGTTGGCGATTATTTACAATTTTAGACATGATTTGCGAGGCTGAATCCGATCCCACATTCATCAAAAGGATCATTACTGGAGACGAGACGTGGGTTTATGAGTACGAAACGCAATCCAGATATCAGGCAAGTGAATGGCGTTCACCAAAAAAAAAAAACACGTCGTTTTCAGTCAAAAAAGAAGACAATGCTCACGGTTTTCATGGATTACAACGGTGTAGTGCATCATGAATTTTTTCCAGAAGGCCAGACCGTAAACAAAGAGTATTATTTGAGCGTTATGAGACGTTTGCCTGAAGCAATTCGCCGAAAGAGACCGGAATTGTGGGCAGAAAACTCATGGATTTTGTACCATGATAACGCACCGTCGCACAATGCCATCATTATTCGTAATTTTTTGACGAAAAATGCAACAAATACTATCCAACAGCCACCGAATTTACCTGATTTGGCTCCCTGTGACTTCTTTCTATTCAATCGAGTTAAAAAACCATTACGGGGAACGCGTTTCAGCAGCCGAGAGGAAATAATGGAAAAATCGCCAACACACACAGAGTAGATGTACTCTTGACTACGTAACTTTTGCAAATGTCAAGCTATGACGCTAAGATTTAGAGGGAATATCAACAACAGATGTACCAACTTAACAAAAAAACAGATCGGAACGATGGGAGCGCCACACGGTGGTTATTCCGAGAACTTGTTGATCAAGGTAGTATGTACCTAGTCTTAAGATTTAATAATTTGAAATGGAATATTAATAATTAACGAACTGAAATCGTATTTGTTAGTAATAATATGAATTAAAAAAAATAATAAAAATAACTGATTTATTTGCATAATAATAAATCAGTTAGCTAAAAATGGGAGATGTTACCTAAGCGCAAGTAACATAATAATATTATAATGGATACGTAAACGTATTGTAATTACATGTAGCATAGATATAGCTCATAAAACATCGTGAATAAACTATACACTTGTATATTTGACGTCTGATAAACAACACGCGTTTCCGTCATATATCCTAACCACATAACATCACCCAAGATTTTTGGCGTTTGGGATTCTCATAATAAATCCATTTTTCATCTCCAGTATAACTATCCGATGCAGAAAACCTTCTTTGTTCGAGGTCTCTTTCTTTTAATTCATGTGGAACCCAGTTGTTAACTTTTTGAACCATTCCGATTGTTTGTAAACGTTTTGCAACAGTTGATCGATCAACATTTAACGCTATAGCAAATTCTGATTGTGTTTGTTCAATGCCAAAATCATCATTTTTAAATCGTCGAAAGCATTCTTTGCACGTTGTATTCGATGGATCATGCTCACCGTAAATTTTCACAAGCAAACTATAAGTTTCCGCTGCTCTTTTCTTTGCAATAAAATAATGTAATAAAACTTCCCGCATATGATGTTTATTTGGAATAAAATTCGACATTTTGAAAGAGTTAAAAATACTATTTGTTTACACTTCAACCAAATGTCGTATAAAGCGTTTTATAGCTGACATCAAGTACTGTAGAATACAAGTATTGCGCATTTATAGTTTACGTAAGCAGTAAAATTAACGACACCAATTGAGAAAGGGCGGAGCCATATTCACACACCCAATAAATGTTCGTTTGTCCAAACTCTTAAATCTCCGAAAGTCCTTCACCGATTTCTTTAAAATTTTGACACAACGTTGTATTCGAATACGCTCTAGCACGCTTGTGACAGGTAAAACATGTTTTTTTTTTAAAAAGAGCACCGATTGTTGAACGTAACAGCAACACACACAATATTAAACATTGCTCTTGCCGCACAGCATGCTTCTTGACAACTGCTGTCACTTAGAACTTTCAATATTTCCGATCGGAGAAAATTAAGCTTAGGTTATCGTTGTCGCGGAGCGCAAGCACTGCAACGAGTAATTGCAGATCAAACTGAGGAAGAACGGGCATCAGCGAGCGAGCGAAACAGACAAAGAATGGCTGAAATGCGTGCCGAGGAAGCAGCAGCGCGTCGCGCAGCCAAACTTGAGGATGCACAGTTGCCGATACGGCGATCGCGTTCTACAGCTTCAGATCTACTTCGTTCTCAACAGAATAAACGCGACAGGCTGAAGATGGCTGTAATAAGTCAACGAAAAACAGCAGATAAGTGTAAAACACGACTCCGTGCTCAGCAATTAAGCGATTACAATCGTCTTGCATTCTGGTACAACCCAGCTGATTATTATAGTTTGAGCCGGCATATTCTCATCGGTAATATGACTGAAGTGTGTGCTCATTGCAAGGCTCTGAAATTCAATGGAGAAACGAAAGGAATGTGTTGCGCCGCGGGAAAAATTAAACTGCCTCAACTTAGAGAACCGCTAGAGACATTAAAAACTTTGCTTGTCGGAGATACCGCCGAATCAAAGCATTTCCTATCTAACATCAGGAAATACAACTCATGGTTCCAAATGACGTTGTTCGGCGCAGAAATCATAACAGTTCAATTCATGGCAACTTTCAAGAATGAGTTTCCAACAGAGTTATGGGAGAAATCGCAAATGAGGAAAATTCAAATATGAACATCAATTTCACAGCAAAAATCTAATCAAATCAATTGGGAATTTCCCAATCAATTGCTTCGTTCGATGTAGAATTGCGTCGTGAACAAAATTACAATACGAGTGACGACAGACAAGTTGTCGTATGTGCAATCAAATGTTCCTAAGCTAACGCTGGATCAAAAAGCCATTTACGATCAAATAATGCAAACTGTCAACAATGCGGTTGGAGAAATCTTTTTCTTAGAAGTGCCAGGAGGAACTGGTAAAACGTTCCTAATTACATTGATTTTGGCAGCAATTCGAATCCCAAATTGGCATAGCCTTATGTTAATATAAAAGTAAAAAAGCAAAATGTTGAAGGTGTTGACATCTAGTAGATTAATATTAAACTAATGTCAATCGTATTTGTACTTCTACTTGTGTATAGGGTTTTTCATATTATGTATTCTTGCTTTCATGTCACTGAATAAAAGTACAGTTCTAGTTTTTCCTTTGTATAAGGTACATATGTTTTTTTCATGTTTGTGCTCTGGAATAATAAATTAACAACAGGTTATGGGCCCAGAACACGCAGCAATAATGAATAAATTTATTAATAGAAGTATAAAGTTGGCGTGTGGATAAAATTGATAGAAATAAAATCAAAACTAAAACTAGAAGAAAATGGCTACCAGTGGTGAATACAAAATAAATGTCGATAAATTAGAAGGGCCTGATGACTGGGCAAAATGGAAACGGCATATTTCTATGGTGTTGCGTTCATATGGACTCAACAAATGAAGAAAAAGCTGTATACGCGGAGTGGCAGAAGGACGATGCGAAAGTTGCAAGTGTGATTGCAAGTGCGTTAAGCAAACCAGTTGCTGAGCTCGTGTTAACTTGTATGCGATAGAAATCTGGGACAAATTACGTGCGCGATTTGAACGTAGTAGTACGCAACGTCTGAATATGCTAATTGAAGCCTTTTTCCGAGTAAAACGAGACGAGAAAGAAGATATTAGCACACATGTCGCTAAATTGCAAAAGTTGTTCGTAGATTTAAATGACGAATTAACAAAACGTAACGAAAATATCCTGTCTGAGCGAATATTGAATGGCCGGATTTTATCGACATTGGGAAAGGAATATAATAATTTTAAGGATCTTTCGGACACGATTTCATCAGAAAAACAAAGTTTGAATCTACTCATCGAGAAACTTTGTACGATTGAACTATGTGATCAAAGCAAACTAGAATCATTAACAACTGTATTCGTCGCATCTGGTGAATATAAAAAGAAACGAAACACGAATAAAACAAAAATGTCAAAGGAACGGGCAAAACAAAAATTTCCTTTCAATAAATGCAAGCAATTGGACCATTGGGCAGCAGAGTGTCCACAAAAGAATGCAGGTGGAAGCACAATTAAGCAGCACAACAAACAGCAAGGTAGTAACGCTGTATTTACTTCACATGTCATGGGCGCATCAATTAGAAGTTACATCGATGCAAATAAGTGGTATTGTGATAGTGGCGCAACAAGCAATATTTTAAGTCATAGAGTGAATTTGTCATACCTGAAGTAATCTCACTTGGAAAACAAGATGTGAATATGGATGCGTTTGGTCAAGGGACAATAAAGATTCAAGTTCGACGAAACAACAATTGGTATAATGCTGAATTGGAAAAGGTTTTCTATGTTCCTGATACGAGTGCGCATTTGTTTTCTGTCAAAGCAGCAGTATTAAATGGTTACAGTTCGACAATCGATGACAGAGGTGTTATAATTCGTGTAAAAATGAATGGAAATACCGTAATGACTGGTTATATGGAAAATGAATTATATATGCTTGATATGCGTATTGTAAAACCAGAACGAAACGTACAAGTGAATTTAGTGAAATCATACGAAACACTGCAAGTGTATCACGAGAGGTTTGGTCATCAAAATAAACAGCATATAAAGAATGTTTTGAAACAAATGAACATTAAAGTGGAAAATGACAATGAAGAATTTTGTGATGGATGTGCTCTAGGAAAAAAGCATAAGCTACCATTCAAGCAACGGATAAATCGTCCGACGGTTACTGTAGAATTGATCCACGCAGATGTCAATGGACCAATGACCACAGAGTCGTTTGGAAGAGCACGTTATTACGTTGTTTTTAAGGATGATTTTAGCAAGTTTCGGAGAATGTTCTTTTTACAACACAAAAGTGAAGTATGTAATGTGCGGGAACAATTTTTAAATGAAGCTAATGCAAATAGACATGTTGTCAGGCAATTCAGGTGTGATGGAGGTAAAAAGTTTGACAATAAGAGAGTTGTTGAATTGCTCACAAGCAGAGGAATAGAACAGTGGATTCCACCGCCTTATACACCTGAGCAAAACGGTGCAGCGGAACGCGAAAATAGAACTATTGTTGAAGCAGCACGGTCTATGTTGAATCCAAGCAAATTACCGAAAGGATTGTGGGCAGAAGCCTGTAACACCGCAGCATATTTATTAAATCGCACTGGGAAATCGTCAGTTCAGAATAAAGCCCCTTATGGATTGTGGTATAATCGGATAACGGATAGTAGGAAGACTTGATCATCCAAAAATTTTCGGCACTGGATGCTACGTTCTTATAAACAAGAGTTTCCGCTCGAAGCTTGATGACAAAGCAGTGTTCGGACATCTTGTTGGATATGTCAATGACAAAGATGGTTTACGAGTCTGGATCCCTTCTAAAAGGAAAGTAGTCATGAGCCATGACGTGAAATTCAAGCCAGAAGTCGTTTGCAATTTGCGCACCGATACTGCGGTATTTGATGTTTGTCAAGAAGAAGTTCTGGACCAAAATCGGTCAAAATTGTCATCTGAAACAAGAGAAGAGCCAAAAAGGTCAGATACCAAGACAAGGGAAATCAAACTCAGAGGGAGTTTTTTACGTCGTCCACTTCTGAAGGAAGTCGGGATTACGACGAATATGACGAGACGGAAAATTCAACTGGAATGGAGCAAACGAGTGAATCAACATAAAATAGTAAGGTGTTTTCTATGGAAAATCGAAAAAGCGAAAGGCAACGAAGAAAACCAGCTTGGATGGAAGGTGATGAATTGTCAATGATGGCAGGAGTTGCTGTTCAATATCAAGATCCAAACTCATTCTCTGAAGTTCTGAAGTCGAATGAGAGGGAGTATTGGATGCAGGCGATTCATGAAGAGATTAAATCTCTGAAACAAAATGAAACTTGGATATTAGTTGAACGAAGAAACATTCAGTCCTGTGGCGCGATATGACACTATGCGAACTTTGTTAGCTGTAGCGGCTGCTAATAAAATGAAACTGGAACAGTTCGACGTGAAAACTGCCTTCCTGAATGGTTATCTGGAAGAAGATGTGTATTTAGAACAACCAGAAGGTTTTGGTGACGGTACTGGTAGAGTATGTCTGTTGAAAAGAAGTTTGTACGGGCTAAAGCAAGCGCCACGATGTTGGAACAAACGGTTCATGGAACTCATGAAGAAAGCAGATTTTAAAAACAGTGTTGCAGATCCTTGTCTCTTTTATCGAAAGCGCAATAAAGTTCAATTGTATGTAGCAATTTATGTCGATGATGGTCTAGTTGTCGGTAGTGAAGAGAAAGAAATTGCTGAGATTTTAAGAATTTAATACTACGACTGGTTCTCTCGATAATTTTCTTGGTATGAAAATAGAGCATCGGGAAAATGGATGAATTGTTGTTAGCCAACAAAAGTACACAAGGAAAATACTGGAGAGATTTCAAATGACAGAATCAAACGCTGTCTCAACTCCAATAGGCCGTGAAGAAAGTGATCACAACGAAGCAGTGTCACCTGATGTACCTTATCGTGAAGCAGTGGGTTGTTTGATGTATCTTACAACAGCGTCTCGTCCAGACATCGCTTTTGCAGTAAATAAAGCTGCACGAGCTATGGAGAAACCAACTGTTCAAGATTGGAATCAAGTTAAACGTATATTTCGGTATCTGAAAGGTACTGTAAAGCACGGTATATTATAAGACAAAGAAGAAGGACTACAAGTTTATATAGCGATGCTGATTTCGCTTGTGACAAGAAGACAAGACGTTCTACGACCGGGATAGTAGCAATGTTTTCCGGTGGAGCCATATCGTGGACTAGTCAGCTGCAGAGGGTGATAGCAACATCCACAACTGAAGCAGAAATTATATCAGCTAATGAAGGAGCGAAGGAATTGATTTGGTTACTACGTTTATTATCCGAATTGATTGAAATGCCAGAGTCATCTCCGACACTTGATATTGACAATGCTAGTGCTGTAAAATGAGCGAAGAATCCAGAATTTCATCGAAGGTCAAAACATATTGAAATTCGATATCTGTTTGTACGGGAGAGATTCTTGAATGGTGAAATTAAATTGGAGCACATCGCTGGAAAGAATCAGTTAGCTGATTTATTGACGAAGCCGCTTAAACGTGTTCGATTTGTTTTATTTTGTGAAAGGATCGGTGTACGGAAAAATGAAATCATGTAATCATCAAAAGCATCTTTAGTTTTTCCTGTTTATCTTTTTGAAGGAAGTGTTAATATAAAAGAAAAAAAAAGCAAAATGTTGAAGGTGTTGACATCTAGTAGATTAATATTAAATTAATGTCATCGTATTTGTACTTGTACTTGTGTATAGGGTTTTTCATATCATGTATTCTTGCTTTCATGTCATTGAATAAAAGCACAGTTCCAGTTTTTCCTTTGTATAAGGAACATGTGTTTTTTTTCATGTTTGTGCTCTGGAATAATAAATTAATAACACTTAGCTCTTGACTCGTCCGGAATAGTTGCGACATTGCTACCAGGTGGAAGAACTCTTCATTTCGCTTTGAAATTGTCATTGAACTTGTAATTCGTTCTTCAAAACTCCCACGTGCGACATTTCCAAAGTATGCGCAACATTGCTCAAAGTTTGAGATGAATGTACAATGGCACACAAAAAATCACTCGAGGCTCGAATGGCGGGACCCAAGTAGTCAAGCTTGTGGAAGTTACGATGGCGACACCTGTGAACAAGACCCCTGGGGTGGTGGCCCTCTCCAAGAGACAGGTGAGAAGAAGGCGAGAAAGGGAGATAAAGGCGCCAGGGTGTGCTTGGGTGGTAGTCCCGCAAGAGGTCCTCCCGAAAGAGATTCTTCCGTTAAAGCCAGTGGTGAGGCCTGAAGGCTCTCAGGCATCGAGGACAGTACACAGGAGATGGAGGACATTGTTCGGCCATGTGCCTTTAAAACTTTAGGGAATGGTGATGGTGGAGCGGTAAAGAAGGCTGATTCTGGCCTCTTCAAGGGTTCCTCTAAAAAATGAGGACACAATTCGCCACCTACAGATAAACCTGCATCTTGTAAAGGTATCTTCGGTCGACCGTTGTAGCAGGTTTATCTGTCAAAATATTGGCATGGCCCTAATTCAGGAGCAGTCTGCCTTAAAGGCTCCACGTGGAACCCCGTAGACTGCTTGGAATAGCGGAGATGGGATTTCCTCCATTTCCCTCCTATTCCTTCCACGTGTAATAGTGTCGGCTTTAAAGGCACTTAGGGCTTGCACCGTTGAGTCATGGCTCTTATGGTACTGTCTGAAGGATCTTAAACATCTGCCAACCAGGCTGCTTATGGCCTCCATGGCTGCCCTGAAACGTTACAATACGTGAATTTTTTTTTCTTAGAATTTAGGTTTTTAGTCATGGTAAGCCAAACAGTGGTAAATATATTCGAGGGCACTTAAACCCCGATGCATCGGGTGTGTTGTACCTAAAAATATTTTCTTTTCCGGCCAGCAAAATAAATAAATTTAATTTTGAATTGATTTATTAAACTCCATCATAGGTGTTGTACATTTTAAAATTCTGGCCGTAAAATTACCATTCAGCCATATTTATTTTGAATTAGCAAAGACGCCTCTTCCGCTATTCGAATAATCAATGAGTTTGGTGTACCACGAATTGGATGTGGAATTACACTTCCATCGACAATTCGTAAACCGGATACGCCACGAACTCTAAAAGCAAAAAACATTTTATGTGTACTATATATCAATTTCATACATAATATGTTACCTTAATTCTTCATCCACAACGGTATTGCCATCTCGACCGTAAGCACATGTTCCACCAGGATGATGCCCAGTTAAGGCTCCATGTCGTATTATACATTCTAAATATTCATCGCTTGGATTATTTGTTAGAAAATCATTGGAATTCGGTCCATACTGTGAACACGGTTTTAGTTTTGGCCAATGAATTCGGGTTCCAAGCTTATGAAAACTATGTGTGAAAAATATTTTAACAGAAAATCGTATCGCTCTTATAACACATTCAATATCAGCAATTTCCGAAAAGTAATTTGGATCAATTAGGGGCGTATCAAAAATATTACGTCTTTTCAATTTAATTGTCCCCCGACTCTTTGGGTAAAAACATGTGTTTAAAAATAAAAATCCCTCCTTGGTGGAATTATAGTGAAATGGAAAAAACGATTTAAATATTTTTGGCCTATAGTTTGCAATTATTCGGAGCGCTTTCTCATCTACTGTACCAACGCCAAATAAAACAACACCAAAATTGTCGTTAACTAATTTACCAGCACCGACAACTCCGATATTAGATAAAACGCCTCGTCCATCCTGTAAATATTTTAGCCATTCGTTGTAGTCTAGAATTTTATTTTTTGTAACACTTTCCGGTTCGTTCATCGATACAAAAATCGGTAGATTGGTGTGATCAAATAAATTTTCACCAACCAACGGTGAATTATGTATCACAGGAATGTCAAGAGATTGTAATTCATCAACAGGACCAATTCCTGATAATTTTAATATTTGTGGAGATTGTATTGCACCCGCACTAAGAATTATTTCATAGTTTGCTTTAATTGTTGTTAATTGTTTTGGATATGTAGCTGAGGATATAACAACGGAAGTCGCATAGTGGTTGTGATTAAATAGAATCTATAAATAAAAAGTTTTGTCAAATATATTTTGTCGTTTATATAAAAAAAAATTAAAATTACCCTGTGCACAATGGTTTCGGTTAAAATGTGTAAATTTGGCCGATGAAAACTTGGTCGTAAATATTTTTGGAAAACACCATATCTCACCCCATTCCTAATATTGTATTTAGCCAATTCAAATTTAACACGTAACTCGTTCATCTCCAGCTCATAGCCAGCCTCCAAAAATGCTTTTGATAATTTTGAATCGCTTAGCACACTAAAATCTACAATCTCTTTCGTTTTCTGAATAACGCGATGCTCTTCAATTGTGCAAGTGTTTGCATTATTAACATCGGATGGTTCTGTTTCGCAATTAAATTCGCTACTTTCGAACAGATTTAATAATTTGCCAAATTTTTCTTCCCACAATTCAAAATCCGCCATGTCACCGTCATCGTGCAACATATAATTTATTTGACTAGATCCACCAAGCCCTTTGCCCCGAGGTATTGATTGCTGTTGATCGTATAATCCTTTTGATGAATACTTTTGTGGTGTTGTTTTAAAACTCCAATCACTAATGGATCCTTGCAAAAGGGTGGTCATTAATGGAACTATCGACAATGGGCCAAATGTACTACCAGCCTCTATCAAAAGTATGGAATAATTTGTATTGGCCGATAATTGGGATGCTAAAACACATCCAGCTGTACCGGCTCCAACTGTAAATATGTATACAGGATCATAATTCATAATTAGGTGCCATTTAAAATCAAATTAATTAACCATTTCATTTACCAATTATAAAATCGTACTCTTGATGGTTCTTTATTCGATTTATTAAAAATGGAATGTCTTCATAGCCAAGCCAGTAGTACAATCCAAACATAGAAGTCCATATCAGTAAGACGATGGTAGTAAACACAACCACAACTTAAAGAAAACAACCTTTTGTTTAATCCTTTAATAATTTTACAGAAACTTTGAAACTTACGCAATCTACAAAAATTCATTTTGTACTACGGTTTACCTGTGCTGCTGTATTACACAAACGATTGATTTTTTTATATTAGGTATTAAATAAAATTAACTTCATTATGTTTTTCGAAGAAGAAAAAAGAAAAAAATCGTTTTATGTAATCGCTTGCGTTGCATACAGTCAGGAGGTTATGGTTGCACCACTATACATATGGAAGATAAAATAATGATCTCGTTCATCTCTACTCGTAGCTGACACTGGAAATTTCTCTGTTGTCGACAGTAGAATAAATATTAGAACCCTTGGTAAAAAACCATAATCCAAGGTCAAACTAAACAAGACAAAAACCATAATCCAAGGTCAAACTTTAATCACCAACAACACATAACAGCCATCTGTAAATCAATTATTCATTGTAAACCAACAATAAAATTAAAGAATATGTAAACCTTGTAACAAGACAGTTGGAAAAATATATGAAGAAAATCGCAGCCCGACACCCCGCCAGCGATACAAGTACAACTCGAATTTAGAGAACATTACTATATGGGAAGCTTCAAGAAAGAGTAGAAGATAAGATAACCAGACAGCCGAAACAGCACAAGTAAAACTATCTAAAGTAGAAATTCCATTCTTTTAACGAAATATTCACTACGCATATTCACACGGCAAAGGAAATTTTTCACAACATACATGTTGTATCCCATGGGATTCGTGGGTTTTATTTTAAGCAAAAAATTGGACATACAAAGAACCTTGAAATCAATAATCTCAATATATATGCGTCAGGTTCAACCATTGTCATGTATTGGATCACAGAGGAGCCAACCAAAATTGTAGCACTGTATATCCAACAACAGACGAAAATGGTTTGCTACAAGTAAACTGATGTAGACGACTTATAAAAAAGATGGTTCTCCGAACACCTGCTCCAAGCACAACAACTAATTAAATGGAAGGGCAACCAGCCGCACTTAACAATCAACAAACTTGGTATTATTGAAAGACAACCAACAACCAGCCACGCGCTGGAAGCTATATAGGGAGAATTAGCAAAACAGATATGCAGGAAAGATAGACTTAATTTGGGTAGCGACACTTAAGTGCAAGAATGTAACCTATAAGCAACCGACAACGAAATGAAAGCAAGCCAAATCCAAAAATAGGGATCTGCAATCATCGGAGAAGGAAAATCAAGTGCTAATGCAGCAGCCTCCTATAGACAAGTAAAGAAAAGAGGCATCATGAATCATCTAGTTTTCGTTGTCTATTTGTTGAATTATGGGTCTTGCGCAGGCGCACCTAACTCCTTTTAACCCCTTGCAGGCATCGACTTTAAAGAGATAGGTAAACTCCGGTTGGCCATGAAGTGACACTTAAACAAATTCAATTGATACGGTGACCGAGTCTGTTTAGGTCCCTTTCATCGTCGTCTATCCATCGGGTAGGTGGTTCCACACTAGGTCCTACTTTCGTTGTTGCCGACTCCAAGTTCTGTTTAGTGGTCAGATTTTGTGATCGAAGTATGTGCCCAAGCCATCTCAGCCTTAAGGATTTTATGAATCCAACGATGTCGATTTTATCGAGATCGTTTCTGCTGTCGTGATTCATTTGCATTCTGTAAGTGGCTTCCTCCTTAATGGGGCCGAGAATTATTCTGATGATCTTACGCTCAGTTACAGGAATTTTCTGGATGTTTTTTGCTATCAGTGTCGTGTGATGTTGGCATAAAATGCTTGGTAGCCTGCTGCGATTCTCGATGAAATGTCCACAGAAACGGAGTTTTGCTGAGTGATCCTAGATATAATATTTGAGCTCAATCACCTTCTCATATTATGTATCTCCTGAAATAAAGTCTCCTTGCGTCTGACTTTTCGCGGTAACCATGTATTTAGTCTTCGCCTCGTTGATCTGAAGACCAATTTGTTGAGCTGTTGATATATAATACTTGAGCTGGGTTGACATATAATACAGGCAGCTGCGCTGCGTCATATTGAGCTGGCGATACGAGCTCAAACAAGCAGCAGAAGAGATAATCGCCGCCATATTTAAGCTTTTCGTTTCAGATACTATCCTCACCGGATGTCTTGTAATTTTTCATCTGCGATATCACGTTCGCCCACTTCATCATATGGTGGAGAAGGTGGTGGTGTCATCTCGACGTTGACAACGCGTTGAAGCAAGGGAGGTTGTTGCTCGGAAGGTGGTGCCTATCCATTTAGAAGCGAGGAAAAATACTTCCACCAGACTTCGAGCATTTAATAGAGCGATTAATTGCGAATAGCGCTGCTGATCAATTAACCTGATTCATTGCGGATAGAACTTTGGATGTTGCGTGCCTGTGGCTCATACTATTCTCGTTTCTTCCGTCTGCATAGCCGATTGGAGAATTTCCTCGCATTCATGTAGGCGTTCTGAGATTGTTTTGTTCTTTGTGATAGATTTCAATGGCGTACGCGATCTTTCTCCCGAATAGCACCAATATAATCATAGTCCAACCAGAGATTTTTAGTTCTAGATGGATTTTGAACTTTGGTGGATATTGCAGCATCGGTTACCGTCTTTTTAATGATTTCCCGCTGTTCTTGCACGGAGTCAGGATTTGGTTTAGTCTCCAAGATTCTTGATACAGTAGTCTCAAAGGTGATCCGGGTAATTTGGTTGTTCAATGCCGTGGTGTTCCAACGAGTGATACGCTGAAAACGATGATTCTACGTGGTGGATAGAAGAAATTTTAATTCAGCAATTACCAGGAAGTGGTCTGAATCAATGTTAGCTCCACGTTTAGTTCTGATGTCATTGCGGCTAGAAAAATGGCTTTTGGACAAGAGGACGTGGGCGATTGATTTCCATGTGGCTTTTTGAATACGCTTATGTGGGAAGTATGAGCTGACAACCACCAAGTTGTAGAGTAAAGCTAGCTCGGTGGTGCGTGTCCCGGTGTTGTTTGATGTAGGGTGCAAGATGTTGTATTGCCCGCCCTACCAATTTGAACATTGAAGTCTCCCAAAACAATTTAAATGTGATGTTGTGGAATTTTGGACAGGACGATTTCGAGCTGGTCGTAGAAAGTCTCTTTGATTTTATCAGGCTTCTCCTCAGTGGGGTCGTGAACGTTCACAAATCTGATATTGAAATAACATCCATGAAAGCTGAATATACAAATCCGATCGTTGACAGGCTTGAAATCACTCATAAATTGACGACAGCGGTTGCTAATCAAGAAACCGACGCCAAATTCATAATTATCCATGTTATTGCTGTGACAGAGGCATTAGTTATTGACAATAACTTATTATGTTTTGCTTCGGTCGAGGTCGAGTTCATAGTTCATACGTAGATGCTCTCGTTTAGCTCAATGTTCCAAATTTAAAATCCTTGTCCTTACATCGTGTCCGCGGTCGTTGTTGTGAATCCATAACGTTCTACAGGTTACTCTGTTAAACCAACGCTAACCTCCAGTAGGAGGATCACGGTTCTCACACTTTAGCCTACTGCTTTAACAGTGTAGCTTCTAGCGGCCGCCACGGAGAGACAGTGTAAACACTTGCTGAAGTTGTATGCAGTTACGGCACAATTAGCAGCCTCACCTATAGATCTATCGCCTACCGATGGTTTCAATAAATGAAACTGAGTATTTCTGGTCTGACCGTGAGGTGAAGGATACTTCGCCATTTTCATTACTACGTTAACGTGTTGGAAGGGATAAAGAAACGGGGTATAACGTATTGTAGCAGAGACCAAGAGGATTTAAAAATATATAAGAGCAAGAGGTGTTAGGGTCATATAGGGAGTAATTAGAAGCACCAGTTTTTATTAATAAGGAATCCTGAGAGTAATGTGATTTTCAAAACATTTTCTTTTAACCAGAGTTCTCAGGGCACTTCAGTTGTTATGGGTTTAACTGTAAAATTGTTTAGAATACACAAAATTGTAAAGAAATAATCCAATTATAAAAGCGATTTATTTTGTATCTATCATTCCAAATTAGAATTTTTTTTTAGAGGGTTTTGGTGACACATTCATGGAACTACTAGACTACTAATCACAATAAAATATAATTCGTTTAATTATTTCAATCACGTGTATATAATCTTTATTTGCTATGCTGTTTACAATAAAAATCAGAATATTAGTTTAGGCTTCCGCAAGCAACTCATGGTCAGAATCCATATCGATTTCTTCGGCCAATTGTTTCTCAAGTTTTCGGGCATCAACATAGGTGATTTTCTCTTCATCCTCTTCGTCTTCCATTTTCATACTTTCTTCGAGCTCTCGTCGTTTCCTTAAACCAGCGGCCGGTGAACGTATCAGTGACATATTTTGCTGAACATCACGTACATCACGTTCAACTTCATTATCATGTCCTTTTCGTAGACGTTCCATAACGAAATGTCGTGATCTCCTTTCACGAATTTCATTTATTTTTTTAGCCGCTTCAACGGTTTTAGTCCACAATTGTCGATCATATTTGATTGGTATATTACGACGCTTTTCTAAATCAAAGCTAGGATCAATTGTAAGTTCTTTGGCGTGTGTCTTACGATATGCTTTTGTCCATTTTACTTTGCGTGGATTCTTCCTCTTTTTAAAGGCTTTGTGACATTTCGAGCGACAAAATTTAAAGATCTAGAGAAAAAACGAAATTTATTAACGGTGGCTACAAACACCCAGCCCATCATTGGACATTTACATTTTATACGGTTTACCTTTGAATCATTTCGCACAAAATGTATCCCATGTCCCGGATAAACTTTTGAAGAACAAAAATAACAGGTTTCTATACGCATTTTGGCGTTTTTATTCTAAATATTAATAAAAATGATTTCACAATTATCCTAAACCAGCATAATTTCACGTGTTTTTTGACAGAAAGAATGAGAAAACAAAACATGAAAATTTGACAACTCGAAATGCTATCGTATTTTCGTTCAGTTTGTACATAGCCAATAATATGTCGGTAGATGCCCGAGTAACCAATAATTGTGACTACAACATTTTAGACTAACTTATCGCAAAAGAGATAAATTAATAAAAAATTAACAATTAAAATCCAGTGAAGCTCCACTATAGATAAGTAGGACTTAAGCGAGAACCATAGTTAGAATAAGAAAATTGAAAAAAATAACGTAAGAGAGCGGGAAAGGGGATTTGTTTGTATTCGACCATCCTTTAAATAAGAATCTTAAATTTTTTTTGGAGGGGAAATGGAAATTTCAGCTGTCCCTTAAAAAACTTAAAACGAGCGAAATTTTTCGTGTAAACTTAAAAACTTAAGAAAGGTTGCACAATTTTTAAAACCAGTTTAGTGAAAAATTATAACATTTTCATTAATTATTAATAAATAAATTAAAACGAGAGTATTTGAACATTAAATTAGACTATAATAATTGAGTATTTATAATGTATATACATTTAAAACATCAAATAAAAACTGAAACATAACCTTAAAATATTTAATTGAGATATTACATTTTTTTAAAACAAAAAACATTGCATAGTGCTTCTGTATCACTAATTAGAAACAGTTAAGGTAAATTAATTAATTTTTTATGATATAAATGAATTTAATATGATTTTTCAGCTTATAAAACTTGAAAAAGGTTGCACAATTTTTTACTGTAGAAAGTAAACAACTGGTTTGGTACAAATTATAACATTTTGATTAATTATTAATAAATAAATCAGAACGGGAGTATTTGAGCATTAAATTAGACAATAAATAGGTGAGCAATTATATTGTACATACATTTAAAACCCAAACAAAAATTGAAACATAACCTAAAAAAATTAAATTGAGATATACAATTTTTTTAAACAAAAAATGTTGTATAGTGTTTCTGAATCACTAATTACCAACAACACCAACAAAAATAGAAACGTCAATTTTTAGTTGTCAAAATATGCTTAATTTACTTTTAATTTTTTGGTGGTTTGGGAGATTGCGAGATTTTGTTCCATCTGTCATGTTCCCAATCGGTCACCCAAATTTGTACTAAACATAGCAAATGTTGCTTGACGTTGTTGCTGAACTTGTTGCGTCTCTCCCATCTTATCTACTCGCCCCACATCGTATACAAAATACGCTATTTCCCTGTATAAAAATCAGATTGTAGTACTAAATAAGTCTTATGCAACCCAAGTGTAACAAAGCTGAAAACTTGAATCGGCTTTCCGAATATTGGTATAAAAAATCGGAAAATGATAAAATTTGGTTTTAAACTTTCTTTTGCTTCATCATTTTCCGATTTTTTGTCAACACGACTATAGTAAATCTTATAATAAGTCGGACATTATTGCTGAAAAAAGTCGGTGATGAAATCAGCACAATGTCAGAAAAATACAAACATTTTCGAAATTCAAAATAGTTGGGAAATTTATGAAAAAGGAGTAACATTTTATATGGAAAAAATAAAGTTTTGAATATGTCGGACAAAATAGATTTGCACTTTTCTCGTACTTCTGTTCTTTTTCAAAACAACAAAACACAACCAATAAAAAACAGCACAGCAAAGAAGAAAGATCTCTTAGACATGCTTGATTTAATTGATCCAATATACCAGGATTTTTTTAAAAATTTACGAACAATTGATGCTTTGGATTACCATCCAGATCTAACTGAATATGTAGACGATAAATTTTTATGTTTAAGTGAAATAATAAAATTAAATTTCTGATACTTATGTTTTTTATACATATAAATTGTCCTATAATATCGGGTTTTCCCATAGGGACATAACAAGTTTGTATTAAAGAAATCACAGAATAATTAAGATATTGGGCTGAAATTTATTCCAGGCGCAGTACACATGTTACATTTAACTATGGAATTCGATTTCGTTCATATGACCACCGCGAGCACGTTTGGAGCGACCTATTCTTTGGAGCCAATTTTCCACCACTCTTTCACACATATTGACCGGAACGGTGGCATTTTCGCGTTCGATATTGTCCCTGAGCTCCTCTAACGTTGTTGGCTTGTTGGCATAAACCAACGACTTAACGTAGCCCCATAAAAAAAATCCAACGACCTTAAATCGCATGAGCGAGGTGGGCATTCGACCGGTCCATTTTGTTTGACCAGCTGTGTGGCATGTGGCATCATCTTGTTCGAACCACATATCACTTATACTGTATATGCTGCGAGTCGAGTCGAGTTTAATCCGAGTTTAACTCTCACTATATACGGAGTCGAGTTAAACTCGACTCGATCTAATAATTTGTAGAGTCGAGTTAAACTCTACTCTAAAAATTGCACTATATACGCATAGAGTAGAGTTAAAAAAACAACAACAAAATTAAAGAAAAATTCTTGCAGCAATATTAAAAAATATTCGTTTTAATTTTTTCAATTAAATTTATTATTTTATTTTAAATATCTTATTTATTAAGATTTTAATTAATTAATTTTAATAATAAATTTTTGCTTTGGTATTGAATTTTTATTTTTACGAAAAAATTACTCCAACATTTCGGTGGTCTATCCCGTAATTTTCATGGAGTTTGATTGAAAATTACAATTTTTTAGACATAATATCGCTGGAAAAATGACAATAACATATATGGCGATCAACAAAAAGAATAATCAATCTTATGATCATCTGAAATGATATTTTGTTCCATTTTTTTTTAACTCGGTTTCAATCCTATTTGAACTCTGCATATGTTTAAACTCTGCAGTATATACACCTAGAGTTGGTTAGAAAATAACTCGATCCGTAAATAGTGAGAGTTAAACTAGGATTAAACTCGACTCGACTCGCAGCATATACAGTACAACTGATGTCAAGTCCATCGAATTCTGGCTAAAAATTGTCTTCCAACATGGCACGGTAGCGAACTCCATTGACCGTAACATGGCGATTATTTTCATCGGCGAAAAAATACGGTTCAATCACACCTCCGGCATGAAATCCACACCTCACGGTCACTTTTTGTGGTTATAATAGAGTCTCTTGAAGCACATGTGGGTTTGTTGCTGGCCAATAACGCGTATTTTGCTTATTGACAAAGCCACTAAACCAAAAATGAGCTTCATTGCTGAAGATGATTTTCCGATGAAATTCAGGATTTTCTCCAAACTGAAGCAGGGGCCAATCGGAGAAGTTTCGGCGCTTCAAATGCTCAAGAGAATTCAGTTCTAGAGTTAATTTGATCTTATAAGTGTGTAGCCAACGTCTTTACTCAAAATTCATCACAATGTTGTTTGAAAGATTTCCAATTCCTGTGAATGGCGTGGAATCGACTGATTCGGTTCATTTTGAACTGAAGCACTTACGGCTGCGATATTTTCGGTACTTCACTGGCACAGGAACATACAATAGTGGATATTTTGACTCGAATTTATCCACTGTAGCACGTACAACCTGTCTGGCGGGACGATTATTACGACCGAAAACTGGAGTAAGCGCTTTTAAAGTTGCGACCACTGACCCAGAATTTCGGTAGCAATTTTTGCAAACTTCACCATGACAAAAATGTTTACTTTGACTGACGTTTTGACGTTAACAGGCACGTTCAAAACGTTCAAGAGTGCGTTTGAATTACAATATAAAATTATTATGTCCCTATGGGAAAACCCTTTATATCCAGCCAAATTTCCACTTAAACTTTATTACACACGCATTTTCACTTAAGTATACTTTTAAAAAAAAAACAAAAAAAACTGATTTTTTGGATAAATAGCTTATGTAAGATAAGGCTAAAGAATGCTGTTTTTAGTAAAACAGTAAAATATCTTAAGTCACAAATTTCCAATTTAATAAAAAACTAGTAAATCTAATCTAAAAAACCCAAAAATTATAAATAGTCCTTTCAAAGCCAGGTTTTTAATAAAATTGTTTAAACATTTTTCAGAAAACGTGTTTTGCATTATTTTTGCTCTTCTGAAAAATCATGAAAATAGACTTAAGATAATCTGCCTTGCAAGTCAAGATATAGTTTCTTGCGCCTCAATTTTGAATCATTTTAATTGTGAATAAAGTAGTCGACTAAACACTAGAAAAATCTATTCGAAATTTTTTAAACGCTAAATGTTTTATATTAGCCATGCAAACACAAAACTGGATCAATTTTGGTTTGTTTGTTTGTTTGTTTGTCTTTTAAATTTGCTCAGGTCAGATCTTTCAATCCATAAGACCAGTGAGTTGAGAACAGCCCAAAATTTCCAGAGACCACTCAGGGGAGGTTCTGGAGGGTTGAATGAAGTGTACATAAATTAATTAGATTTATAAATTAAATAAGATAAAGCATAATTATATAAAACAAAGTTTAATAATTAAATTAGATTAAATTAAAGTTATTAAATAAAAATATTAGAGAGAAGATAAAGGATACATAAAAATAAAAGAATTGAAATTAAAAATAAGTTTATAATTCATAATTTTTTTTTTTTTTTTTTAATTTTTAATTTAATTTTTTTTTTTTTTTTTTTTGATTTTGATTAAAATTTTTTTTTTTTTTTTTTTTTAAAAAAAAAAAAAGTGTTTATATTAAATTAAACAAAGTTCATAAATCTTAATATTATAATAAAATGAAATAAAATGAAATGATTCTAAAAGAAAGATCATTGTGTGAAAAAAGTCAATAAAAATAAGTGTAGTCTTAATTCATAGTTTATAATTTATTCCATCCACAAAATCACACAATATTTTATACTCTTCCATTCTTTGATCCTTTAAGATGTCTAATAAGGATTTTCTGTATAAAAGAGGGTAATTATTTCTTATATTGTTATATATAACACAATCGTTAATAATATGTTCGTTATCTTCTACGGTGTTGCAAATCTCACAATTAGATGTAGATTCAAGTCCCAAAAGGAATTTAAATTTCTTGTTAACTGTATGACCAGAGATTAATCTGTAAATTAACCTGGTTTGACAAGATGTAAAGTTGGAGTCTTTGAATAGGAAATATGATCTTGGAGAAGGACAAATTTGTTTATAAAAGTGGCCGGATGAATTACACATTAATGTGTAGTTTTCCTTCCACTTATTATTTATGGACCTGGAGATATCGTTAAATAGGTCTGTGAGGGTAGGTTCATTATTAAGAAAGTGAGTAGGTGAAAAAACTGCTTTTTTTGCTAAACTATCTGCTATAGTATTTCCTTTTAAGCCACAGTGACCCGGGAATCAATGAATGACAAAATTTTTAATTTGGTTAAGGCCGATAGTATCAATAATTTGGTTTTCATAGTGTCTATTTGTATAGTGTAATAGAGCTGTTTTTAATGAGATACAAGAACTTTGAGAGTCAGTAATAATGATGATATTTTTGTTTTTGATGATTAGAGATATGGTAATTCCAATTTTAATAGCAATGGTTTCGATATTTTTAATATAAGTAGGGTTATTTAGTTGGATGGCAAAATTCCAATTTTTGTCATCAACAAAAATTCCAATTCCTGGTTTATTGTTAATTATGGAGCCATCTGTGTAAATTTTTGCGAAATTATAATATTTATTAATTTCAGCCATGGATAAGGCATATTGTTCCGAATGGTTTATGAAATTTTTGTTTGTAATTCCATCAATATTTGTTATAATGCTAAAATTAGAAGGAGAAGTTTTTTTAATATGAAAAGGTTTAATTTTGGAAAGAAAATAGTTAGAATATAAGTCATTAAGTTTAGGAAGAGAACTATTGTTTTTAATGTCGTTACCGATTTTGGAATTATTATACAGATTTTTTGTAATATAAATTAGTGATTTTTTAGTAAAATCTAGATCTGAGGTTGTTTCTAGGGATTCGGATAAAATAGCCGGAATCGGAGTGGTTCTTAAGAAGCCTAAACAAGCTCTCAGACAAGCATTTTTAATAGATTGACAGATATTAATATCTTTTTTATATTTAGTGTGTGTGAAAACATAAGTGTATTCAAGTTTTGATTTAACTATTGCTTTAAAAATATTGATCATTGTTTCGGGATTTACACCTCCATTAAAATGGGTGAGAGTTTTAAGTAAATTAATGGAATTGGAAATATTTGCTTTTAAGTTTGTGTAATGATTTGATAATGAAAGTCTATTTGTTAAAGTTGTACCCAGTATCTTAGTAGTTAATCTTTCTTCTATATTGATATTATTAATTTTTAAATTTAGAGATTTGGAATTATTTTTGTTAGTGAATAGTCTTAAAAAATGAGATTTATCAGTGTTAATTTGTAGTTTTAATGATTGTAATTTATCAGTTAATGAGAGTAAAGTAGAATTTGCTATTAATTGTAAGTTATCATGGTTATCAGCAGAAATTACTATGCAAATATCATCGGCATATTGAAAAATTTGTGAATAGGGGTTATTGATGTCGTGTAAAGAAGTGGTATATATATTAAAAAGGGTAGGACTCAAACAGCTACCCTGAGGAATGCCTTTATTAGTGTAATGAATGGAAGCTTGATTGATATTTTGAATAGAAATAATTCTATTTGTGAGAAATTGAGAAATCCAATGTGTAATGTTATTAGGGAAATTGAAGTTTTTAAATGTGTTTAATAAAATATTTTTATCTACATTATCAAAAGCTTTGGAAATATCAATGTTAATTAAAACAATTTTTTTTTGTTTTTGTTTAAGGGAGTTGATGAAATTAAACATTTCTACAAAATAATCAGTGATACTTTTATTTTTTCTAAAACCAAAATTAAAATAGTTGAGAGTATTATGGGAGATTAAATGGTCATTAATTCGTTTTAAAATGAGTTTATTGAAGATTTTTGAGAAAATTGGTAACAGGCAAATAGGACGGTAATTAATAATGTTTCGATCATCTTTCCCCTTTTTCAAAATGGCAATAATATAAGAAGTTTTCCATTTAGTTGGGTAAATTTGATTATGCCAGATGTTATTAAAATGGTTTGTAATAATGTTGATTAAGTCAGGATTAGTGGAAATTAACTGTTTAATGATTTTATATGAGATTTTATCATATCCTGGAGCAGTATTATTGGAGTTTTTAATAATGTCAAGAATTTCAGAGTTATTAAATTCCGCAGGATTAATAGGATTGAAATTATTAGAGAGATTAAAATGAGATTCAAAGGAGACAGGAAAATTATAATTTAAAAATTTATTTGCTAGTATAGGGTCTTCTAGAATTCTATAATTGGATTGTTTTTTATTTTTAATTTTATTGATATTGTTCCAGAGATCGGAATTGTTAGTTTTATGATTTATACTCATCAAAAAAATGTTCCAAGATTTTTTCTTTTCTCTTCTGATTGTTAATTTAAGTTTTTGTACCGATTTTTTTAGTTCAATAGCGGTAAAAATATTTTTGTTTTGATTGTAAATTATTTATTGTTAACACTTATTGCCGTCGGCACTTGACGAAACACATTTAATAACATTTTAAATAAAACACTTGTTTAATATTTCGCAAATTTGAGATACAATTTATTCTCAATCGATTTCGACTTGCTAGGTCATCATCAGGAGTTAAACTGGAGCTGGAGAGTTTAACTCCTGATGATGACCTAGCAAGTCGAAATCGATTGAGAATAAATTGTATCTCAAATTTGCGAAATATTAAACAAGTGTTTTATTTAAAATGTTGTAAATTATTTGTTTGTGTTTTTTGATGGTCCATAGTCTCTGGATAAGGTCGTTCCACCAGGGTTTAGGTTTGAATGTATTTTTACTTGTGATGATAGAAGTGTTTTCAGAAATTAATTTTTCTAGATATTCTTCAACATTGCATTTTTTATCAATATTATTTAGATCAAAATCTCTCAATACTTTTGACCAGTTTGTGATTTGTTTTTTTTGATAATAGTTTAGTTTATAGTCAATAAGTATTGGGAGATGATCACTTCCTAAATTGATGGGATCAATTTTCCATGAGAGTTTTCTGATTAAACTGGTTGAGCACAAAGTGATGTCTAATGCTGAAGAATTATTTCTGTAAAGATCTAGTCTAGTGTGAGATCCATCATTCAATAAAAAGACGTTATTAGCAGTGATTATATCTGCAATTTTATCGCCGACTCTGTCGTGAGTAGGGGTTAATGAACCATCCCAAAGACTATTATGAATATTTATGTCTCCCGCTATTAAACAGTTATCTAGATTTTGAGTGATGAGGTGTTCAAATTCATTAATGATTTCCTGCGGCCTAATAACCGAGTTATTATAAAAAGATAAGATATTAAAATCAATATTTTTAAATTTGATGTTAATTTTGAAAGCTTGAAAACGGGTGTAATGAACATTTAAATTAATAGACTTCCAAGAAAGTTTTTTATGTATTAAAAAACCTACTCCGCCAAAACCATCTGGTCTGTCATCAGTAATGAGATTGTAATTATTAAAAATTAAATTACTATTTGGACTTGTCCATGTTTCGGATAAAATAACGATATCAATGTGATTGGATTGAATATAATGGTATAGTAAATCTTTGTTACTATTTAAACTACGAATATTAATTTGTAAAATTTTTAAAGACTGCATAATGAATGGATAAATGAAAAGAAAACGAAAATGGCAAGAAAAATTTATTTTTTAATAAGTGTATTTAGTTTAATTTTTAGAGAGTCTATGTTAGCCGGATTTTTCTTAAAGTCATCGGAATTATCTAAGAGTAATTTGACGTCATTAAAGATTGAATCTCTTTCACTTAGTTGACTTCTTAACTCTTTTACTAATTCATTTAAGACATTAATTTTTCTAGCTTCAAAATTCATTAGATTATTATTGGGCCAAGTTTGATTATTATTACTTATGTCGTTTTTGAAATCTATCGGTTTTGGAATATTTTGTTGTCTACAATAAAGGTGGCTTTTAGATTCTCTATAACTTGACTTGTTTATTATCATATGCTCTCTAATTTGTTTCTGTCTGAATCTTTCGTTACATTGGAAAAAATTAGTAGCATGGCCCGTTTCACAATATTTACAAGACACTATCTTGTCACAATCATGGTCGGCCTCTATAGTTTTAGCACATGTAATACATCTATTAATTTTTGATCTGCATCTAGTGGCTGTGTGACCTTAATTCAAGCATTTTTTGCAGAATAACGGGGTAGGAATAAAATAATCAACTTTTAATAAAATGTTGTCGTAAAGGGAGACATTGTGTGGAATAATTCCTGAATCGAAAGTGATTTTAACTGATTCGATATCTTCGGCTGTTTTGGTGGTATTATTCCATTTAGTCATCCTTTCTATTTTTGAGATATTATATTTTGATTTAATATTTTCTTTAATTTCATCAATTGAGAGTACAATAGGAATATTCCTAACAATACCGATTGAAGAAGTGAAATTTTTTGGTATATATGTTGTATAATTATCAAATTTATGGAAAGCTTCAGATTTGACACAGTTATTTGCGTCTTCAAATTTGTTGAAAATAACTTTGGCCACATTTTTACTAACCATTGAGATATTTTTGACGTCATTGAACTTGTTAAATTTGATTGCTATACCTAATAAAACTAAATTTAAATTCTCTATACTCACGAAAACGGCAAATGGGCCGATGTCTAATTTGTTATATAAATTGATTTTGGTTTCAGTGTTAAGCGTCATCTTTGAAATATTAGATTGATCCATAGATATATCTGAAGGAGGCAAAGTGGGAGTTATTTCATTATATGACGCATTTGCGACTTGCTTATTAATTTGTTTTCTTTTCAAGCCCTTATTACGCATATTATTATATTCACTGTTTTCTATTATGTTATTATTAATGACGATTTTGGATTTTTGATTTTTATTTATTACATTTTCAGAATCAGAGTCGGAGAAATCACCGGAAATTGGCAGAGGTGCAAAGTACTGCGTACTTTGCTTGCTTGTATTGGATGGATTTACTATTTTGTGGATGGAAAAACAACTATGAAAAGACTTACCCGAAAATAAACAAACAAAACAGAATAAAATTATTAAGATATTATTTAAATTCAAAAACAATTAATTAAATTAAATGAAAATTTTAATTTATAAACACTTCACTAAAAAAGGACGCTCACACAATAAAGTTTCGAGAAAGAATGGATCAATTTTGGTTTCATATACTTTTCACACCACAAAATTTACATTGATTAGACAAAACGTAAAGAATTCGACAGTATTCAACTCATGTAGCTGTCTTCGTGGTGTACATTTTTCCACCAGGAGTGTACTACTGTTCAGTAACACGCACTTTCAGTATATCACGCTCTTAAAATAAGTTGTTATTAACCCGCTGGTTTCCCGTTTATGGCTAATGTGTATAGAAATTCAACGATTCTAAATATACCATATTGCTAAGTATGAGTTTAAAAAGGTTTAGATTTCTTTGAGTTGAAAACATGGTCACGCTAACTCGTAATGTTGAAGCAAATGTGTACACTGTACGCGTGTACAGTGAAGAAAATTATTTCGATCGAATAAAAAAATAAAATTATAAGTTGAACAAAAGCAAATTTTTTTAATTCATTTTTTTGACACTAAGTTGGTACCGATTTTTGAAAAACTTTGACAGATAGAATCAAATAGAACAAAATTCGTTGAGCTTAAAGCGTGAAACACATCGAGCAGCTGCAGCGAGAAGCAAATTTAAATATTCGTTGATTTGCTTATGTATTCAGAGATAGTCGTAAGTTAAGCAAAATTAAAAGTGGAATATGTGGGACATGTCGCGCTGCTCTTGGAGTGCTTCAGCCTTAAGTCGTAGCGCCATTTTGTTCTATAGCTTTTTACTATTTTTGTAATAAATTTTATTTATTTTCCATTTTAACTTTAAAATTAAATCTCCATTTTCAAAATCTTTTAAAATCGATATAAATTTTTTATTTAATTATTCTTGTGTCTTCACTTGCCAAAAAACGATACAAATGTGGCTTTATTTTATGAATTTATGGTAATAAAATATTTATATTTATTTATATGCTTGCGACCAATGAAAAATAAGACAATTCTGGAAACCTTAGCTTATTTGGTCAGAATGTGAAACATAAATGCTCTTAAGTACTTGTCGTCGCCGATTGAAAAACAATTATTAGCTATTTCACTCTACAAACTCATCACAATTCAAGAGAGATTTTTATCATTCCATTTTTTCGGCTTTTAGGGGAAATTTGGTGTCTCGGACAAGTTTCGTTAAAATTTTGCTTGATAAAATAATGAACGAACTGGTTATTGGCTCGCAGGGAACAACTGTCAAAATTATTTACCTTCATGATCACACCGAAATTATTAAAATAATAAAAGGTTTTGAAGCGGTGACAAAATAATCTTTTTTTAAAGTAAATAATAATCATTTTTTTTTGGTGAGTCATCAAAATTTTGTAAACTTTATGTAGATTACTCTTTAATTGTGCCATTGTTAATTTTAGAAAAACAACATTTCAAAATGACATCATCTTCATCGCCATTGGAAGTGCCACCATTGCGGAGCTTAAGTGATTTTCTTTTGGATTCGGCCCGATTCCAGCTCCCAAATTTTAATGATCTTGAGAAATGGGGGAATCGCGTAGTAAAAAATTTGCTTTATTATCAAACTAATTATTTTGCTGTAGCAGCTGTATTCTTTGCAATTATGGGCATCATTCATCCGATTAAAATTTTATCTGGTTTGTTATACGTATGTGCTATTGCATTTGTAGCAGTTAAATTTGTTGCGACTGATAAAAAAACTGCAGCTGCTCTTACTAAAAACACAACAAACAGTTGGCTAATTTTACTCGGTGTTGGGTTAGCTGGCTTCTTTCTACTGTATATAATCGAAGGCATTCTTATTGTCGCCTTTACAGTTTTAGTTCCATTCTGTGGTAAATATAAATGCAACGAACGGCACGTTTAACAAAAGTAACTAAAAACCAAATTTTATTTTATTTCAGCGGCATTCGTCCATTCATCGCTCCGACGTCGCAATCTCAAAAATAAGGCTACAAATATATTGGAGAAGTTTGGCTTTATGAATACACCAATGGGGATGTTTTTAAACTTTATGCAAGTTAATCCAGATATAATTAATGTAAAGTCGACTGATTTTTTTCGCGAAAACTAAAACTTCGGTAAAAAAAAAGCTACATACAAAATATTATAAATTAACGAAAATATTTAATAAATTATTTCGAATTTTTCATCACAATATTGAAAAACTTAAAATTAAAGTAAAACTACTGTTTAAGCGTCAAAGTATTCAGAAACATAAAAATTTATTGCACCATCATGGCCACGATCAATCTCTTCAGAAAGAAAAACAATCTCACAAAACTTTAAGACAATTTTCAATTATAATTGCGGCTTTTCAAGAAAAGAAAATTAAGTGATAAAAGATTTAAATTAAGTAATTACGTTAAACCTAATTATCTAAATTATTATTATTATGTATATGTATTCATATATTTGCTAAGAATTATATTTTAAAATTTTTGTGTTGTTAATTTTTACATACATACATAGATATAATTTAAAATAAAATTATGTTTTGATTTTTCTGGAAGAAACTCACCGAGCCATAATTAACCCAAAAATAGATGTTAACCTTTTGTACTGACCGAAGCTTCTGCTACTTGGATTTAAGCCAAAAACAAATCGAAATTTTAGTGTTGAAGGAGTTGAACCAGCTGATTAGCCGTTAGGATATGGACAGTGATTAAACTTTTCCTCAATGCTAATTGGTTTTATCTAATTCTTTCTAGGTTGAATCTTTAAAATATAATTCTAGTCTTAAGACTAACAACGACTGTAATTAATGTAGAGAGGGTTACTTTTTAATTTTTTACTAACCACCAAAGTATTTGCCATCAAATGTTTTTAAAACTCTTAAGCTTCGGTTCTGTCATCTAGAGGTGAATAACAGTACTAAATGTTGGCAATAAACCATGATGCCACCTGTATTTCATTTATAAACTTTTTAACTTTTTTTTTATGAAATTGTTTGATAAAACGAAAACCTCTGTATAACAAACATTTCAGTGGCAGGGTTTTTACACTACGCTTGCTTTTTAATTAAAAACAAAAATTAATTTTTTCCTTATCTAACCATTAAAACATAATATTTTTAATTGTTGTGTTTGCCCAATTGAAAATTAATTTTTCAATTAATAGTCGATTTTTCTGCTTATTTTATTTGTATAGAATTTTAGCAATCAAAAAATCGAGATTCGAAAATTTTCGATTTCGACTAAAATTAATCCTTAAGTTGGCCGAGAACTTGACCGTTAAATCTAGATATGAGCTAACTTTTTGATTGAGTGGATGCTTTCATTAATAACATTAGAGATGAAAAACTAAAACTTCAATTGGGAGCGGCTGTCAAGGGGGAATTCATGAATAAAGTTTTGTTATCAGTATTGTAATACGAAGCACCCATAGCCAGCACAGATAGAGACCATCATAGAAAGAAAGCTGAGAAGATCACTTTAAAACTTCCTTAATACCAGGTGCCGAAGACTAAGTTCACAGTCGAGATATTTTAGATGTCAAAAACCTTAAATGGAAATAGCGAAATACCTACCAGTACAGTGAAAGAAAGCCTATTTTTTTTATTGGCACTAATTTGTAGCCTTGTGAGTGAGCAATCTGTCCGGGGCAAAATCAGCCGTGAAGGCACTAGGAGGATTGGTCGACATATTTCTTGCCATCAAAGCATCAAGTGACTGGAGAAATCGGACATAGTGTAGGTTACACTTTCCTTGTTGATACAGTGTCAAGTTGTATTCATTGGCGAATAATCCACAATTTATTTTATTTTTGGGGTTAGGGTGGATGGGTAATCACTTGGTGAACTCCAAAATTAGCAATAATTAAATTTGTTTAAACACTTACACATTTATTGATATTATATTTCTTTGGGTCGATGTTTATAACGCCTTTCCTTTACAATATTTTATCCGATAGGGACGCTATACACGCGTCCGACTCCTATGACATTTCGTACACTTCTCTCTCTCTTTGTTACCAAAAATAAAGGTGCATTCATAGTGCACATAAAAGAATGTGTTCGTAATTGAACTAATTTTATATTGAGGGCGTTACAATATCCCCCTTGAAATTTACTTTAAAATATACATTTCAAATTAAGATTTTATATATATGTTAATTTCACATTATAGAATAATATAATAATATTTATGTTACATAATATGATATTTCATTACAAAATGGTACACTATATCTTACGCTATATATAGTATTTCATGCTTGCTTGTATATGTAAGAAAAAACGGGAACAATACAAACAAACATGACATTGCTCCGCCACGGTGTCCTCACATTAATTATAACTCAAAATTTCTAATTTTATTGTATACAAAACAAATTCAATTAAACTAATCCATTCCCACTACTAGTGGAAGGGGTCTGATGAACTCACTGGAATCGAAGCGGTATTTTAACCTGTCTTGTTCTCGTATATTGGGGTACAGGTTGCGATGGTGACTCATCACTTTGATCCTCAGTATGGATTTGCCGAGGGAGTAGTCTGGTTTGCGTCGCTTCATGAATATCTACTATGGTTGGGTTTGGGATTTCCACAGCCAATGAGGGGTCGAGACTCGGTGTTTTTCGCCTTCTCGGTTGAATTTCACATAATGGTGACTGATCTCCTGCGCCTCTAAAGGGCGTGAGAATGGTATTTACCAATATAATGACCCGTTCGTGTTTCGACCTGATAAATATTGGGCCAGCATTTTCGAATTTTATAAGGACCGTCTCTTTTGGGCATGCATTTAGAGCTAATTCCTTTGGACGCATTACTGAGAAAGTGATTTTGCAGCAACACTAGATCACCCTCCTCGAACTCACGGTGAGGTCGTCGTTTCGCGTCTGCATGCTGTTTTCGTTGATCCTGTTGTTTCTAATTATGCTCCCTGGCTCTATATATATTCGGTGACCTTTAGTAAATATGGGGTAATTTCGGGTATAAAATTGTCTGCTTGAACCATGGCGCGAAAATCATGTGAAACATCTGTGAAATTACACAGCTCACGTCCAAACGTTAGAAATGCAGGTGTGTAATTTTTGAAGAACACTTCGTCGTGTTCATAGCGTAATGAATGGAGCTTAAATATTGATCCCAGGTACTGTGATCCTGTTCGACGAGTATGGATAATTGTGTTTTCAGGTCACGATTCCTTCTTTCTACTGGATTGGCCTCTGGATGATACACAGGCGTAAGTATTTGTTGGATGCCGAAACAATTTGTGACATATTGCATTATTTCGCTCACGAATTGAGGTCCGTTACCCAAGATTATGCGCCGTGGGATTCCGTATCTCGGGAAAATTTCGTTGATAAGTGTTTTCGCACACGTTTCTGCTATCGAGTTTGGCAATGCAATTAATTCAGCCCACCTTGTGGTAGTATCTTCTATAATAAAAATCCACTTGTTATGGGCTTCGGTGGGAACCAGCGGTCCAACTAAGTCGATGGATAAAATCTCGAAGCGTTGTACCATGACTGGTGTTCTTAATAATCCGGCGGGTTTAAGATTCGCTATTTTATATTTTTGACATGGGATATAATCCCTAATATATTTAGCAATGTCATTTTTCATTCCGACCCAATAGTATTTATGGGCTATTTTGGCGTAAGTTCTGTCAACGCCATAGTGTCCAGCAGTTGGTACATCGTGAAACTTTCGCATAATATCGATAAGACACTGTGTAGGAATAACGAGTTGCGGTTCCTCTGAATCTGAGTCGGTCAGATACCGATATAATAATCCATGTCCCATGATGATATAACCTCTCGAAGACCAATTAGCGACCTCTAGATTATTTATTTCCTCGAAACATTTGATTATTTTGTGCAGGAACAAGGAGCTGATTTACTGGGTAGATCGATGGTTACAGAACATAATTGTTCGGTTTCTTCAGCGATGACGTTATCCTTGCCTGGGGTATACTCGATTTTCAAATTGAATGATGGAAGCTTCAACGCCCATCGCGCTAATCTTCCGCTTGGTGATTGCAATGTCATGAGCCATTTTAGTGGTCGATGGTCTGAACAGACAGTTACTTCGCATCCATCGATATAGCCTCTGAACTTTTCCAATACCCATACTACTGCTAAAGCCCCTCTCTCTATAGTGGGATAGTTTCTTTCGGCATCTATTAGAAGTCGACTTGCGTACTCGACGGGAAGTTCCTGACCCTCCCAGGGCTGCATCAAAACCGCCCCCAAACCATATTTGCTGGCATCTGTTCTAATCAAGAACGCTTGTGCGCCTGATCCGCTTGCTTCAGGATTGGTGCGTTGACTAATGCTGTTTTTAGTTGATCAAAAGCTTCGAGTTCCTCGTTACCCCACTTCCATTTAACATTATTTTTTGTCAACTGACACAGTGGCTTTGCAATAGAAGAAAAATTGTTAATAAATTTAACCACGAAGCCATTTGAATAAACGTTCGGACTTGTTTTAAATTAATAGGTGGTTTCATACCCGTAATATCAGTCACCTTCTCTGGGTCTGTCTGTATACCTCTTTACTTGAAATAATATGACCGAGATACTTTACCGATTCTTTAAAAAAATTAGTTTTGTCCCGGTTTGCTTTTAAATTAAAATTATTTAATCGATCAAATACCAATTTTAAATCGCGTTTGTGAATTTCGAAGGAATTTGAAAAAATTAATATGTTGTCCAGATAAGCGACGAGATTGACAACCGGTATGCCATTGTAAAAATTGATTGATCAGGCGTTGGAATGATGCAGGGGCAATCTTTAAGTCAAAAGGCATTCTTCGAAAACGAAAGAGTCCGAAGGGCGTGATGAGAGATGTTTTATAACGATCGGTCTCGACCACACTGACTTGTCAATAGCCTGCCTTTAAATCAATTGTGGATAAGAATTCAATCTTGTTTGGTATGTGAATAATATCATCGATTCGGGGCATTGGATATGAATCGGTTATGGTTTGCGAATTTAATTTTCGGTCGTCTACGCATAGACAAAATTCGTTATTGTGTTTTGGAACCAAAACTACTGGGGCTGCCCAAGGTGAATCACATTCCTCGATGACATTATTAGCTAGCATTTCGTCCAGCTGGTGCTTTAACATTTCCTGCTTATTGAGTGGCATTCTGTATGCAGGAACTGCAATCGGTGAGTTGTTTAATAAATTTATGCGATGCTCCGCGTACGGAGTAGGAGAATCAGAGAATTGGAAAACTGAGTCGTGCTCAGCCAAGAGCTGACTCACCAAATCAAAAGTGGATAATTCCAGCTCGTGATCGATAGTATCATTATTGTTAAATATAAATATATGAGAGATATTCTCATCAGAAAATCTCCAGGTTTGGTTAGTAAAGTCCTAGATTAATCCAGCACTTTGGATAAAATCGATGCCTAACAGCGTTCGACTATTAGCATAATTAGGGAAAACGATAAATGTAGTTCTTATGACTCTCTCACCCAACTTCACGTCTATATATACTTAAAGAATATTTTCGGATTTTGACGTCCCATCAGCTAGCATAATGCTTTTGACGGATTCCTCAAAGTGAACACCATACTCTTTCAACATCTGTTATAATTCATATCCGGCAACGCTAGTTTTCGCCGCAGTATCTAGAAAAGCGGAGCCTATATTGTAAAAGATGTCAATATAAACTGAAGGATGCTGAAATTCACCATGATGTTCAGTTAACAGACTTGCCATGGCTGTAGATTTGAGTCTACTGTAACCGGGCTTATTACAACCGTAATATTTGATGTCATTGGAACTCGAAATGTTCTTAGTCTGAAAATTGACCCTCTGTGATTCCTCAGTGGGTTTATCACTGCTTTTTGTGCTTCTATGCTTCGATCTACATTCTTCGAAATCATTACCATGACGCCTGCAAAATTTACAATATGACACATTAGGATTGATATTCGCCTTAATCATATGTTTGATATTTATCATTTCGCTCATGAATTCCTCCATATCGCGACCCTTTTGCAATAAATCATCAAAGGAGGTAATGTCGCTTCGTTTCATTTTGGATCGATATGGGGAATTAAGAAGATCGTATGTCATATCTAATTTGACTTTTTCTGATAAATCAGTAGAAGGCAATTGTGCGAACAATTGTCGGATATGAACTACAAAAATGTCGATACGCTCCCCCTCTTTTTGTGGTTTTGAGAAAATATTCGAATATAGAGCTTCTTTGAAATTGTCCTGAGTGTGTTTGATGCCGACCCATCAGCTCGCAGCATGTCCTTCCAGAAGTAACGGAAGACCCTTTAGGGCATTCTCGTCCGAGACACCGCCACAATCTTTGTAGGTTGTTATAGCGTCGATAAATGCGGAAATATCCTAATTTACTTCACCTCTAAATCGTGATGTACAACTTAAAAATGCACCACTTGTATTCGGCAACACCTTTTGTTGCTGTTTAGGGTCGGCCATCTTACCAATAGCCACCAAAAGTGATCTAAGTTGCTTGTCCGTAAAGGGAGCCATTTTGTTAAAACTATTTGTTTTAATTACTTCGTCACTATTTTCACTGTTTATTATTTTAGTTTTTAATCTATTTGAAATTTACTGTTCTACGTCACATTTACTGTTCTACTTACCAATTGTCCTTTTTTTTTTTTTTTTTTTTACGTCCTCCAGTGGAAATTCCCAATCGATATGGCCACGATGTTGAGCGCCAAATGTAGGTTACTTTCCTTGTTGATACAGTGTCAAGTTGTATTCATAGGCGAATAATCCACAATTTATTTTATTTTTGGGGTTAGGGTTTCCACATGGATGGGTAATCACTCGCTGAACTCAAAAATTAGCAATAATCAAATTTGTTTAAACACTTACAAATTTATTGATATTATATTTCTTTGGGTCGGTGTATAACGCCTTTACAATATTTTATCCGATTTTTATAGGAACGCTATACACGCGTCCGACTCCTATGACATTTGGTACACTTCTCTCTCTAAATCTTCGTTACCACAAAAAAAGGTGCATTCATAATGCACATAAAAGGATGCGTTCGTAAATGAACTAATTTTATATTGAGGGCGTTACAATAGTTCAACTTAGTAAGTTCCGAAATAGAAAATGCAACTCCAAGGCCGTAAGTCCCCAAATGGCTAACAGAATAATAGTAAATCTAATAATAATTAGAAAAATGAATAATCATCGAACACGTCAAACAGTCCGTGGTGTAGGTTCACCAGTGGCATTTGTTAAAAATAAGGCTGCGACAAAAAGAAGACGAGCGTTACTGCAGGGAATGACTGTTACCAATTTTTAGTAATGCCGTTTGGCCTAGGCAACATATAAATCGGAGGTGCTTATTAGTTGTAAATATCTTACGCAAACAATATTAGGGCTCATCATTTCAAAAGACTTTTGATGCAGATGCCACATGAAGCCCCATTGTCTTACTGAATAAAGTAAAAAAAAACCAACAGAATACGACTTAGTCGGCATATCCCTTTGCAGCTCTTGCACACTACAGGCAGTCACACACTATCCAAACCTTTAATTTTTTAACCAAACTGCGATAAGTAAATTTTCCAAAGTTATAACAAAGTTGCGAGCGACCATGTAAATTCACCAAGAGGAGTTCAACATGGTTTATCGATCCTCAACGTAACATACTAACGTCAGAGTAAAGAAACAGCGAGCCTGGAATTGAACGACAGGTGCAGAACGAGTATTCAATTCAGCCAACAGTAATATTGCAGCAAATAAAGATATTCGAGAAAGAAGGCGTGTATGAAAGGTGAAGAGATGAATATATTGAAAGAATGAATTGAATGTACGAGAAATACAATTGCATTGCACATATTATTGTGTGGTGTTATGAATCTGTTTCGATTCTCGAATAAACTCAATATACATCACCTCGCGAATTTTGCCGTAACGAAACACAAATGAAGATAATTTAATCGGTAAAAGGATGATGTACATACGTAAGTGAATAAGTGACATTTTATTTTTTATTTAGGTCCTAATCTTCTAAAACAAAAATTTAAAATAAATTTTTAAAATTTGGAAAGGCATAAATAAATAGAAATCTACAACAATTCAAATGCCACATAATTACATCCATTGCTCTTTTTTGCCAGATCTTGTACTCCACAGCAGTGATTTTGGGCTTATTTGAATCATCTTGAGATGCGCTTTTCTCCTGTGGTGTTAGTTTAACTTTTGCTTCCTCTAAATACTTTTAGATTTGTAGTTCACCGTATTTACATTAAGGTCGGGTAATCTTTTGAGATAACATGGACTTATTATTCTAAAATACTGCCCGGAATGCAATATACGGCGTTTTTGGGATATAATTTTGTACCAATTTCTCAAAGGTTCGGCAAAATTCGTTTGGCTTTAGACTTTATAGCTAAGCCAAGCGTAGACAACCACATCAATAACTTATGTATTAAATTTATTAATGGCGTGACCAATAAATTCACCAAACCACAACAAATATAAATGTAATATTTATAAATAATTGATGTTACCGCGTGTAATCATAAACATTTGACTGTACACGCATTTTTGGTTGTTCCATACATACATTTATCTTTCCATACACCACAAATAGAAAAGAAATTGAAAATTATGTACACGAGATTGTAAACACAATAAAAACCAGAAACCACAAATAGCCCAAAAACAGGAACACGAAGACCAACCAAAACAAAAAAATAAAACTCACCGCCAAGAATAACACGCTAAAAGGGCTGCAATATGTGTATAACAAACAATATATGTATGTACATACATATTCTTCTTTCTCTATACACTTACCCATTCGATTCTTTATTGTTTTTGCTCAAACATTCTTTAACAGATAATTTTCTTTATTTTTCCGAGTTTTCTTCTTTTTGCATGTTTTACCATTTTGTTTGCGTTCTTCCTCACCTTAATACATAACGACTTGTCGAAAAATTTAACAGCAACATATTTAGTTAGTTCGTATCATAAGTTGTATTATTTCCCGGCATACCAGTAAAACTTTCCAACCAACCAGATAATAAAATGTAATCTTTAAGATATTTTATTTGTAAATGAAAATTCCTATGAAAAATAATAATAATAATAATAAAAACACACATCCAGCTGTTCTATTCTGTCTTCTATAATTTCATTCCTCTGTGTATGCGAAAATCTCTTTTTATACCATTTGTTCAATACTATTTCTGCTTTTAACGTCCTTTTCGTTTTATTTTCCCATTTTCCCAATTTTCATTCACAGTTTTTTTTTTGGCTCATGTTTTGTTTATTTTTCCTTATCGCGAAGGATATGAAATTATAGTATTTTCTCTTTATTGTTGCGTTTAATGTTGTTGCTGTTGGTGTCTTGTGTATATGCTATGTACATACATATAGTAACACAGAATAGAAAAACGAATATATAAATAAAGAAGACGTGGAGGAGGACGACGGTGAGGTGGATGGAAAATATTTTACCGGATCTATAAAGAAAATACCAATAGGAAAAGAGGCAAACGACCATAAAGGCTAATTGAATATTTTCTGTTTTCATCTAATATTATTGCTGGTTTTGATGCTGTACAGTTTCTTCTTCGTTTCTTCGCATTATGTGTTGTAAAGTATTCTGGTTTCTAGTTTTTCCTATAAACGTACGTATATTTTGTATTCACATTTAGTATATAGCATAAAAGGTTTTAGCCGTTCTCAGTGGTACAGACCTCGGTGATATACGTGTTTTAATAGGGTTTTTTCAGGACTAAACTCCAGGATTTTGAATGTTTGAGCTTACTGAATAAGTTCGGATAAATAAGTTGGTTACTTTAGAGGTACTTCTACAAAAAATATGGTGACACAACATACAACAAGAAAGCGCACATGAAAAATACTTAGCATTTATGTAAATCCTGGAATTTCTTAAAGCACTTAAAAAACGGTGATTGGAATTTACAATTATTTATGCAGAGCTTTCTAGAATCTAGAGTTTTTAGTTACTTTCTTTAGTATGTAATGTGCTTACCGCCGCCACTATGTTCTGAAATTTTATAACGTATTGTATTTTTCTTTTATTCCAATATGGCAGGGAGAGTGATAGAACATAGAGCGAACAATAGTATATGGTGGAAAGGAAAAAAAAAAATTGTTTTCGTTAATCTGATTTAAAATTATTACAGGGTGGCTGAGACCAAATGTTACTAACTTCACTCTGCTGTCATTTGTGTAGTTGTCATTTTCGCGCATTAATTTTTTGACAGATTGAAGTTTGGTTAGTTGTTTATATGTGGTCAATAAATAATTGTTCTAAATTAATATCTTAATAAAAAAATCGTAATGGAATTCAAACTTAATAGTGTAATTGCACTGTATTTGGGTGGAAATTCACAAACAGCAATAGTTCGTCAGCTCCAGCATTTGAATGTGAATAAAATGTTTGTGTATCGAACCATAACTCGATACAACGAAACTGGTAGCATCGCTAAACGCAACAGAGGCGGTCCTAAAAAGACAGCAACATCAAAAGAAATGATACGAAAGGTGAAGAAACGAATCCAACGAAATCCTCGTCAAAGTGCCAATCAATTAGCCGCACGTCTACATGTTTCACGATACAGCATTCAAACCATATTGAAAAATGAACTACACTTGAAGCCCTACAAGATACAAAAAGTTCAAGATCTTACGGAGGCACAAAAAAAAGTTAGGCTTGAAAGAACACGAGCATTGAAGGCCTTGGCCGAACGTGATGAGATTCCAAAAATTGTCTTTTCTGATGAGAAAATTTTCACCATTCAACAGCATGTGAATAAACAAAATGATCGTGTTTGGTTAGAGGACAAGTCCAACGATAATTTGGACACAAGAGTTGCCATGCGCAAGCAATCACCAGCTTATGTTATGGTTTGGGCTGCAGTTACTGCAGATGGACGCACTCCTCTGGTTTTCATCGAACATGGAGTCAAGGTAAACCAAGAGATGTACCGCCAAAAGATCCTAAACGATGCTTTGCTACCTTGGGCACGTAAACACTTTGGTACGAACCGTTGGACATTCCAACAGGACTCGGCACCGTCACACAAAGCTCGAGCGACACAGCAATTTTTACAAAATTGCGTTCCGGCTGCTGATTTCGTCGAAAGAATGGCCACCATATTCACCAGACTTGAATCCCATGGATTTCTCCATAAGGTCCATTTTGGAGAGTAAGGTGTCCACTAAAAAATACGAAAGTGTTGATGCATTGAAGTCAGCTCTTGTTCGAGAATGGAATAAAATTCCGCAAGCCCACGTTCGGTCAGCATGCAATGCTTTCTATGGAAGACTGAATCAAATAATCAAAGCCAAAGGAGGTCATATCGAGCAGTAACATGTTTTTCATAAAATGTAATATGTTTTCAACATATTCCACGAAATTTCAATAAAAAATAATCAAAATTAAAAAAATTACAGCGTTTTCATTTGGTAACACTTGGTCTCAGCCACCCTGTATTTCCATTATATACACATACAAGAATTGATTGATTGATTTTGAATGCACGACTAAACATTTAGCAAGACCTCTCGGTAATTCTAAGAATTTTTGACTCCGGGCCCAACGCAAACCTTTCTTTACATAAACTTGGAAGGATTGGTTGGTTAAATTAGGATTGAGATTGACCCGGTTTCAAACACCTTGGCGGTCAACTGTACTAGCAATGTGTCAATGTGTCAGTCAATTGTGCTTTGCTAAGCACAATACAAATAATAAATACTGTTACGTTTTTGCCTTGTCAATTAACGTTCGTATCACTGGATTGTGAATAAAACAAAATCAGTTCAATTTATCAGCAACGAATTTATTTATTTCACACAAAAATTATTACAACACAATTTATTAATTATAATTCTCAAAATCACTTTATATAAATTATTCGCACAATTTTACTGATCACTTTTACTTTTTATTTTGCACTAAATTTTAATTCCTTTTTAATCTTCACACTAATTCCAATTCGATCTCGTTCACCATTTTATATTCACAAACCAAAACTCTAGAAAGTTCATGACTTTTCCTGAGGGAATAGTGTAGAAATATTTAGAACAGTTATCATGGAAAATTCCATTTTTGTACAGTAAAACATTGAGCTTTTAATTTAACTTGTTCTATTACAGTCTAGGTGTCAACGTCACACTACCTCTCACCTAGGGCTGTTCGTCCAGAATAGAACCCAAATCACCTCCTATGTACAGGGCCAGACAGTGTAAGGTCCTTCCCATACTGGTTGTAGCTTCGGTGATAATCCTTTCTTTCGTTGCGGGTTGTGAAGCCATACATCTGTATTTCCCCCCGAACAAATTGATGAATCTCTTTAAGTTCCTCTTTCATCCGGTCTACGTAATCCTGTCCACATAAAGCCGCTGATGGTACAGCCCCAAACTATAGATCTCCAGGTAATCGTAGGTTATCGCCAAATAACGTTTTAGCTGGTGTTATTCCGGTGGTGTCATGTATTGCTGATCGATAGACCATCAGAAACATCGGTATATGCCGATTCCAGTTGCGTTGGTTTTTCTCAACGACCTTTGCTAGATATTCCTCCAATGTACCATTGAATCTTTCCACCATACCATCACACTGTGGATTCAAAGGCGTTGTTCTCGTTTTATTTATACCGAGCATCTGGCATACCATATATCTAAAAATATCACCGATTCAAAATTCCTTCCAACATTTGATTTTGCCGCTTCCGCCTCGGAATCTTGGTGCTGACGTTTTGGTGATGACTTGTGCACTTTCATTCGTCAACGCACAAGCGATGGTTTCCGCGAAGGTGGCTGTAGGTGACAACATCACCGCCTTGCGTGTCTCTGGATATCGAATACCTTCAATGAATGCGTCAATTTTAAGACTTTCCATATAATCGGCCTACGTACTGGTATGTGCTAGATGTACTAATCGCTCAACTGCCGATGAAAATTCCTGTGGCGATTCTCCTCCCTTTTGGGAGCGACTTTTTAATTCCATGCGATAGATTTCCCGCTTATGGTCACTGCCGTACTTCCGATCCAGTGCCTTCATAATGTCGACATAATTGTTGCTCTCTTGTTCCGGAATGGTTTGTAAAGCCTCTGCTGATTCTTCTTTGAGGGCCACTATTAGCGCTGCGACATGATGTTCATCATTCCAAAGATTTTGATTGGCCGCCGTTTCAAATTGAAATTTGAAAATGCCGAAAGATGTTGTACCGTCAAATGTTGGTGGCTTTAAAAATTGTTGTTGGTGGACGGTTTGTACCACTTGCGTCGTTGTTCCACTTGCCTTGACATAAGTCAGCTTTTTCTCGAGACGTAGAAATTTCTCTTCAACAAGTTGAACCTTCGTTTGGACGAATTGAACTTCCGTTTGCAGTTTCTCTATTTCGCTATGTACTTTTGTGGACAGTTCTAGAATTTTCTCGTCCTTTTTCTTTTGGCCTTCGGCAATTTCTCGGTTTGACTGCTTAATCTCACCCAACAGTTCTTTCATTTCTAGGTTTGACTGGTTTATAGTCTCCAACTGTTGCTCATTTTGGTGTTCCATTTTTAAGTTTGACGGCTCTCCTTGGTGCGCCATTTGATTTTTAATTTCTCCTAGCTGTCGTTCGTTTTGTTGTTTCATTATACTCATCTGTTCCATCATCTGGTTCATAGCAGCCATTAACTGCGACAAATCGAAACTTCCAGATGGTTGTTGTGTTGTTTCGGCTGACGGTTGTTTATCTCCTTCTTTCTGCTCTGCTGTTGCCGCATCCATTACTTTCTCTCCAAAATCACGATGCTCCGCATCCAGCCCTTCGTTCTCCACGGCCTCAAGAAGTCGCGCTTGTAAAGCTGCTTTACCACCATCAGTGGCCAAACCTCGTTTCTCAAGTTCGCTCTTTAATTCTGGTACTTTTAATTCGTTGAGAATTATTTTCTTTATCTTATTGTTCACCACCAGCGCTTCAAACAGAGAACTCCTGCAACGAACCCAAGCGAAAATACTTCGCAGTATTACCAATGCTCCTTGGTACATTCGAAATAGTAATATACATGATGACCTTGGGATCAAAACCGTTAAAGAAACTATTAAAGAATTCAGTTCGAAATATTATTCAAAACTAGAAGCACATCCCAACGAATTGGCCAGGGAGATAATAAAACAGCCGCGATTTAGACGCCTGAGAAGAACAGATCCACTCGAACTGATGAACCTGTGAACCTCTAAATTTAATTCGATATATACATATAAGTATAGTCTAAATTAATTAAATTGTGGGCACTAACAATAAGTATTAACATTGGTTAAAACTTAAAATATGTAATAATTTTTAGCTTAAGATTTGATTACTTCTTGTGAGTTTCTTATGTAGAAAGATTCAAGAATAAAGCCATTGGCAACATTTAAAAAAAAAAAAAAAAAATTATTCACAATCCCACCGCTGTCACCAATTGTTACGTTTTTGCCTTATCAATTAAGGTTCAATTTATTAATTATAATTCACAAAATCACTTTATATAAATTATTCGCACAATTTTACTGATCACTTTTACTTTTTATTTTGAACTAAAACACTTTTTAAATCACTTTTTAATTCCTTTTTATTCTTCACACTATCGCTTACCAAATACTAATAATTCCAATTCGATCTCGTTCGCCTTTTTATATACACGAACCAAGCTTCTAGAAAGGTTATGACTTTTCCAGTAAGAAACATTTAGAACAGTTTAACCATGGAAAATTCCATTTTAGTACAGTAAAACATTGAGCTATTAATTTAACTTGTTCTATTACAATCTAGGTGTCACCATCACAATACTTTTGTTTTTGTTTCCTGATTTCCACTCCTTGGCATCCTAAAATAAGTTAATAATTTAGTTAGTACTGGCCTCTTGGAAGAACTTCTAAACCAAATTTTAAATAATTTGTTCTTCTTCTGTACTGCTAAATTAGTTACATAACTTAGAGCTATTAAATCTGAATCACCTTAATTTCTATTTGACTCCTGTTTCTGCACCCACCATCAATCTTAATTACTTACCCATTACTCCCTTATATATTACCCACCACCTTACTTCCTCTTGCCGTTTTTGATCGCTTAGTTAATAAACCGCACTCTGGAACAAATTAAATTTAATATCTATCCTTGACACCCTAAAGTATGTCACTAAATTAGTTAGTGATGGTTGCCAGAAGGTACCTTAAACAAAATTCCTTTTAACTCCTATTTCTGGAAATTCTCTGCACCTTATTTAGGTTACCTATTACTACTCCCTTACATATTACCCACCACCTTTCCTAATCCGGCCCTTTTTGATCGCTTGCTTAATAACCTGTACATGAATTTGGTCGCAAAATTCCTCACTGCCTCATGAGAATTTTGTATACGTACAAGGCGTATAACATACAATTTGTTATTGTGTGCTGTCATATACTTTATTTGTATTAGTGTATCGTTTTGTGACGGTAAGTATCAAAAGTAAGCCAATCGGTTGAAATCCGTACAAATTTTTGATGCTGATGCTCGCGTATGAGAAGATCTCACTTGCTATGAAACAAGAGAATTAACAATACTGTGTTGTTCATTGTCCAAACAATATGATAAGTAGTTTTTGAAAAAAAAATGTCAAATTTGCAAACTAAATTACTCTAACTTCACAATGCTTTTCCTTCAGAATCTGAAGATTTATTGGTAAAACTAAAAGATAATTCCGAGTTTTTTACAACGTACAAAAACATCTGTATGGGGCACCAGGTAAACTCAAACATGACAGAGGTTACCTGGTTTTCTCAAAAATCATTTATCCGCTTTGGTTAAATATTCACCTGAATACGAAAATTATGTATGTTACCAAACAAATTATGTGGTCATTTTTAGCCTTACCGCATAATAACACAAAAACGATATATGGAAATCTGGATATACAATACTCTCAAATCTCGACTTCTATATAAAAATAATACTGTAAGCGAATTTCTGCAGTCATTTAACCTTTCCAGACTAGAAAGTTGCATGGAAGTTTGGAATTATACAGTGTGATATGGGAAATTTCATTCGTCCAATACGCCTTGACACCAATATTCTCAAATCCTTTGTTTACATTTGAATAAAATCCAAACTCCTATGCATTTTTTCTTGTCTGGCAAAGTTAAATTCTGATACCAGAATCCAGGTTTCTCAGGATCTGTTTTGGGTTTTCAAACTTCTGTGTTAAATTCATTAGCGTTAATGCAAAATTCAGGAGGAATCAGAAAAAAATAATTTCAACAAAATTTAATTTGAACTCCAGCCCAAACGACTGGCTCAAAAAACTTTTCAATACGTGATTTAAGGTTAGGAACTCATTATATCGTTCAAGGTTAGGAACTCATTATATCGAAAACACATCCATAAATGAATTTACATAAACATTAATTAATTAAAATAATTAACAACTTTCTTTTTGTGATATTCAATTTATATTATTTTTAAAAATTAAGACCGGTTTCGGACCTTCATCCTTATTCAGTTCTTGTTCTAATGATGAAAAAATTTACGCAAAGGCAAATAGACAATTTATTCTGTAGCGGACATTCTGAAAACTAATAAAAGGTTGCGTTTGGTAACACTATTTTGAATTACGTCGACATCTTGATGGTGTGTTCTAAAATAGGATGTATGTAAAACGAAGGAGAAGAAAAAGGTTGAAATTGTTATAAGCGTCCTCCTAAGTTAAAAATAAAGAAAAAATAAAAAAAACCAAGAAATTAACGAAAGATTTATTAATACAGTCCACTTAAGTAGAAGAGTAAACATTTGGTCGAATCGAGCCGGATTATATTGGTTATGTAAATAAAATACAGTGAAGTGTGTTAAAGTAAAAGTTAGTGTAAAATCGAAAAAAAGCAGAAATGGCGTCACAAGAGGAATTGAAAAAACATGTGATTAGCGTAAAAAGACGACTAACGGCACTAACAAAATATATAAATGAATTTACTACAGATGTAGAGCCAAATAAAGCGTTATATTTGTTAAAAGGGAAAATGCTTTGTATGAACGAATGCATGAACAATTATAAAGAAGTCTATACAGCCATGTTACAAATAGCGTGTACGATGGGTGATGAAATGCAAATGGAGGCTACAGAGGATGATAGTATCAATTTCCAAGATACTTTTGCTGAGATTAATTACGCATTTGCGTCATTATTAAATCAAGTTGAGAGTGTACTATGCCCCATTCCAGAAAACGTGTTTGAGGATGAATCTAATGCAGACGAATAAACAAAAGTGTGATCAAAGTTCGACGTCGTACAAGTACGTCATCAAATGAAAATATTAACACAAAAATCGAAGTAGCATCAGCTAATGGTATACAAGAGATGCAAGAGGAAAGACGAAGTATCTCCCCTACTCGTGAAATGCAAAACAAGCAGAACAAGGATCAACTTACGGTAGTGCATGAACATACTAAAAGCGTATCAATTGTGGAATCAAAACCACAATTGTCGTATAATGCAGTCATGCTGCCGAAATTTTCGTTACCCCCATTTGATGGCGATCCAGAAGGATGGTTGGGGTTTCGAGATTCGTTTAAGGAGTTAACTGTACAAAATCCTACAATCACCGATATGCAGAGATATTATTATCTTAATGGAGCTTTGATTGGAGAGGCTAAAAGAGCAATTGCAAATATTGAGTTTTCATCACGTGGTTTTAGCCTGGCATGGGAAGCACTAGTGGCAAAATATGACGATAAGAAGAGCATTTTGGATAACCATTTTAAGTCATTTTTTAAGATGAAATATATGAACAAGGAATCAAGATCAGAAATTTGCAGAGTAATGGATGAATCTCAAAAACAGTTGCGAGCATTGGGAAGATTAGGCGAAAATTTAAGTAACGCGGTTATAATATACATAATGAAGCAACGCTTCGATCCGGAAACACGTAAATTATGGGAAAATGAAGATACGTCAAATGAAAATTCTACTTGGGAGAAAATGTTAGAATTTTTACATCGCAGAAGTCGTGCTTTTAAATATCAAAATGAGTCATCCAAAACTGAGTCATCAAATAAAACGTCAAATGCAGAGAGTAGCAATCATCGTCGGAATACGTCAACGTTTTTTTCATCTTCGGAAACTGCGGAGAAAATAGTAACGTGCCCTTTGTGCCATCGGTCACACTTGTTGGTGGTATGCGAGCAATTCATAAAACTGGCTCCTCAGGATAGATATGATCAAAGCAGAAAGTTAGGTTTATGTCTTAATTGCTTTAAAGGTGGACATAAATCATTTATGTGTAGATCATCTCGCTGTATAAAGTGTCAACGAATGCACAATACTATGTTGCATTTGGAATCGAACGGGTTAGTGTCTTCTTCAAACGAGCAACAAGTAAATGTCAATAAATTGAATCAACAACACAATGAGCAGGCGCAATCAAAAGATGATTTAACTTCAAGCAAGACCATACTAGTATGTCGAAAATCAAATGTCTCGTATCATGTGTTAGTTTCAACAGCACAATTCTTAATAAAGTATTCAGAGGGAACTTATCATACTTGCAGAGCGTTGCTAGACTCAGCATCGCAATCAAATTTCATTTCGGCCGAACTTGCAAATAAACTGTCATTGGTGCATGACAACGTTAGAATATCGATTGGTGGTCTGAATCACTCCAAAATAGAGGTTAAAGAAAAATTAACAACAAAAATCAAATCTAGAATCAACGAATTTGCTACCATATTAGAGTTGTGTGTGGTTCCTAAAATTGGAAATCATTTGCCAGAGCAATTTATAAATTTTGAAAAGTGGAAACTACCAGCACATGTTACACTGGCTGACCCGCGATTCAATGTACTTGGTTCAATTGATTTGCTGCTTGGCACAGAGCCCAGTTGGGCCCTGAAATAATAGGTTTTATAATAGGAACTATTTATAGAATTTATAAAATATTGTAGACAATAAATTTCACTGAACAAATGTTCTTGTTCCATCCTTGATGCTGGAGACTGAGAGGATCTGAATTAGCTAAGTATATATGTACAAGTTAATTTGGTGAATATCATTTGTGATTTAAAGTTCCAATCCATAAATATCCTGAATTTGAACCATGGTTTAATTAAGAAATCCGACCCCAGATTATTAAATAAATTAATAATTAATAAATTTTATATTAGGAACTACTTAAAGAATCGACTTAACCTCTTAAATCTCAGATATAAATTCTATTAAAATTCAACCACAAACATACCATCTAGTTCCATTTGAAGCTGGAGACGTAGTACACTGCCTGAATTGGTTGTCTATGTAAAAATAAGGAGAATTGGTGAAACAATGTATATAATAAATAGCTTCAACCAAAATATCATTAGTGTTGTTCCGCAATATTTCTTGGATTAGGTTTTTATTTTAGTTAACAAATCTTACCGCAAATGAGTTGATCTAAGAAATTTCCAGAGCGTGAATAATTCGGTTTTATATTAGGAACTACTGATAGAATTGGCTTATTAACTTAGATACAACATTTCACTAAAATCCATTAACAAACGTGCTCCATTTGGTGCTGGAACCTGGAAATGTAGTAAAGGCTTGGAGTGGTTATGAAAGTGAAAAAACAAATTTTTCTTTAGCAAATTTAATTTCTTCAAATTTTTTCCTAATAACCAAAATGTTATTATAGTGTCTTGCAATATTTATTGAATTCTGCCCATGTTTTATTTAAGAAACTCCATCGCTGTACCAAATGGAACTGCTGTGACAATGCACGAATTCCTTTGAAATTTATTATCTGACTTCAAGTTAGCAGGTTTAAAACTTTTCTAAAAGAAATTTCACCACGTGCATGTTTTGTGCCCAGTCGTTCCCATCAAACCAATTTTATGTCCTGTTTTTTTCAGGGCGATTTTTCAGACTTCCTCCAGGTAACCCTTTGTAGGTACCTACTTAAGTTTCGTCTTAAATTGCACCAAAATATCTTCCAATTCTCAAAAATAAGCTTTCTAAAAATAACGAACATTTACACGTTCTCATATTTAACATGTCTCAATTCGCATATCTGTCAAAATTACGCTTTTGAAAATGAAATGGGTTCGAACTTAAAGTTGTTATAAGATAAGTTTTTTATTTACCGCGTAAAATTTAGGTAAAAATAGCTAAAAATTAAAAATTTCGCTTACGGTTTCGCTGATCGGTACTTTACGAGAAAATCTCAAAACGATAATCTAAAAGTATCTGTGATTATGTGGAAAGTTGTGGCGGTCTTAAAACAGTTTTAATATTCAAATTTGGCTCAAAAGCTAAAAACAATTTTAGTGTAATTTGCTGGATCATGGTTTTTGTTTAACACAAAACACCAACAATTATTTATGTCTAAGGTGTAACTATTATATTTCGTATGTACTCCCTTCTGACTAGAAATATTCCCCTGAAAATTTGAAACGTACTCCGTTCAATGTTTTCAGAGCGACAGCACTGAATATATTTACTGAAAAAAGTAGAAATATCATTCCTCCCTCCCCGTACTTTAGCCCAAGGGCCAAAAGTTACACAAATTTATTACTCTTCAAAAATGAGAACCCTCCTTGAGTTCTTTGGTTTCGTACTGAAAAGTCTTAATAAATATTCGTGTGGGCTTAATACAAACACACAAATGAGGTTTCTCCATGGGTTTTTGATGTAGTGAATATAATTCACTATGTCAGTACGTTCTGGCCAGATACTTAATGTGAATGGCGAGAGTTGTATTTTTGTAGTTTGGTCGTAGCTACCTGATGAGTAGACCAAATTTTCAGTACGAAATCAAACTACCAACATTAAGAACTCATAGAGGGTTCTCATTTTTAAAGAGTAATATGTTTGTATAACTCTTGGGCCTTGGGCTAAAGTACGGGGAGGAGAGAATGATATTTCTACTGTTTTCAGTAGATACACATATTTATGAGGGATTGTCATCTTTATTTTTTGATTTACGAAATCGAAAATATTGGGATTATGAACAATTAATATATTTGTCTATAAAAAGCCGAGAAAATCAATTGATTTACAGATAGACAATTTAAATTCTTAATAAATCATCGATTTAGATAAGTAGCTGCTAGTAGTGAGAGTGAACAAGTGCGAGCGGTTTCAGATTTACGGCCAGAGCGCAGACATATTTTTCGTTTGCTAGATTATCGAGAATTTGCCCAATATGTATGTTTTTTGGCAAAAGTATAATTCGCGCGAATTTTAAGTTTATTTTGTTTCTAAGGAGTGGGATCAATATGGGATCTAATTTTCATTGCAGCAAATATTTAGGTACTTTTAAACTACCTACTATTTCGATCTGTGAACTAAGGCGATGAAAGTCAATTATTATTTATTTTTTAATAAACGAAAATTTTCCTCTAAACCTGTACCAAATTCCAAATCTGCAGATAAAATGCGTCAATATACCTTTTTATTCTATATAGGAATACACGTATTGGTATATCTGGTGTGTTTACAAGAAGCATTCTCGCACCTTTATGAAATCCAATATGATGATGGTTATTTACAGGTAATCAAAATATTTACAGAAAATCCACAAGCAAAAATTTAATTTAATTGAATTGATCTGTAATAAAAATATGTATTTTATGATAATCAAATGAAAACGAAATTACTGGATTTCTTCCGAATTTAAGATAAATTTATACAATACACACACCAAGTCACATCACCAAAATCCCCTCATTTCATTTTTTTTCCCTTGCTAAATACAAGAAATAATAATTTCAGATTATTTTGTAAAAAGGAAATTGGCAGAGAAACTAGAGACGAAGACGATAGTGAAATTGCGTTTACAAATACAATATTTCGGTTCAAGCAATTAAGGCAAATGAGAATATTCAATTTACATCTGAATCTATTCTCTATAATAATGTTAATAATGAACTTAAGATTAAAAATTAATATTAAGAGCAAAAAAATAAAAATGGAACAGATTTTTATAATAACATCAGACAGTTATTAGACCAACACTTAAGAAACTTTTTCAACATCAGACATAAGACATAAGTGTAAAAAGCTCAATATTTTTGTTACTAAAATATGATGTTTTGCCTACATTCTTACATTACCTTCCACATTACGCATTCAATCATAAAATACATTTCGCTTTTACTCAATCATAATATTTTCAGTGGGTATGCATATACACGACCGACAATAACATCATCTACAACAATCAAATTGTTGTCTACATTTGTCATTTTGTGTCTGATAACAACCACACCAACAGCAAATAATAATCATGTTTTACACAACAATATAAATATCAAATTAAATTTACCCATCTTAAGATGGATATAAGGATACAATAATAAAAAATATAACAATACGAAGACGTAGAAGGAATATATTTTAAGATGAGTGGTAAAAAGAAGGAATAAACTTTCTTTCTATATTTACTTTTTGATTCTGTCTAACCTTAATTCTTCCGTGTGTTTTGCTTTGGGTGTCATTTTCATTCAAGAAATCAACATCAACATACATTTATGGTACTTATATACGCTCAATGGTAATAAGGCGTTAATGCGAGAAAAATTTTAAAGCATTACAAAAATAAGTTTTCCTTAGGGTGATGTAAAAATGCTCAGCGCCAAAAGTCCTTGTCAAACTTTAAATGCATATACTAATTACCCGGGTTTTACACCAAATAAACTTTTCATTCGATAAACATTTTCTTTATCAAAAAAATCGCTGATAAGAAACATCTTAAAGGAGGAAAATCAAAGTGCATTAGTCCCCGAAATGTTTTTCGGGCGTTTTCATTTTTACATAACGCGAAATAAAAGCTGAAATGCTTGCGAAATGACGCCCTTATTATTAAAATATCTTTGAAATGTACTACTATGGATTATAGAACCGACATTTTTTTTTTTTAAAGAAGTGAGGTTTTGTTTGGATCTGGTTTCCTATTCAATTTTTACATCAGAAATTTGGGGAACAAAGTACCAGCGCCGGTGCAAGTTTCTATGGCGGCCCTTACGAGATTTATTTCCGGCTCCATTAGGAAAAATGACCAACCCCTATCCTAATTTTTTAAACCACATTCACCTGTGCTTGAGAGTTGAATCACAACATTTTATCAGGCATGAGGAGCATAAACGTAATAATAAATTTAAAATAATTTATACCCAGAATTACAATGGCCTCATGTCACAATGCTTGCTATTTAAAAATCCATTCATAAGCAAAATGTGCGAATTTTGTATTAATTTCTGTTAATAGTATTTAAACGAGGGTGCTGTCAGAGTATCTAGCAAATCGCTCTGGCGTTATCAGCTGAAAAAACTACACACGTCATAAGTAGTTCTGAAAAAAGTAATATACCGTCACATGATATCAAGGAACTTATCCAGCAAAAGCGGTAAGTTCGTCAGGCAACTAATACTCTAAGATTTGCACTGCTGGAAGAAGAAAAACAACGGGTCCATAATTATTTAAGTGAACTCTCGGCAGGCGAAGGAATAGGTACTATTTTGTGGATGGGTGGCCATATTAAAGGGCAACCACACATATACATTATTTAAAGTCATTGTCTCGTAAACCTTGCAGACACAGATCAATCGGTTTCGCATGTATCGCTCCTTATGATAGATCTAAAAATTTTAAATTTTTATCACGGACTAGAAAGAAGTTTCGTTAAAAATTTTTTAAGAATAAAATGTTAATCAAAATTTGTAATTTTTAACATGTCGGCACAAATCTTCTTTTTCTCCAAATTCACACTTTATTTGATTGTCTAGCCCTAGACATTGTATGCAGAGGCTGCATGCTTCTTTCCATTTTATTATCTTCTCACTTACCAATTCTAATTCAATATAATGAAAATTGTTGTTTCATGAATTATTCTTTATACACTTTCACTGGCAGATGAAGCGCCTAACCTAAAAATTTTTTTTTGTTTAATGTGAATATATTTTGAACTGCACTAGCTGGAAGCTTGAAACCAAAACCAAATTCAAGGTGATTCGAAATCGTTTTATAGCTTACTTTGTCTAATCGGCTGAGTTTTTTTACTTATTGCTTATAACTAAATTTTCAAATGTAAATACCTCTTGAACCTCACTATCTGGAAAATTGGAACAAAAATCAAATTCTAGGTCATTCCAAAACCATCTTAGAAAATTTGGATAAGATTTACTCTTTCTAAACAGCTGATTTATGTTTTTCGAATTTTCAAACAAAAGCGAAACGTGGGAAAATATTTGAAAACTGTATTTAAATTTCCACAAACATAAACAGAACAAAATCATAATTAACCAATAAAAAACTTTTAATAGCGTGTTTTCTCTCCCTTCCCCATCCCCCATCTTTCCCTGATCTTGAATAACCGCTGTCTTTTTCCGTCCCATGATTTTGATAATATTGTGGATATCGCACTGTGAGATATTTTCCCATTCCTCCAAGAGCACGCTTCGCAGTTGTTCCATCTTATTCGGAGCTGGAATACGAGACCGAGAATACCCCAAACATGTTCTATAGGTTTTAAATCGGGACTCCTTGCAGGCCATATCATCTTCGAAATATCTGGCAAGTACTCATTCACGAGCCTGGCAAAATGAAGTCTTGATTATCGTGGGATTCCGTTTTTTGTCTCAAAAGTGTGACCGGGAAATCCCGGTTTTCGATTTTTTATATACTCGTTTAAATTTAAAAACTTCGGTGTACGAGCCTAATTGGGGATTGGCCTGCCTCTGATTTCCGATTATCCCTTAGATCCGAATGTAGCAAGTTTAAATATCCCGTATAAAACTTTATTCATCAATGGCATTTTTTAGTCAAGTTCTTCAAGTTCTTTTAATTTTTCATGAAGTTCATCAGCAGAAGAAATAATAACACTAACGCATTGTCAAAAAACGCATTGACACCGGAAATTCCATGAAGTAAATTTTCAATCAAATTTAGAGAAATACCTGTTGCCGTAGAGATTCCGCACTGGAGGCATTTCACATTGAAAGGTCCCTTGTTAGTCGCAATTGTTTGGAACTATGGCAATGTTATCGTCAACTGTGAGTTGCTGGTAAGCTTGGGCGAAACCAAATTTAGAAAATATCGACCAGTTGCCATTGTAGAAGGCAAATGAGTAGCTGACGGAATCGAAAATACGTACGGTTTCGTGCGGTCTACGTATGGTCTAACTCATCGAGGTGGTAGTCGAATTAGTACGCCAGTCGAATCCAATTTTAATGAAACCAGCGGACAACATTTTATGACAATTTTTTGATTGAAATTTCAATTGTGATTTTGGGGAATGGGTTTCCAAATTTAAGAAAACCTGTGAAACCTTTTTGGAGTGCCTCTGTTCAAAATAATGGAAATTTTTTGTAAAACGCAAATAGTTGGTTTGGTGACACGTAACGGACGCTAGAGGAAAGTGTCGTTCATGGAGTCTGATACACCTAATTTTTTTGCAAGTATGGCTAATATAGTATTTTTATAACAACAATATTTTCGTAAAGTATTTAATAAAAAACTGTGGTAGACACGTCCGTCTTCCATTAAAAAAAAAATCCAGATGGGCTGTGTCGTCTGCACGGCCGAAGGTGTTGTGCGTGATAACGTCTATACACTAGTTAGCGTGTTTTGCGTGATAACGTTTATATACTAGCTTAATGAAGATTTATTACAGTTTCTTTACGCAAAAATTAACATAAGAATTTCTCCGATCGGATGAGCCGTTCTCTCTCTCTCTCAGTTACTTAAATTCAAGTAACTTGAACTTACTTGACCAATATGAACGTTTAATCTTCGTGTAATTCAAGTTGAGTCGTCTGGGATGAGCCGCATTATAAAATTTAGTAGTGTGGAAAGTACAATACTTTACCCAAATAGTGAAGTTACAATTTTTGACATCTGCAAAAATGAAGTGGAGTAGTGCAGAAATCATAATTTTTTTGGAAATTTACCAATCCTACGAAGTTATGTGGAACATTGACTTAACTTTTCGATTTAAATTTGACTTTTCCAACTTATTCGACGATATTTTAAACAACAACTGTATATGAGCGCAAACTTGAATTCAAGTTATTTGAATTCAAGTATTTGAAAACAAGTAACTTGATTAATGAGAACGAGGCTTAATTTAATTTAGAAGAATGTTATCGTAGCAGTGTAACAAAAATTTGGAAACTTCTTGAGCATTTAATAAATTTGTGTTTTAAATCCGTTTTTTTATATAAATATGTTCTAAAATTAAACGTTTATCAAGATATTTTTCTTTGTCTTAAAACTGTATCATCCCCTAAAGATCAATGATTTGTAATGGCACGTTTGTTAAAAAAACTATTTCGTCTACCCTACATATCCTCTTAATTTTTTCGAAAAGTATTTTTACATATGGAATTGAAATATACATATATTATCCAGTTCCTGAATATTACATTTTTTGTATAACCGTTTTTATCAGTACACTGATTGTTAATTTAAAAATTTTACAAAACATTCATCTGATAATTTAAAATTTCTTTCAACTAATAAAAATACCGAATTGTTTAAAAAACGACAGAATCCAAAAATCACAATTAAGGTAACGAGGTTAGTCACTGAACATAATTTCTTATGTAAATTTTATTCGCAGTGTAAATTATCATTAAAAAAATATTAAAGTAAGAGTTTGGTATATAGTTGCAATAATACCGTCCGTTTCTAAAAAAAGAAAATGTAGGTTTAAACGAAGATGCCTCTAAAAGGCTAACCAAACTCTTGCTTCGATCATTCTCCGTTAAAACTAAATACAATATGATTAACGAGCAATTATACGAGTAAGTCCGCTCTGAAAAAATTTAAATTTAAATTCGTATTACATTTTAATTTTATATCATTCCAAAATTTGTTAACCAACTTTAAAGCTAAATTTGAATTTCCTCTCTCGAAACTTTATATAACATGTTGGCAAACTAATATTTTTCATTTTAACGTTAAAATCTTCCAGATTTTTTATTGCCAAAAAATTATTACAAACGTAACTATTGAAAATATTTGACAAAAATATAGACAAATTACTTGTGTAATGCTGAACCATCATAATTAACAAGTGATCTCAAAGGATTGCAGTCTTTGCATACTTTAAGAAGAACATGCTTCCTTGGACTTGAACCATTGTATTTCCTTAAGTTCTTAGCAACAGATCAATTCATTGCCTCATTATTAGCAACATGAAATAATTCGATCTAAATTTGTTTGTACTGACAAAATATCAACTTTTTCGGCTCCGTTCGTGTTGTTGTCTGATAAGACCAAGTCCATTTTCTCAATATACATAACTGTTCGGGTTTTTAATGAGTATCGTAACGTAACTTTTACCAATTTTCTATACGTAAACATCGAGATTGTCACATAAGTGTTACCAGACCGACCCAAAAAAAAAACTTAAATGTGACCAAAAAAAAACTTAATTTCCAAGAAAAAAACTTTTTATTTATTTTATCACAAATTCAGCCTTTATAATTACATTTCAGTTAAATAATATCACAAAATTAAAAAAATTGTCAAAATTCAAGATTTTGATTCGAGAATTCGTCATTTTCTATTTTTCATACATGGTGCATCTGAATAATTTTATCATTTCTGGTTTGTGTTCAAAACTAACACAAGTATTACTTCGTTTCGACATATAATCTTTTGATAACAGAATACCACTTAAAGTGGTTTCATCTAATTTATTCCTTACTTTATTTTTATTGAGATTAATTTGTGAAAATATTCTTTCTACATTCGCGGTTGAAATGGGAATGGTTAAAAGTGCCATTATGAGCTTTTGCAATTATGGAAAAGCTGTAGTTCCATCACCACGTTTAATTAAAAATATATTAGTCCAAAATGATTCTATGTCGTCATGCTCACTTAGTAAATAATTATGGAAATCTATCCTCCGTATTTCACGCCATTCGTCATCTATATCTTGGTACTCATTTGAAGCTACCAAATTTGGAAACATCTTGCACAAATTCGAAATCGTACCATTTTCCCGATTTATAACACTACCTGGGGATATAGAATTAATAACGACCAAGAGTTGGTTGTTAAAGTCGAACCTCTTTAAGAGCTGGTTACAAAGTTCAATCAAAAATTGTTGGCAATTTTTTCGAAATTCGTATTGTTGCGAATTGTTCAAAAAGCACAATGAAGATGCAACATCTGTACCAAGGTATATTTCGTTTATGTCTTTTAGTACTTCTCCATTATCTAAACAAATCTTTTTGTAAGCCACTTCTTCGACAAATTGATCTTTTATAAAATACTCCAGAATTTTCGTGTAAAGACGTTTAACGTCACAATTTAAACGGTGCACCTGTGGCGACTCGCTTTGAAAAAGTCGATTGAGTTTATTTAAATCATTTAATATAAACTTTAGAAACTTTAGGTACAACTCAAACAAAGGGTTTAAGATATTTTCAATGATTTCATCCGTGGACTCATATTTCTCGAGATCTTCATGTACGAAAAACAATTTTAAGATATCTAATCGACTTAGTATCTGATTGACCGTCGCTTCCAGCGACAACCACCTAGTTTGGGCCGGATGGAGGATTTTTTTCGGTTTGCAATTCAAAAGAATTTGAAGGCTTGCAAATAGGTGTATACGTTTCGGACTATTCTGAATGAAATTATAAATTGCCCTAGCTGTAGCTTCTACGAATTTCGGTAATGCCGCGCAAGCATAATTGGCTAAATCGTATAACAGTTCAAAAATTTTATTTTTCTATGTAAAAACTGATTTATTATTATGTTTTTTAAAATAATTCTATAAAAACTGATTATTTGGAATTCAATAAAAAAAAACTTAATTTTTTTGAAAAAAACTTAAAAACTTTTTGGCTACAAAAAAACTTGCAAATTAAGTTTAAACTTACAATATGGTAACACTGTAGAAATCGTTTAATTTTGTGAGTTTATCGAATTTGTAGTATTCCATCCTTAGTCAAACATTTATTTGTCAGTTATTGTTAAATTTAAGAAATCTTTGGACTGAGCAGATCATTTTTGAAAATTTTAAATTTTATCATGTGGATTTGTTTCGTTGCTCCAAAAATATAACCTTATCAAATTTTTTATTTAGAAAAAATCTTCATAGATGTTGGCTATTGTTAAACATTTTTAATTTTGATATTTCCTTCTTGAGCCAAACAATATTTTTGAAAGTTCCTGTAATTTCTTGATTGATAATCGAAAAGGTGAATTTTATAGATAATTTTGAACACGTTTCTTATATGTCCATAAGTCAGAAAAACATGCTATTTTCTACACCTTAGGAACAAATTCTTCTTATTTGTGGTTTTTGCTAGCGCCAATTCTTTTCGTAAGAAAATATTTAACAGCTCTACACATTTTCCATATCCCTTTCTTAGTTATTGGATAAACACTATAGAATTCTGTCTATCAGTCGGTTTCGTTGAATGATTGTTCATAAATACTAATATACTTCTACGTGTTAATTTGTAAAACACATTTAAAATGGTCTAAGGACTGGTTGCATATTAGAAATTACACGAATTAATTAATTAACATTCAAAATTAAAGTAAAATTAGCTTACACAGAAATAGAACTGTGTGAATGCCGTGAAGAAGAAAAATTGTAAGAGAATTTGTCTGTATTAGTATAATTCGCTAGTAAATCCCGCACAGTAAATTCTGTATATATAGAATGTAAATTGTGGTATAATCAGTCCAGTCGCACCGGCCTGATGAGAAGATTGATTTTTTCATAATCATAAGCTCATCAGTTCGAACATGGATTAAATTCTCTTACAATCTTCGGAACATATTAAAATCATATAAATTGGAATTTATAATGGTTATATAGTATAACATTTTAAGCGCAGTAATGAAATATTCGAGTTTCATAAACTAACGTAATAAATCAAAATTTTGACTAATTTTGCTGCTAGGAATTGTCGACACATTGTCTACATTTTCGACGTCATTATATGAATTGTCTACATACATTGTCTACACGAGTAGACAATTGATTAATTACTTCATGTAGACTACGCGGCATAACCTGAATGTGGAAAACTTGGAAGAAAATTCAAGGTCTTCGTGGGTTTTAAACATATTATTATGCTGTGTTTGAAGTTTAATTAATGGTGAACTTAGAACCATATTAGTTTTAGATGTATCAATATCAAAGAAAACCGCCTCACGCATATTATACAAAAGTGTTGCTGGCGTATTTTAATTTTGTTTCGTAAATTTGGACAGGTGGAATAATTTTAAATTTTGAATAAACCAAATTCATCCAACAAAATTCTTCTATTTTCAAGCGACATTAATTTAAACATTATCAACCTGTTATCATAATTATCATAAGGAATTTTTAATTTAAAATATAAAAACCTTGTAAATTTTTGTTGTACTTTTTGAATTGAGTCGATGTACACTTTATATTGAGGATTTCAGATAGGCGAACAGTACTCCAAAATACTACGATTCAAAGAGTTAAATAATGAAATCAAAGAGTCGTGATTAAAACTACAGGGTGGCTGAGACCAAGTGTTACCAAATGAAAACGCTGTAATTTTTTTAATTTTGATTATTTTTTATTGAAATTTCGTGGAATATGTTGAAAACATATTACATTTTATGAAAAACATGTTACTGCTCGATATGACCTCCTTTGGCTTTGATTATTTGATTCAGTCTTCCATAGAAAGCATTGCATGCTGACCGAACGTGGGCTTGCGGAATTTTATTCCATTCTCGAACAAGAGCTGACTTCAATGCATCAACACTTTCGTATTTTTTAGTGGACACCTTACTCTCCAAAATGGACCATATGGAGAAATCCATGGGATTCAAGTCTGGTGAATATGGTGGCCATTCTTTCGACGAAATCAGCCGCGGAACGCAATTTTGTAAAAATTGCTGTGTCGCTCGAGCTTTGTGTGACGGTGCCGAGTCCTGTTGGAATGTCCAACGGTTCGTACCAAAGTGTTTACGTGCCCAAGGTAGCAAAGCATCGTTTAGGATCTTTTGGCGGTACATCTCTTGGTTTACCTTGACTCCATGTTCGATGAAAACCAGAGGAGTGCGTCCATCTGCAGTAACTGCAGCCCAAACCATAACATAAGCTGGTGATTGCTTGCGCATGGCAACTCTTGTGTCCAAATTATCGTTGGACTTGTCCTCTAATCAAACACGATCATTTTGTTTATTCACATGCTGTTGAATGGTGAAAATTTTCTCATCAGAAAAGACAATTTTTGGAATCTCATCACGTTCGGCCAAGGCCTTCAATGCTCGTGTTCTTTCAAGCCTAACTTTTTTTTGTGCCTCCGTAAGATCTTGAACTTTTTGTATCTTGTAGGGCTTCAAGTGTAGTTCATTTTTCAATATGGTTTGAATGCTGTATCGTGAAACATGTAGACGTGCGGCTAATTGATTGTCACTTTGACGAGGATTTCGTTGGATTCGTTTCTTCACCTTTCGTATCATTTCTTTTGATGTTGCTGTCTTTTTAGGACCGCCTCTGTTGCGTTTAGCGATGCTACCAGTTTCGTTGTATTGAGTTATGGTTCGATACACAAACATTTTATTCACATTCAAATGCTGGAGCTGACGAACTATTGCTGTTTGTGAATTTCCACCCAAATACAGTGCAATTACACTATTACGTTTGAATTCCATTACGATTTTTTTATTAAGATATTAATTTAGAAGAATTATTTATTGACCACATATAAACAACTAACCAAACTTCAATCTGTCAAAAAATTAATGCGCGAAAATGCCAACTACACAAATGACAGCAGAGTGAAGTTAGTAACATTTGGTCTCAGCCACCCTGTATAATCAGGAGAATTCGCCCCAACATCATGGTAAACAGATTTGAAATATGAAGCAAATATATCAGCAATATCTTTGAGGAAGTTGCTAATGAATCATTATACTTAACAGTATAAACCAAACTTTTCATAGTAGAACACACAAAATATATGGGAAATCACTTTGTTAGACAAATTTTTAAATGAAAACGTTACAAATTCTTAATTATGATTTCTGAAATATTTTCATAAAGGTTTGAATTTCAACCTATAGAATGCCGTTAAAGTAAATTGTTTTCATTCTCTTGTAAATAATTGATTTATTTAAACCAAAATTAAAAAGAAATTTGATAACAACAGCATTCTGGTCAAATTGAAATAAAAGCTTATTACAAATTGTGCGGTCATTAAATCAATATACATTTGATAAAATCGCTCCAAAAATCACCACCTGGGGAAATTTCCACTTCAAAAATTGTAGAAAAAGTAATGGCTCAATCAGCGAATCAGTAACAACTTAACGTAATAATGCGATAAATGGGTTTTGCTTGATACTGGCTACCGAAACTTTAACAACTTTTTCGTTCAGTTTCGTTCATACGTGCAAACTGAAGGAAATGTCAAATACCATCTTGTTTATTCATACACATTTTTATTACTGTCGGTATACATTTTATTTTTTATCAGTAAGTAAAATTAATTTTCTTAATAAAATTAATTGTGAAACATTTTATATTAAATTTTTTGTAATGGGTTTCCCCATTTTATTTAAAATAAAATGTAAAATAATTTCGCAGTTTGTTTATTTGTTGAGAATTTATAACCTCAAAAAGATATTTGTACATTTTGAAGATTCTTTTTTCTTTTGAGACATAAATGGAAGAAGTCGGTCTTCTCCCTTCTCATCCCTCTGGAAAAGCACAGCTCCTATTCCAGTGGAACTGGCGTCACACTATATATAAAATCGTTTTCCATAGTCTGGTGTGGCCAACACAGGTGACGAGGCTAATGCCGCCTTAATGGACTCGAAGGCATTTTGAGCTTCTTCAGTCCACTGAAACCGCTTGCCCTTTTTCAGGAGGTTGGTAGTGGGGGCCGACAAAACTTAGAAGCCATTCACAAAACGACGATACCACCTATCTGTTACGTTCAATGCATCGGCCTGTAATTTGTTTTTTTATTGTAATCATACCATTACATCTTACATTATATCAATTGTTTAACCGCATAACAGTACGAAAGATAGAATTAAGCTTAACTGTGCGTAATCATGAGTCTATAAAAAAAAGAGAGAAAAAATGGGTCGGTGCTAATGTTAAAGATCTAGTACGAGTAGTGAATTTTTTTTTGTTCATAAAATAGAAATTTAGGAATTGAAAATTCAAACATTTAATCAAATTATAATATTTCAAATTATAAATTTAATCATTTAATCAAATAATTCAAATTTAAACCTAATTTAAACCTAAAATTTGAAGATTTAAGTTTATCAGTGTAACAAAAGTGAAACGGAAAGGCACTAACAAATTATTAAAAATTGTGCTTTTGTTGAATGTAAAAATTATAAATCACAAAAAAACGAATAAATTAAATGGTTTGGTAGATGGTAATAGACGAAAGTGCGAACAGTACAACAGTGATAATATGTGTATTTAAAGCCAACCATCCCCAAAAATCGAATTTTCTTGTGCCAGTGTGCTTTATTTGTGCCTGATAATATCTATATATATATTTAACGGACAATAATTATAGTGATATTATATAGTAATCATTCAATAATAAGACGGATGTGAAGTTTTCAACAAAAAACCAAAATCAACAAAACGTATATGTATACAAAATTTGTTGATTCAACAAAAAATTATATTAGTATTAGTGCAACAGTCGGTAAGAGCAATTTAAAAGAAAGAGAGCAGACTTGTAAACCACTGTAAGAAAATATGGAATAATCTTTGTTTAATAAATTAAAGCTTTATACAATTTGTGGTATCAACATTGCTTAGACAAACTAACTAGTTAGATTTGATTATGACGATAAAAAGTCTTTTGTGGTTGAATCTGAAAATTGTTGAAATTTTTTTTTTTTTTTGATTTATGGATTTTAGAGGTTTGCTGTACTGAAGATTGCCCAAATCACAGAGTTTTTCCCGGGTTGTGACATAGGTCACTAGTTAGCTTAAGGAGTGTACTTTGATTTAAAATTAGTTAGATTTGATTATGACGGTAAAAAGTCTTTTGTGGGTGAATTTGAAAATTGTTGAATTTTTTTTTTTGATTTATGGATTTTAGAGGTTTGCTGTACTGAAGATTGCCCAAATCACAGAGTTTTTCCCGGGTTGTGACATAGGTCACTAGTTAGCTTAATGAGTGTACTTTGATTTAAAATTAGTTAGATTTGATTATGACGATAAAAAGTCTTTTGTGGGTGAATCTGAAAATTGTTGAATTTTTTTTTTTTTTGATTTATGGATTTTAGAGGTTTGCTGTACTGAAGATTGCCCAAATCACAGAGTTTTTCCCGGGTTGTGACATAGGTCACTAGTTAGCTTAAGGAGTGTACTTTGATTTAAAATTAGTTAGATTTGATTATGACGATAAAAAGTCTTTTGTGGGTGAATCTGAATATTGTTGAAACTTTTTTTTTTTTTGATTTATGGATTTTAGAGGTTTGCTTTACTGAAGATTGCCCAAATCACAGAGTTTTTCCCGGGTTGTGACATAGGTCACTTGTTAGCTTAAGGAGTGTACTTTGATTTAAAATTAGTTAGATTTGATTATGACGATAAAAAGTCTTTTGTGGGTGAATCTGAAAATTGTTGAATTTTTTTTTTTTTTGATTTATGGATTTTAGAGGTTTGCTGTACTGAAGATTGCCCAAATCACAGAGTTTTTCCCGGGTTGTGACATAGGTCACTAGTTAGCTTAAGGAGTGTGCTTTGATTTAAAATTAGTTAGATTTGATTATGACGATAATTCATTTGCGTATATATTAGTTTATATATATATATATATTACTTTTTTTTAATTAATTAATTATATAGCTTTTATTACATCATCTGTACCCAAAAATAATTACTCAAACCGGGAAAACAGCATCAATACAACTGAAATTCATGATAAAATATTAATTACTCAACATTGCTTTAAGGGCAATTATCTTGTTCATTTTCTTAATGAACTTCATTTTCGTTACTCGGTGCGACAACCCTTGGTTGTCGTTACTTATTCACAATCTGACAAACCGTAACAAATTCGCAGCCTTTCCATTTTATCATCTGTCACACACAGTTGAATTAGGATCAAATTTCTCATTATTAATTATAGATTTAGACAGCCGCTCTTACACAAAATATAAGGTTCAATATCAACACAGTTTTTATGCACAGTTTCATGATAATGATTACAGTTAATTTTTTTGTCACTTCTTAAAAGATTTTTTTTTGCAGAGTTTACAGAACATTTTAAGTTTATAATTTAATTAAAACTGATCACTAATATTTATTAGGTAAACTAGTAATTACCCGTCAAAACTGACGGAAGTTTCTGAAAACTCAATATATAGTAGTTCACATATTTATTTGCTTTTTATACCCCTTACTTCCCCTTCCTAAAAGATCGTAACATATTTCAAAACCCCTCCCTCTCCCAGGCGTAACATTAAAGTATTCACATTTTTAAATTATTTTAATCACGTGAAAGTGAATTTTGCAATTAAGAAAACGGGCTATCAATGATATGATCTATGTTCACTCCTCCCTATCTTTAACAAATCGTAACAAATCATGAAGCCACCCCCATGAAGCGTTACGTAATATGGCCCCATAGCCTGAAAAGTAAAATGTTTTTTTTTCCTAAAATAATACGAAATAAGACAATTTAATATTAATTCAATAATTCTTTTATCACAACGTTTCTTGTAAATGTACAGTTATCATTTATTATTGCGCCTTGGTATGAGAAATTGTTGATCAGCACTCTAAGGTTTTCATGATTTCGTACTCGCGTTAAAGCTACATAAAGCTGGCCATGAGCAAAAACAGGTTCTGGTAAAAACACCCCAACCTTATCGAATGATTGTCCCTGAGCCTTGTTAATCGTCATTGCAAAAGCCAAAATGATGGGAAATTGTCGTCGCTTCATTTGAAATCCTAAGCTGCTCTCGCTTGGTTCCAAGTCGATTCGGGGGATGCAAACTTCCGCTTCCTTATTGCTGCCTGCGATTATTTCCGCCGTGATACAATTCCTGAACATCTTTTTCACGATCAATCGAGTTCCATTCAGAAGTCCCTTCTTTGGATCCAAATACCTTAGCAACATGATGAACGCACCAACTTTCAATTTCAGTGAATGAGGAGGCATGCCAGAAGGGGTCTGAGAATTCAAAAATTCGACTGGAAAATCGATTGCATCGTTCGGGTCGTCGGAGATCATTGAGTCAATGCTCAGGAAGGTTGTTGCATCTCCCGGTAAAAGATCGAGAGTGGCATTGTTGAGCTTTGTAACATGAGCATTTTATGGACTGAGAATGATCTTGTTGGCGACATCGGCGATTTCATCAGCAGTTGTTGTTCGAATTTCAACTCCAAAAATTGATCGAATGATGTTTTCACGCTCTATCATTTCCTCAGGAATTTCGACTAAATCGGGATCGGCTTCTTCCAGATCATTTCGCAATCTGCCATCGCCCAATTGCAAAACCCATTCGTTGAACTCTCGTTGTTCAAATGCTCGCATGTTGGTGATGAGAGTTCGCTGCTTCACATGCCGCCACAAAAGAGAATTTTTCATGCACATTTCGATGATATCAGCATTTTTTCCTCTGGGAACAACATTTGAGGTTTGTCGAAAGTCACCGCCAAGGATGAGAAGCTTGCCACCGAAAGGACGAATATTATTCATGATTCCTCGCAGAAGCAGATCAATCACTCGAAGAGAATGCGAAGAAAGCATTGAAGCCTCATCGATAATGAGCATTGCAGCTTCTCGTAATTTAATGGATTCCTGCGAGGGGATTTTCATGGATGACACCGATGTTTCGTTAGCAGAAAGCGGGATTTTGAAACCACTGTGGGCAGTTCTACCACCAACTAATAAATCCGCTGCAATTCCTGTCGTGGCGAAAGCATGAACAACTTTACTCTGGCCTCTTACATAACTCATCAAAGTGTTGTAAAGGTAAGTGTTTCCCGACCGCCAGGACCGTCGAGGAAGAAAAATCTCGACTCAGCCATCGAATCATCAATTACAGCAGCAATCTCTTCGAAAATGGCACGCTGCATTGGGTTAAGGGTGGCGATCTAGTTTATGGCCATTTGAGCTTGCTCTTTGACATCGAAAACATGTTCAACGTTTTGAATCGGGCCCGGTTCAGGAAGGCGAAAAAGCGAAAGTTTCACTCTAATTTTTCACACCTTAGTCCAATAATAAAAAACTATCTTTAAATTCAATAAAATGAGACAATTTTAACACTTTATTCACACGTAAAACATAAGAACTAAACAAAACAATTGAAGAAATAAAATAAATTTCAGTTTCTTATTTTTATAAACACACCCGATACCTATATGAGTATTTGAAACTAATTTTACAATGGTTCCTATGGTCATGATTGCATCGAAAGGGCTACACGAATTAAAAAAGGCTCACTTAGCTGAAATTTACAGCGGGCCGTATTATACGCGAAATATTGATACAATGAGGTGTTGGTGCATTTAGTTTGTAGTAGTGTTTGTGTGTGGGGTGTATAATTATACATATAGCGTCTCGCCCCACACTGGGTATATTATTTAATAATAAATAAAGAGGATATAGTTTTCAATTCGTTATGTTTTAATGAAATGCCGTTATAAAATGAAAAAAAAAAAAAAAAATAATGCAAAACGTTCTTGGTGAGGATCGAACCCGAAAGCTTATTGGAAAAAATTGAATATCGAAAAATAATTTTCGGTACCAGCCTAAATGTACATTACAGTTTTAAAAAATGTATTATTACATATTACATTATACCTAATCATTGAGCGCTTTCAGCTCCGCCAACTGTTGGCAACATGTTGAGTAAAATAATCATGATGTTTTCTGAATGCAACCGATTTATCGAAATTTTCATGGCAATGTGATAGATCGAATGTCAATTTTTCCATCAGTAAGTTTTCAATGCCAACATGTTGTGGGAACTGAAAGCGCCCATTGTCTTACAATATAAAATTTTATGTTTTTCAATTCGTATTGAAAAAATGAAATACCGTTATAGGCAAAAAAAATATTAAAATTAATAAGTACTTCGATGAGCATCGAACCCGAAACATTTTCTATTCGAAGTTCCTTGTTAAAAAGTCACCACCTATATCACTCGGACTACTCAGTTACAAAATTCAAGCATCTAAATTGGAAATATAAGAAAAGCGTTACGGCCGCACACTGTGAATTATATATTAGTAGATAAAACAAATATTATAGAATTGAGCTCTAACTTAGGAAACTCAGAAAACACAATATTTATTACACAACAATGAAATTATTGTTAGATTTTTATTCAACGATAGATGAAGTCTGAATGACGTGTTATTATTGATGAGTAATTGCCCACGATCAAGGGTAAAATTTCGTGTCACTAACTTTTCGAACATGCGATGCAACACGTTATCTCGTCAAAATATCATTCGAAAAAAATCGGTCGAGTTGACCACTACAGGCGTACCGGACCGTCTATGCTCATCTAAATGGATTTTAATAGTGATTCTGAATCTGGATTTCAAAGTTCATCGTTGGAAAAGTTAATTCAAACGGGTGTGGACATGATGGAATGAACCTTAAGTATCTAAAATTAATTTTACTTTATCGAACTCTTATAATTAATAAATGTATTACTCCTCTGTCTTATATTATGGAAAAAGCTCTAGTTATCCCATTAAATAAAAGTAAACAAGTTCACAATTTACATGATCTAAGATCAATAAGTATTACCCCTATTCTATCTAAGGATCTAACGTGTTTGAATTGGTTTTAAAGGATCAAATTTCATTGTATCTTAGTCAGTCATATTTATTAAATAGTATCCTATTTGGATTCCGTAAGTTTCATAGTACAAGTTCTGCCTTGGTTAATGTTGTAGATGATATCTCGCGTATCCTTAATGAATCTAGTATATCTTTTGCGGTAATTGTCATCTTTGATTTTTCCAAGGCTTTGGATTCTACTAATCATCCCGCTGAAATTATGTTACAATTTTTCGGATTGTGCTATCCGCTAATTATCTTCCTATAACTGTCGGATAGGACTCAGATTGTAAATTTATTAGGCTCCTTATCACAAACAGCTTCGGTAACTTGTGGAGTCCCTCAGGGGTCTATTATTGGGCCAATATTATTTTCCCCTTTCATTAATGATTTACCTGATTGCATTTCTGGTTCAAAATTCCACTTCTACCCGGACGATGTTCAACTATAAAATGGTGGTTTATTAGAAAATGTAAATGAGCGGTTTTCCAAAATTAATGAATTCATCGTCTAGGTCAAATGGTTTTATTTTAAATATGAAGCAAACACAGGCCATGTTTATTTGTAGAAACAATTATTTGGGTATAATACCGAATTTATATATTAATAATGATAAATTAGCAGTAGTTGCTAGTGGAGCGACCACATTATTGAAACCTGTCGTAAGCTAAACTCTATTCTGTATGGCTTAAGACTTCATAAAAAAATTTGTCCGGAGAACTTAAGATTATATCTGGTTAAAAGGTTAGTCCATCCTACATTTTACATACATTAATGTGATTTATCAACACTGTGATTCACTATGTATTGATTTGCTTCAAAAAGCTTTTAATAACTCAGTCAGATATACCTGTAACCTACGCAAGTTTGATCATATTTCATCTTATTCAAATAATATTCGGGGTTGCAGTTTAAACGAACTTTTTATTTTTCATAATTTAGTTTTTCTATATAAGTTGCTTAAAGTGAAACAGCCAGTTTAGCTCTTTGACAAGGTAAGAATGGGTAGGTTTGCCCGAACTCAATGTTTATTGTTACCGCCAAATATACAAAATATTGTTTTCAATTATTTACCATTGGTTAGAGGTTATGCTTTATGGAATCGGTTGCCGGTTGAAGTTAGATGTGTAAGCTCAATTAATGTTTTTAAAAAATTTGTTCTTGATTATATAAAAATAAATAATTTAATTTAATTTTGTATTATTATGCCCGTTTGAATATAAATAGATAAATAAATAATCGATACCTATGCTCGACTCAAGAAGCAAATAAAATTGGGCTTTTCCGTAACAAACTCTTATTTTGATTTCTTGCATTGTTTCTTTAACGCGAGTACTTTTGGTATAGATACTTGCAAAATATTTAAAATTAATTCAACTTGCACTGTGTAAAAAAGAGAATGACCGAATTTATCAGAATTTAAGGATTTGGGTTTGCTGGTAACTTTGCACATCCTATCAAGCCGGCCACGAAAAAGATGCAAAATTGGATAATGTACACAGACGAAATTTTGAAAGATATTAAAAAAAATCCATTTGTTGGTTTCTTTACACCCCGCAAAACTTAAAAGGCGACTAAGAAATAAACCGGATTTGCGTCGATCTCGCAATCTCACGATGACTAATGGAAGAATCTTGTTGAAAAACGTTCGAGTTTATATAATTCTAATCAAAATTGTAATGCTATGCAGTCTTATTATGGTATAAGGTATTAACAAAATGTCACTACACCAAAATCGCCGCTACGTGTTCGATAGTTTGCAGAAAAATTATTTTTAAAACAAATTTTATTGAAAAATAACTCCTTGTGACCAAACTTCAACAATGTCTCATCGAAAGGAAGCCAAAAAAAAAAACGGCTATTATTTCTCCAATTTGGTTTGAAACATAACAAGTCTAAATATTTTATTCGAAATATCAAACGAAACAAATTCAATTTTAAGACTTAAGATTATAATTCCGAACATGATCTCATGAATTTCGCTTACATATCGTAATAACCTTTATTCTCTCGTTCCTTTCCTACATAAGCAAACCATATATTATATACTTCGTTTATGTATGTACGATACACAATATCCATATGTACGTTTTATACTGAATCTAATCAATATCAAACAAGGACAAGAAAATTTAATTTCCTTTCATGTTTATTTTCCAAATTCCAAATAATAAAAAAAAAAAAAAAAAAAAAAAAACGAAAACCATTTAATAATTTTCCAAAAGCCGAAGAAAAAGAAGAAGAAAATCAATTAGTGGTATGAGAGACGAAAAATACGGGAAGTAATTGAATGTGTAATGCTTACAGAACGAAAAAGTGAATTTATTGTTAAGTTCTTACGTTTATATATACGAATGGTTGGCCCATCTGTTGTACAATCATAAGTAAAAAAATAGAGAAAATTATAGAAGAATGCGTTCCTTGACACAACACACACACAACACTAAATAATACAAAACAAAAAGGGGTGACATAAACAATCCGTGTTTTTAAATAAGAGCCAAAAAAAAAAAAAATTGGTACACAATTAAGAAGGATTAAACAAAGATAATTGTATCGTAATGGAAATATAACAAAAGAGAAAACTATTTGCAACACCGGTGGTTGGTCACATTACCGAAAATAAAATAAATTACGAATATTTATGGATTGTAGACGCGATTTAACTTTTTCCGTTTTCCCTCTTTTCTTCGTTTTTCCCAGTATGTATGTTTGTTTATGTGTGTGTGTGTGTAAGATTCTGCTTCAATTGATTTTGAAAACTCGTAAAAATAATTTTGCAACGAAAAAAAAAAAAAAAAGAAAACGGGAAAGAAAATTCCATTTATGCGGGAGAGGCGAAGATCTATTTTCTGTTGATTGAATTAAAGGACCATGGACATGTAATAAATTTTAGTTTCGTTTTCTTCTATACATGTCTTGATGTCCTGATGTAATTTATTATTTACGAATTTTATTCTTAACATTTTCAATTTTATTTTTATATACATACATAGAAATGCGGCTCTTCAACACATTGACAGGAAAAATTACTCAAGTGATTCGTATAAAATTGAAAAATTTGATTGTACAAGTACACATGTGAATTGGAGTTTAAAATTATTTGGTAGAATACATTGTGCTAACTGTATGAGAGACATTGAATGACCAAGTTTCAAACTATACAGTGTATTAAGCAAACTCCGATTGAAACTCTTGATGGTGAACTTTTAAACTATTTGAGCGTTCAATGATCTATTGTACTGTCGTTTGAGAACTGACCATACAAATTTCGACTTACACTCCGCTGAATGTATAAGATGTAGATACTTTTTGTTTTGATATAATTTAAACTTATTTATTAAAATATAATTTCTCTGACTCCAAAAAAATGTTTGTAATGATAAATGATTGTCTCTTGACAATATTTGGATTAATAATAATAATTGTATTACAAGTACATAATTTTAATAATAATACCAATACACTACCGGTACCACTACGACCAGATTGTAATGTATTAGGTACATCAATTGCAAAAACATTGGATGTCAGCGTACTTGCTTCTTTGTTTTCCCGATTGATATCGATGGATTTATTTCGACGTATTTCGGGAGTTTTTTGATTACTCTATAAGGGCCTTCATATGCTGGTGTCAAGCCAGCCTGATTTTATCTTTATTGATTGATTGATTGATTGATTGCGATGTACGATCAAGCATTAAGCAAGTCTCCTGTATTATATAAATGCGAATACCACACCACTAACTCCCATGTTACACAGCACGACACCATTCTTCATGAAGCCAAACCCCGTAAAGAAAGGCGTCAACATCAATAACCATATAAGTCTAATAATTGTGATATCCGCCCCTGGCCATACCGCCGTCGTACACCTTTTTACATATAACAAGATCGAGGGATGGGAAAGGAATGTTAGCAACAGAGACTCAACCCGGTTCCAGACACCTAAGTAGTTGATAGTTAGTAAATTTGTTAGTAATATATTTTTTAGTAATTTATTTAACACAAGACAATACAATTTTAAAGTTCATCTCTACTGCTCCAACCTGTAAGAAGATACAATGACAACACAAATTTCCTGGTACCGCAAACTTTTTTTCTGAAAAGCTGTAAACAACTATTATTATTCCCCTCTACCATTTTTTCCATCGGCGGTTGTGAGAGGGAGGCGAGATTTCGTTCCATCATCATGTTTCCATGCGGTCACCCAAATTTGTACTAACTGTAGGTAGTGTTGCTTGACGTTGTTGTTGAAATCGTTGCGCCTCTGCTGTCTCTGCTACTCGCCCCCCAGCCTGATTTTATCTTTATGGACGAAAAATTGAAAAATTGGTCGCAGTCCATCAAGTCTTTGGTAATAAAAACGTTGTTTTGAAGCCTGCTCCGCGTGTCTTTGGGTACGATGTTAAGTGTTGATGTCGTATTTTCAGAGTGCAGTAAAAGTATTCGAGCGATCTTGAGTGATTGTCCGTAGACAAGGTCGGCTGGAGTGCACCCGGTATCAATTTTGATCGATGTTCTAATTCCAAGAAGGATTATTGGGAGTTCTTCACTCGGATCACTTTCAATTTAGGGTGTTCGATCAACATATAATGAGGCTTTTAAATGGCGGTAGAATGTTCCACCCACCATTGGCCTGTGGGCGATGCGTCGTTGCTCTCGAACTGACTGCCTTGATCAGTCGTGATCTCAAATGGCAGCCCAAGGGGTAGTCGTCTTCATGTCAGATAAATGAATGGCTTTTGACAAACACGGAATGGGGAATATAGTTGTAACCGTCGGATGGTGGTAATCGTCCAACAAGATCCAATTCAATATGCTCGAACCTGCGAAAATGAATCGCACAGCAATACGCAGAAGTATTTCGAGATAGACCATGTAGCTTTGAGATAAAAAAATTGTCGAAAATCGCTAGGAACGTATGGTCGATTGTTTCCCAAAGAGCTAGGATCTCATATATGTTCGAGCTTTTGCTTTGAACTGATAGAGTTTTGAGAAACGAGATTTTCCAAATCAAGAGCTGTATGAGCTACAGTGGACGCCTAATGTTCATCAGATGGAGACAAAGCGTCTGCTACAACATTGCTCTCATCCTTGATGTAACGGATATCAGTGCGTAATGTAATCGAGCGGACGACTCTGACGGGGATTACGTTCTGATTTATTTTAAATAGACACGACGTTCATCGCACATCGGACACAAGTAATACAGATATTGCATTTTAGTTTTTATCATTTTAGTTTTTCTCCTTCATGTCATGGTAAACTAAACATCTTGCTCTTTCTTTGTAATTGCGATCGATCATCATTTGGTACAGCTGGTTTATGATCAAGAATAAGCAGAATGGGCTTGCATATTTCAGAAGGCAGCGTGGCATATTTTAGTTTTTCTTGCCATTGTGGAGTAAGTAGGCGAAAGACAAATTGCTTCATAGCAGACAAATCTACTTCCAGTTGATACTTGTAAGTATACAAAATTTTAGTGAAACAAAATCTCTCTGTATTTAAAATACTCCCTCAATGATACAGGTTTTACATTTCAAATTGAACCTTTTACACTTCAAATTGAACCATTAACATTTCAAATTGAACCTTTAGCAAACTATACATATGACCAATTAGGTTAAGGAATAGCCAAGTTCCATCCTACTTGGTCATATTCCAGAACTTTACCTAAAAATCATTTTAGAATTCCATTTCCAATGCATATAACAAATTCCACTAAAATCCGTTAAGAAATAGATAAATTTCATTCTAATTGGTCATATTCCAGAATTTCATCTAAAAATAATTTTAGAATCAGACTTCTGGTGTACCTAGCGAATTTCCTTATAATCGGTTGAGAAATAGGCAAGTTCCGTCATTCTGCATATTGCATATTGCCCATTTCCAACGCGGATGTGAAATTTCATTAAAATCCGTTAAGAAATAGATAAGATCCATCCTAATTGGCCATACATATAATTTGTTAATGGCTCAATTTGAAGTGTTATTTTCGGAGTAAACCGATGCTTGGTACAACAGAGTCAGAAGGACCATACACAAACTTCGAATGATGTCAAACGCCTACTGCGTATTACGCTTTACTTTTATGGGAGCACCTTAACGTGAAGTTAGTACTCAAAACTAAAGCTAGAGAGCCTCAGGCCCACAAATTTTCAAAATGCTATTAAGATATTTACGATCGAATTTGTGTTAAGGGTCAAATTGACCCTGTGGGTTCTCGGCCGGTTAATTTATGCTTTTTACTCATTTTATTATAAGAACGAAGTTGTTCGTCTATTTGAGGTAAATGTTCGGCCAAATTAGGAATAAAGAGATGGTAATAATTAACCAAGCCCACGAACCTAATAGACGTTGGTTCGGAGATGTCTTTTGCCTTATCTTATATCTTTGATCGTGACTAAAGAAACTAAGGAATGGTACTCTGAATTCATATTTTGATAGTTTTATCGTTAAACCGTAATCTGCAGGTCGTTTAAAAAATTATTCAAGATGTTTCAAATGATCTGCCCATTTCTTACTTGCCACCAGAATATCGCCGATTTATACGTAGACAAAATCTAACCCTTTCGTGACTTCGTTTCATGAAACGCTGAGAAGCCTGCGCTGCATTTTTCAAACCGCAAGGTCTGCTCACGAACTCAAAAAGACCGAAAGGTACTGTAATAGCAGTGTTATATATATCTTCAGCAGCGACATCATCTTACACCCTTGAAAGTATATAGAAAAGTTGTGATTATGCGGAAGAGGATACCTTTTCGCTACCGTTACCGAGTTTAATCTTCAGTAATCTTCGCAGGGCCCCGTTCCATTATCGCATTTAGGCGCTAAGTGTAAAGGAGAGGCGACGCTGGATGAACTCGGTCTATTTAACATAAGTTGCATGATATGGTCAACCTCGTTCTGCATTATTTTATGCTTTTCAGGATTCAGGCGCCTCGAATGGCAAAAAGGTAATTTCCATTGTATTACTATTCGGTGCAGTTCAGAATGATTCACCAGGAAGTCAGATCGAAGTTCGCCAGAGCGGCCTTCGATAATAAATATTCCGGACAATATAATTTCTTCATCCCCATTGAAGCCTACATCCATTGCGCTTACCGTAGGCGAGTATTTATATTGAAAAGGGACTTAGTCTCAATCTAGTAACTGATCCGATGAGAAATGCTTGGCGAAAGTCGCGACGTAATCCTAAATCTAAGTATAATAATCTTGTACCATAGGCACATAGGTGTTCCGTTAGTGGCGACTAATAGATTACCTGTATCGCCAAGATCAAAGGTAAATATTTAAAAGGAACAACTGAGACTTCTGGTGCAGTATCTATAAGGAAATTTAACTTGATAGCGTGGCACTTATATGCGACGATTTTGCTACATCCCTTGTTTAAACGAACACGGTTCCCAACATTTCCTGGCTTTCATGCCAAACTTGTTATGAAACCAGCAGTAAGAATTAGATCGACTAGGTGATCTCTAGAGTTTAGCCGATTCCGGGAGGAATTGCGGGATTGGTTTCTACTATAAGATCTACTAGACTCTCCAATGTTATCGCTTTAAATAACGTTTCACGTTAAAATTGATCGGCTTGGACGATCAAATTATAATTACATAAGTACTTGATCCAAATAGATTTCAGCAATTCCTTAAACACAGCCTTCGACGTCCCAGCAGTTTGCTCGAGCCGTCAAAAAAATTTAGAGGGTGACTGGTTGCCAATACCAGCGGTTTCAAGAACCTCTTCGATACCTTGTGTTTCTGACAATGGTTTTATTTTTAGTACTTCGACGAATTATATTTATCAAATAAGAAATTTGTTAATTTTGTTAAAAACCATTTCGGAAATATTTAGGGAAATTATAGTTCCGAAAAAAGCCAGTTGGGAATTATAAAAACCAACAAATTTTTTTAACTCAATCGTTTTAGCTGATCGTCGATTGTCGTTTTATTCATGTCTTCTATATAGCAGTTTCCTTCCGAAAACTCAACAACTGTGCGGATTTTGCAGTCATTTATGCAGCCAGTATAGATATAGCAGATGATATTATACCATTGCAGGCGCTATAAGACGACTGCAGAATTTGCTTTTTAGCTGCGTTTGAGCAGTTAGCTGAATTTTCGAAAGTACATGCAATCTCAACTTTGCATTATTGTGCTCACATTAGACTGGCGAAAAAAAGATGCTTGCGCATGCCGTAGCGCGGTAGGAAATTACAAAGAGTCTAACTTGAGCACAATACTAAAATCCGAATCAGATGCAGTCATAAAGTAAATTTTGCAGTCTTTTTATCAACACAATCGGCAATACAAATATGTCCATAAAAATTGTAAAATTAACAACAAAAAAGATTTAAAGATAAACAGAACACGGCCGACTATTTAGTTTTTATTACCTACAAATTTAAATAAAACTTTCATAAACGAGACACTCGACATATGAAAATCAAAAACAACAATCGCTCAACTACAAAATCTGTTAAAATCATCTTGCAGCTTCACGCAATCGGACACGTTGTTGATCCGGGCGAACATTTTCATATCATCGGCGAACAAGAGACATCTAGCAAACTGGAAGCAGTCAACAACATCCTTGATAAACAATGCAAATAACAATGGACCAATGATGACCACCTTGAGGTACGCCAGGGGGCATTTCTCTAGATATACCAACTCATCATTGTACCACGGCTCTAGAAGGCTGTTTTATTAAACTAACGGAACATGTCTTTCAATACCATTCCCCATAAGATTGTTAAACTTAAATATAATATTATTTAAATTTCCACCACGTTGTAAAAGTCCACATCTGAATTGCAGAGGAACTCATTTAAGGAAGCATAGTCGGCATTTCTGAAATTAAAATGATTAGAAAAGAATATGTTGTACAAATTACATGAAAAATATTTATCGTAATCGGATGATGAAAGCTCAGAATGCACGACGTCATTAGCAAATAATAGGTCCAGGTAGTCTCTGACTATTGTTATTACAGTTTAGCTGCTTGATTGAGATGCTAGCGAAATAGTTGATAATGAATAATACCCTTTCGTCAGTGGAAAACAATGTAACGGCCAAGGTATATTGGGCAGATTAAAGTCACCCACAATGATAAGATGATCGTTAAGATGCACCGATGGAATCACAGCTGAGCCGAGGTTATTGATTCTCATTTGATAATAACCTAAGTCAGATCAGTAGATATCATATACTGCAATGACGGCGATATAGGTTTTGGCCACCTTGACACGAACTGAAATAAAACTCCTAGGCGAAAAGACTTGGATTTTGGTACTGTTTGTTTCGCAGTAGCTCGCCTTGTTGTTTGCGTACGGTGTGATTGACGCTGCCGAAAATTTGTATTGCTGAAAGGTCTAATACTGTTACGGCTGCATTGATGATATAAATAAAAAGAAAAACAAAATATGCATGTTGCTTTCATTTTCGGTCAATGATCGATATTTTCTGGGTTTGTAATTATTTACTGGCGGCGAAATAGAGTGCAGTTCTATATACTTTATATAATGTACATAACTTATTCATGAGTAATTGTATATTTACAATTATGTACATTACAAAATCGAAGTATAGAATATGGTTCGATTAGTAATTAATTCAATTGGTATGAAGAGCATGCAAAATGCACACTAATGATTGTTATCTGTATAGACAAGATCATAACAAACATTTGGTGGGGTCATCTTTACAATCATCAGAGGGGAAATTCCTGTTGACTATCTTTTCTTTTTGCGTTACTGTGTTATTTGAATTGAGAGGCCAAACTGCTCGGTGTTGAAGTACCTACAATAGGGAATAAAATAAAAAAATAAAAAAAAAAAAAAGGAAAAGAATTATCAGGAATATTTTATTTTTACTATTTACACTGGTAAGCTACAATTTCTGTTGTTGTTATCGAATTTTTCTGTTCGTTTTTATTTGGAAGTTTACCCCGTGTGTTCAAATAGTGATGAAAAATTCTTTTTTATTGATAGGCAAGAATAGTACGTGTAAGCAAAACATACCGCTCAACTACAATATATTTGGTATTCGGATAGTGTTTGAAAATAACCAAGGGCAACAGTCGGGCCTCTCTATTTATTTTTCTTGGGGTACCAATAATACCCAGGTTAGAAAAGCAACCACCAAATAGAACTGTTACCTATATACGGATGCAAAAAGAATTTTTGCGTGTACTCGTTGGATACAGACGGTACTTTAGACGTTAGAGGATCGTGGAAAGAATCTTCATAAATTTCGCTCAGTTACCAACTTATAGGGTTACTGGATTTTCATCTCTCGAAGTTTTGAGTGAATAGTGAAATTGTGAAATTACATACTTAAATAACATTTATTGTAGTTACAAGTATTTATATTTAAAGATGTGTTGATATAGATATTTAATACAAATCAATTAGTGATCGAGTTAAGATTAAAATATATATGAATATGTATATAATATATATATGCATGTGTGTTTGTATAATATGTATGATATTAGATTCATATAAGTTCAAGAGAAATTTTAGAGAATTTTAAAGAATAAAACCAAAATATAAAAAGAAAACAAAAGAAAAGGAAATTACATATAAATGCAATATCATAGTGCGCGAATTTAAGATTTTTTTTTCAGCCACCCACGGACGGTTTACCAAAAGAGTACTCTTCGGGAAAGTTTGTCTGGTGAGTGTTTTACGTGTATACAATATCATTTAGATTCTTTAGGTATTTGTATGTGGTTTTTTTTTTGTTCTAAAAACAAATTCAATGATTAATTATAAATTTTAAGAATAATTATAAATACAAATTTGAATAATGTTGAAAGGCATATATTTATTAGAAAATTTTTTGAAGGATAATTAAAAGTTTTTTTAAATGGAATAGATTTTTATTTTTATTGGTGAAGTGATTGAAAAAGTAGTCCCATGTGATATTGTCACAGTATGTCGAAATGTACGTAAAGGTTTGTTGGACCAATTTAAAATCCAAATGGCAAGAACCTCCCAGCCGATTAAAACTACCCGCAAAAATAAAAAAAAAAACGTACAGCCTTTGGGATGGTCCGTAACAAAAATGGCGCCGAAACAGGGACCACGTAGAAATTCCGTTTGGTGATTCTTTGATATTATCCCATTATCACCTGTTGGGACATCTCAAGTTTAGTTTTCATAGTGTACAATCCTTCCCAGTTTACAATATTTTTTTTTTTTTTTGTTTGATTCACATGGTGCTACATATTCATTCATACATCACCAATATTTATCGAGATTGTTGTCTATATAGTTTCACATACGTATATACGATCGAATACGTGCATATGAATCGTATGTACATACATATATACAAATACAAATATTTTTTTTTATATATGTATATCATTTTTTTTTTGAAGTTTAAATTTTACACTAATTTGATTATTAATTAGGTAAATAATTATTTAATTAATTTAAGAGTTATATATTGAATTTAATTTTATTCTTGTTTATATGCTCAAGAGTTAAAATACATATTCATTAAGTTCGTAACTTCATTTGATGTTACGAGATTTTTTTTTTTTTTTTTCTTTTTTTTTGGCAATTAAATACATAAACCAAAATATAATATTATATAGATATACTGTTGTAAATTTTTACTATATATTACCTTTTGTTTAGTCTCAGTTTTATTTTGCATCTTTCGGAAGTAAAATCTTTTATTAGGAAATTCTCAGCATTATTTCTCGAATTCGTCATATTAATTTCTATAATTTTTTGAAATGGATCCGCTTTTTTATTTGAAAAATCTCTCGGTGTCGGAATTAGAAGTTGAGTATCAGATTAGAGGTCTGTCAAGTAGAACTTCAGATGCTCAGTCAATTCTGTTTAATTTATTAATCTCTGAAGAGCAAGAGCCAAAACTGAAACCCACTTCATCCCATATAAAATTAAACCCGGAAGTAGAAGTAGAATTATGTAAAAATAAATACGAAGAAATTTCCAAGTTTGGTGAACAAACAACCGAAATGTCTATAGAAATTGCAGCTAAAGTGCTCGGCAAAATTATCCATTATCGGGATCGAACTAAGCGATTAGAGAACTCATTTGGAGATTTAGGAATGCTTCCTAATTTATGCAGTAATTGGCGCAGATCTTTTAACAGATATTTAAAGATCATCAATGATGTAAAGGATTCAGCAGTTCAAAGGGAACAGGTAAGGACATCGCCACATCATTTTATTCCAACCCAACGATCACAACCAGACGATCCTTCAAGTGATCAATTCAACGATCAAAAAAGTAAAGTAACTGACACGAGCCAATACACCTCACCACCTCCAGTGGAAACAAGAACGATACATAAACCATTTGTCGAAACTAAAGAAATGAAAAGCTCCGTTATAGATTTTATTGCACAGGTGGAATCCAGGAGAAACAGTGGGGGAAATAATTCGAATGTTGAATTACCGCCAAATATATATTTTTCAAATTTGCGAACAGACACGTCAAGACAAAACATTCATGACCAAATTATTCCACCACAAAACATGAACATTCATCCGACATCGTTAGAACCACCCAAATTTGTCCAACAACCTGCCTACCAAAACATCATGTCGAGATTCTACAAGATTAGGCAGACATGGAACTTGTCATTTGACGGTAGTGATGCAACGAATGTTCACGATTTTATTCATAGATTGGAACAGATGGCACGGGATGATGGTTTTCCGTTATCCGCACTGACAAAAGCTTTGCATTTGTTTTTAACAAAAAAAGCCGAAGACTGGTACTGGGTGTTTAAGCTAGATCATCCAGATGCAGATTGGTACCAAATGAGGTCAGCAATAATAGCATATTTCAGCTCCTTTGACTTTGAAGAAGAAATTAGGGAACAAATACTCCGCAAACATCAACAACGGGAATCGTTTTCAGACTTTGCGTTGAGTATACAAAAGTTAAACGCACGCCTTCAACACCGGTTATCAGAGAGGGAACTCATTTATCGTTTGTGTCAGAACATGAATCCGGCGTTGAGAAATGTGACCTTATCAAGTCAAAGTTCGATACGATCCTTGGAAGAATTGCGAGTGTTGTGTCAACGTTATGAAAGAATGTGGCAGCAGACTGGATACGATCCTAGGCATTTCAATGAACAGCCAACACTTAGACGAAGACCTACCGTGAACGAAGTGGCACCTCAGTACGATGCAAACCTTATCCAGCCAATGAATCAATTGAGGTTAAATCAAAGCAGTGCCCAGTCATTTACAATTAATGATCAACAATTAGAAATTGAGGCATTTAATCGAGATCAGCAAAGCAGAATTTCAGATTCGACTACCAGCTTGATATGTTGGAACTGTAAGGATTTGGGCCACAGGTATCAGGACTGCTTAAATCCATTTATCGATATTTTTTGTTTCGGATGTGGGGCAGCTAATGTACGCAAGCCGAACTGTTCCAGATGTCAACTGCATGCAGCGGGAAACATACGTCCGAGTGGGAACGTAATGAGGGGGTCACGCTCGGAGGAGAACATGAGGTCAGCCAAACAGGGGTCCGCACCACCCTCGAAATAAGCAACGAAAATATTTCAACCAATTCATTTAAAACATCTAAATTCACTGACATTCCTGTAAAGACAAAGATAACAATAAAACGGAAGCCAATTTCCAGAATTATAAAATATTTTAGAGAGAAACGTCAGTTGATAAAACATTGTATAGCGTCGATACTTAAAACTATATCCACAACTGATCCGCGACTCCAGGCAGAGGTAAAAATAGCAAACATCAAAATGTATGGCTTGTTAGATAGCGGCGCATCTGTAAGTGTGTTGGGAAAAGGTTCTATTGAATTTTTGGCATCAAATAATCTTGTCTACCGCAAATTAAAATCATATATAACCACTGCGGATGGCACGTCAAACAAAATCGAAGGATATATCTGGTTGCCTATAAGTTTTGGCAATAAAACAGAAAATATTAAATTTTGCGTAGTACCAACCCTTCAGACACCATTATACCTCGGCATCGATTTTTGGCAAACTTTTGGCTTAATTCCTAATGTTTCTATTAACCAAATCACTGATAATCTCATTCAAGAAAAATCCGACGTACACAAATTAAGCACAGAGAACCAATTGAAGTTAGACAAAATTATAGCGCAATTTCCATCATTTAGCAAAAACGGACTTGGCAAGACACATTTACATAAACATGTAATTGAAATTGAAGACAAAATTAAGCCCATTAAACAAAGACACTATCCAGTGTCACCAGCAATTCAAAAAGAGTTGAATGAAGAAATAGATCGAATGCTAAAACTAGACGTTATTGAGGTTAGCAACAGCGCATGGAGTTCTCCCGTGACTCTTGTCAAAAAGGCTAACGGTAAGAGTCGGTTATGTTTAGATGCGCGTAAATTGAATGCAGTAACGGTCAAAGACGCCTACCCATTGCCGCTAATTGACGGACTATTAGGACGACTTACTGAGACAAAGTACATTACTGGACTGGACTTGAAAGACGCCTTCTGGCAGATTCCGCTTGCGGAATCTTCCAGAGACAAGACAGCATTTACAGTACCGGGAAGACCACTTTATCAGTTCAAGGTGATGCCGTTTGGGCTGTGTAATGCAGCTCAATCAATGTGCCGCCTGATGGACAAAGTAATTCCTCATGAGTTACACGATCGAATATTCGTTTATTTGGATGATTTGCTCATTATCAGCGGTACATTGAAGGATCACTTTGAACTGTTAGAGTTGGTCTCCGACTTACTACGGACATCAGGACTAACTCTCAATATCGAGAAAAGCAAATTTGTTATGCGCGAAATAAGATATCTTGGATATTTGGTAGGCGAAAATGGTCTTAAACCTGACCCATCCAAAATTGCCGCTATAATAAATCTACCTGTACCAACCAATACCAAACAAACTCGACGTCTCCTAGGAATGGCAGGCTGGTACAGGAGATTTATTATGAACTACTCCGACGTTGCGGCACCAATTAGCGATTGCTTGAAGAAAGGGAAATTTGTATGGACCGAAAAAGCTCAAAAAGCATTCGAATGTTTAAAAAATTTGCTGACTACAGCACCTGTTTTAGTAAATCCATCATTTGACCATCCATTCTATATTCGGTGTGACGCCAGTACTGAAGGGGTCGGAGCAGTATTATTTCAACTGGATTCTGATGGCTACGAACGACCAATCTCATTTATGTCGAAAAAACTAATTAAAGCACAAAAAAATTATAATGTGACAGAATTGGAGTGCCTAGCTGCCATCTTGGCAATAAAGAAATTCAGGGCGTATATCGAAGGCTTTGAATTTACCCTCATTACAGACCATGCAAGTCTGAAATGGTTGATGAGCCAAAAAGACTTGAGTGGAAGGCTAGCTCGTTGGAGCTTAAAGCTTCAAGGGTTCCGATTTAACATAAAGCATGAAAAGGGTAAGGATAACGTAGTACCTGATATGCTGTCCCGCGTTTATTGTGATTCACTCGAGGAATTTCAAGCCAATATTAGAGATTTGGATTACAAACAAATTAGCTTTAGCTCAGAAGACACTAATGAACCGGAATATGCAGCATTACGCAGTAAAATAATTACAGATTCAGATAAATATCCAGCTTTCCGAATTCACAACAATTTCATATATATAAGATTAGAGCCAAAACGATTTGATGAGCTGTCGGATTTATCAGTCTGGAAATTATGGGTACCAACACACTTACGCGAAAGTTTGATTAAGAATGACCATGATGATCCACTGTCTTCCCATAGCGGAATTACAAAAACTCTCGAGAAAATTCGCAGATATTATTTCTGGCCGTCAATGCCCAAACAGGTTCATCAATACATATCCCGATGTATAATTTGCAACGTATTATTTACACTGGTAAGCTACAATTTCTGTTGTTGTTATCGAATTTTTCTGTTCGTTTTTATTTGGAAGTTTACCCCGTGTGTTCAAATAGTGATGAAAAATTCTTTTTTATTGATAGGCAAGAATAGTACGTGTAAGCAAAACATACCGCTCAACTACAATATATTTGGTATTCGGATAGTGTTTGAAAATAACCAAGGGCAACAGTCGGGCCTCTCTATTTATTTTTCTTGGGGTACCAATAATACCCAGGTTAGAAAAGCAACCACCAAATAGAACTGTTACCTATATACGGATGCAAAAAGAATTTTTGCGTGTACTCGTTGGATACAGACGGTACTTTAGACGTTAGAGGATCGTGGAAAGAATCTTCATAAATTTCGCTCAGTTACCAACTTATAGGGTTACTGGATTTTCATCTCTCGAAGTTTTGAGTGAATAGTGAAATTGTGAAATTACATACTTAAATAACATTTATTGTAGTTACAAGTATTTATATTTAAAGATGTGTTGATATAGATATTTAATACAAATCAATTAGTGATCGAGTTAAGATTAAAATATATATGAATATGTATATAATATATATATGCATGTGTGTTTGTATAATATGTATGATATTAGATTCATATAAGTTCAAGAGAAATTTTAGAGAATTTTAAAGAATAAAACCAAAATATAAAAAGAAAACAAAAGAAAAGGAAATTACATATAAATGCAATATCATAGTGCGCGAATTTAAGATTTTTTTTTCAGCCACCCACGGACGGTTTACCAAAAGAGTACTCTTCGGGAAAGTTTGTCTGGTGAGTGTTTTACGTGTATACAATATCATTTAGATTCTTTAGGTATTTGTATGTGGTTTTTTTTTTGTTCTAAAAACAAATTCAATGATTAATTATAAATTTTAAGAATAATTATAAATACAAATTTGAATAATGTTGAAAGGCATATATTTATTAGAAAATTTTTTGAAGGATAATTAAAAGTTTTTTTAAATGGAATAGATTTTTATTTTTATTGGTGAAGTGATTGAAAAAGTAGTCCCATGTGATATTGTCACAGTATGTCGAAATGTACGTAAAGGTTTGTTGGACCAATTTAAAATCCAAATGGCAAGAACCTCCCAGCCGATTAAAACTACCCGCAAAAATAAAAAAAAAAACGTACAGCCTTTGGGATGGTCCGTAACAAAAATGGCGCCGAAACAGGGACCACGTAGAAATTCCGTTTGGTGATTCTTTGATATTATCCCATTATCACCTGTTGGGACATCTCAAGTTTAGTTTTCATAGTGTACAATCCTTCCCAGTTTACAATATTTTTTTTTTTTTTTGTTTGATTCACATGGTGCTACATATTCATTCATACATCACCAATATTTATCGAGATTGTTGTCTATATAGTTTCACATACGTATATACGATCGAATACGTGCATATGAATCGTATGTACATACATATATACAAATACAAATATTTTTTTTTATATATGTATATCATTTTTTTTTTGAAGTTTAAATTTTACACTAATTTGATTATTAATTAGGTAAATAATTATTTAATTAATTTAAGAGTTATATATTGAATTTAATTTTATTCTTGTTTATATGCTCAAGAGTTAAAATACATATTCATTAAGTTCGTAACTTCATTTGATGTTACGAGATTTTTTTTTTTTTTTTCTTTTTTTTTGGCAATTAAATACATAAACCAAAATATAATATTATATAGATATACTGTTGTAAATTTTTACTATATATTACCTTTTGTTTAGTCTCAGTTTTATTTTGCATCTTTCGGAAGTAAAATCTTTTATTAGGAAATTCTCAGCATTATTTCTCGAATTCGTCATATTAATTTCTATAATTTTTTGAAATGGATCCGCTTTTTTATTTGAAAAATCTCTCGGTGTCGGAATTAGAAGTTGAGTATCAGATTAGAGGTCTGTCAAGTAGAACTTCAGATGCTCAGTCAATTCTGTTTAATTTATTAATCTCTGAAGAGCAAGAGCCAAAACTGAAACCCACTTCATCCCATATAAAATTAAACCCGGAAGTAGAAGTAGAATTATGTAAAAATAAATACGAAGAAATTTCCAAGTTTGGTGAACAAACAACCGAAATGTCTATAGAAATTGCAGCTAAAGTGCTCGGCAAAATTATCCATTATCGGGATCGAACTAAGCGATTAGAGAACTCATTTGGAGATTTAGGAATGCTTCCTAATTTATGCAGTAATTGGCGCAGATCTTTTAACAGATATTTAAAGATCATCAATGATGTAAAGGATTCAGCAGTTCAAAGGGAACAGGTAAGGACATCGCCACATCATTTTATTCCAACCCAACGATCACAACCAGACGATCCTTCAAGTGATCAATTCAACGATCAAAAAAGTAAAGTAACTGACACGAGCCAATACACCTCACCACCTCCAGTGGAAACAAGAACGATACATAAACCATTTGTCGAAACTAAAGAAATGAAAAGCTCCGTTATAGATTTTATTGCACAGGTGGAATCCAGGAGAAACAGTGGGGGAAATAATTCGAATGTTGAATTACCGCCAAATATATATTTTTCAAATTTGCGAACAGACACGTCAAGACAAAACATTCATGACCAAATTATTCCACCACAAAACATGAACATTCATCCGACATCGTTAGAACCACCCAAATTTGTCCAACAACCTGCCTACCAAAACATCATGTCGAGATTCTACAAGATTAGGCAGACATGGAACTTGTCATTTGACGGTAGTGATGCAACGAATGTTCACGATTTTATTCATAGATTGGAACAGATGGCACGGGATGATGGTTTTCCGTTATCCGCACTGACAAAAGCTTTGCATTTGTTTTTAACAAAAAAAGCCGAAGACTGGTACTGGGTGTTTAAGCTAGATCATCCAGATGCAGATTGGTACCAAATGAGGTCAGCAATAATAGCATATTTCAGCTCCTTTGACTTTGAAGAAGAAATTAGGGAACAAATACTCCGCAAACATCAACAACGGGAATCGTTTTCAGACTTTGCGTTGAGTATACAAAAGTTAAACGCACGCCTTCAACACCGGTTATCAGAGAGGGAACTCATTTATCGTTTGTGTCAGAACATGAATCCGGCGTTGAGAAATGTGACCTTATCAAGTCAAAGTTCGATACGATCCTTGGAAGAATTGCGAGTGTTGTGTCAACGTTATGAAAGAATGTGGCAGCAGACTGGATACGATCCTAGGCATTTCAATGAACAGCCAACACTTAGACGAAGACCTACCGTGAACGAAGTGGCACCTCAGTACGATGCAAACCTTATCCAGCCAATGAATCAATTGAGGTTAAATCAAAGCAGTGCCCAGTCATTTACAATTAATGATCAACAATTAGAAATTGAGGCATTTAATCGAGATCAGCAAAGCAGAATTTCAGATTCGACTACCAGCTTGATATGTTGGAACTGTAAGGATTTGGGCCACAGGTATCAGGACTGCTTAAATCCATTTATCGATATTTTTTGTTTCGGATGTGGGGCAGCTAATGTACGCAAGCCGAACTGTTCCAGATGTCAACTGCATGCAGCGGGAAACATACGTCCGAGTGGGAACGTAATGAGGGGGTCACGCTCGGAGGAGAACATGAGGTCAGCCAAACAGGGGTCCGCACCACCCTCGAAATAAGCAACGAAAATATTTCAACCAATTCATTTAAAACATCTAAATTCACTGACATTCCTGTAAAGACAAAGATAACAATAAAACGGAAGCCAATTTCCAGAATTATAAAATATTTTAGAGAGAAACGTCAGTTGATAAAACATTGTATAGCGTCGATACTTAAAACTATATCCACAACTGATCCGCGACTCCAGGCAGAGGTAAAAATAGCAAACATCAAAATGTATGGCTTGTTAGATAGCGGCGCATCTGTAAGTGTGTTGGGAAAAGGTTCTATGGAATTTTTGGCATCAAATAATCTTGTCTACCGCAAATTAAAATCATATATAACCACTGCGGATGGCACGTCAAACAAAATCGAAGGATATATCTGGTTGCCTATAAGTTTTGGCAATAAAACAGAAAATATTAAATTTTGCGTAGTACCAACCCTTCAGACACCATTATACCTCGGCATCGATTTTTGGCAAACTTTTGGCTTAATTCCTAATGTTTCTATTAACCAAATCACTGATAATCTCATTCAAGAAAAATCCGACGTACACAAATTAAGCACAGAGAACCAATTGAAGTTAGACAAAATTATAGCGCAATTTCCATCATTTAGCAAAAACGGACTTGGCAAGACACATTTACATAAACATGTAATTGAAATTGAAGACAAAATTAAGCCCATTAAACAAAGACACTATCCAGTGTCACCAGCAATTCAAAAAGAGTTGAATGAAGAAATAGATCGAATGCTAAAACTAGACGTTATTGAGGTTAGCAACAGCGCATGGAGTTCTCCCGTGACTCTTGTCAAAAAGGCTAACGGTAAGAGTCGGTTATGTTTAGATGCGCGTAAATTGAATGCAGTAACGGTCAAAGACGCCTACCCATTGCCGCTAATTGACGGACTATTAGGACGACTTACTGAGACAAAGTACATTACTGGACTGGACTTGAAAGACGCCTTCTGGCAGATTCCGCTTGCGGAATCTTCCAGAGACAAGACAGCATTTACAGTACCGGGAAGACCACTTTATCAGTTCAAGGTGATGCCGTTTGGGCTGTGTAATGCAGCTCAATCAATGTGCCGCCTGATGGACAAAGTAATTCCTCATGAGTTACACGATCGAATATTCGTTTATTTGGATGATTTGCTCATTATCAGCGGTACATTGAAGGATCACTTTGAACTGTTAGAGTTGGTCTCCGACTTACTACGGACATCAGGACTAACTCTCAATATCGAGAAAAGCAAATTTGTTATGCGCGAAATAAGATATCTTGGATATTTGGTAGGCGAAAATGGTCTTAAACCTGACCCATCCAAAATTGCCGCTATAATAAATCTACCTGTACCAACCAATACCAAACAAACTCGACGTCTCCTAGGAATGGCAGGCTGGTACAGGAGATTTATTATGAACTACTCCGACGTTGCGGCACCAATTAGCGATTGCTTGAAGAAAGGGAAATTTGTATGGACCGAAAAAGCTCAAAAAGCATTCGAATGTTTAAAAAATTTGCTGACTACAGCACCTGTTTTAGTAAATCCATCATTTGACCATCCATTCTATATTCGGTGTGACGCCAGTACTGAAGGGGTCGGAGCAGTATTATTTCAACTGGATTCTGATGGCTACGAACGACCAATCTCATTTATGTCGAAAAAACTAATTAAAGCACAAAAAAATTATAATGTGACAGAATTGGAGTGCCTAGCTGCCATCTTGGCAATAAAGAAATTCAGGGCGTATATCGAAGGCTTTGAATTTACCCTCATTACAGACCATGCAAGTCTGAAATGGTTGATGAGCCAAAAAGACTTGAGTGGAAGGCTAGCTCGTTGGAGCTTAAAGCTTCAAGGGTTCCGATTTAACATAAAACATGAAAAGGGTAAGGATAACGTAGTACCTGATATGCTGTCCCGCGTTTATTGTGATTCACTCGAGGAATTTCAAGCCAATATTAGAGATTTGGATTACAAACAAATTAGCTTTAGCTCAGAAGACACTAATGAACCGGAATATGCAGCATTACGCAGTAAAATAATTACAGATTCAGATAAATATCCAGCTTTCCGAATTCACAACAATTTCATATATATAAGATTAGAGCCAAAACGATTTGATGAGCTGTCGGATTTATCAGTCTGGAAATTATGGGTACCAACACACTTACGCGAAAGTTTGATTAAGAATGACCATGATGATCCACTGTCTTCCCATAGCGGAATTACAAAAACTCTCGAGAAAATTCGCAGATATTATTTCTGGCCGTCAATGCCCAAACAGGTTCATCAATACATATCCCGATGTATAATTTGCAACGTATTATTTACACTGGTAAGCTACAATTTCTGTTGTTGTTATCGAATTTTTCTGTTCGTTTTTATTTGGAAGTTTACCCCGTGTGTTCAAATAGTGATGAAAAATTCTTTTTTATTGATAGGCAAGAATAGTACGTGTAAGCAAAACATACCGCTCAACTACAATATATTTGGTATTCGGATAGTGTTTGAAAATAACCAAGGGCAACAGTCGGGCCTCTCTATTTATTTTTCTTGGGGTACCAATAATACCCAGGTTAGAAAAGCAACCACCAAATAGAACTGTTACCTATATACGGATGCAAAAAGAATTTTTGCGTGTACTCGTTGGATACAGACGGTACTTTAGACGTTAGAGGATCGTGGAAAGAATCTTCATAAATTTCGCTCAGTTACCAACTTATAGGGTTACTGGATTTTCATCTCTCGAAGTTTTGAGTGAATAGTGAAATTGTGAAATTACATACTTAAATAACATTTATTGTAGTTACAAGTATTTATATTTAAAGATGTGTTGATATAGATATTTAATACAAATCAATTAGTGATCGAGTTAAGATTAAAATATATATGAATATGTATATAATATATATATGCATGTGTGTTTGTATAATATGTATGATATTAGATTCATATAAGTTCAAGAGAAATTTTAGAGAATTTTAAAGAATAAAACCAAAATATAAAAAGAAAACAAAAGAAAAGGAAATTACATATAAATGCAATATCATAGTGCGCGAATTTAAGATTTTTTTTTCAGCCACCCACGGACGGTTTACCAAAAGAGTACTCTTCGGGAAAGTTTGTCTGGTGAGTGTTTTACGTGTATACAATATCATTTAGATTCTTTAGGTATTTGTATGTGGTTTTTTTTTTGTTCTAAAAACAAATTCAATGATTAATTATAAATTTTAAGAATAATTATAAATACAAATTTGAATAATGTTGAAAGGCATATATTTATTAGAAAATTTTTTGAAGGATAATTAAAAGTTTTTTTAAATGGAATAGATTTTTATTTTTATTGGTGAAGTGATTGAAAAAGTAGTCCCATGTGATATTGTCACAGTATGTCGAAATGTACGTAAAGGTTTGTTGGACCAATTTAAAATCCAAATGGCAAGAACCTCCCAGCCGATTAAAACTACCCGCAAAAATAAAAAAAAAAACGTACAGCCTTTGGGATGGTCCGTAACAATACATACATGATTTGGATAATCCACCGTGGACTTAACTTTTGCTTTTAAGTCGTCATCAACTCCCACTTTAAAGCAGACATATTCCTTGTCGGTAAGTTTGTACCCATTTGTTATTAACTTGGTAACTGAAACACTAATAATATTAAAGTTGTTATTTACAAAATCGGCAATAGCAGTTTCCTCAACAGTTGTATCGAACTGCATTAAATGAAAACAAAACTTTGGTTTAATCAGAGAACATGGTTTGGTTTCACATGTCGAAGCATATACGTTGAGGTCATTGTCTCGGAAGAAAGCGTACTAGTGCGAGCGGTTAGAGTCGACACCTGAGGGAAGCAATCGCGGATTTGATTAGCGATCTGCTTGCCAATGTTGGTGCAGACAGGTGATAGACTCCATATAACGCGGGAAGAGTGGTGTCGGTAATTCAAGATATTTTAGGATCGCTATTATTCAATGAGGATTTCTTGTTTAAAAACTCTGGCACTCGGTACAGATAATAGCGTAAGGACTGTTATTAATGGCTTTGATCCAACTGTCGTTCGAAGGTAAATTCCTTTCCCAGTGCTACATCTGTACTGGCTGTAAACTGCAATATCTGCTCTGTTGCTGTGTTTTTGGAAGCAAACTGCCATCAAAAACGATTGGGTTAAACAAATTTTTTGGTCTTTATAATTTTAAACTGGCTTTTTTCAGAACTAAAATTACCCTAAATTTTTCCCAACATTAATTTCTATGATTTAAGAAATATTTCGAAAAATTTTAATTGTTGGATTAAATGGGTTGATTAAAAATTAAAATTTGTTTTGATAAATATAACGTAAAACCCGTACATTTATGGAATTTCAAGTAGAACTGTTATTTAGGTTAAGCATAGACATAAATATTTTTGGTTGAACTTTCAATAGTTCTAATTTTGATTAGAATTAGAAATATCAGCCGTAGTTTTTTTGTCGAAGTAGAGTACCACCGATATAATGACCGCTTTGAACTAATCAACAATATAGAAAAATCAATAATTTTAGGCAATCGACTTAGTATACAGTATAAAATGTAGGACAAGTTGATAGGAAACCTTATTTCTTGAAAACAGTTAAGCTCTCTTAATGAGTACCTGTAAAAATGGGTTATCGTAAGAAAACCCACAAGTGCTTTCGTGGTATTTTCTTCTTTTCCGTAAATATTTTGCGTATTTTTCAGTATTCTGTATACACTTCTATTTGAAATCTAGTGGCTTTAAGGTAAGCGCAATTTTAACTTACCTAGCAGACCACAAAACCTTTGTTGACAACTACAGGATAGTATAAAAATGTTACTATCTACTTACTGAACTAATTGCTAATATTAATTTGGAATTTTTTTTATCTCGTTTTATTGAAGTACCACGCAAACATACACATGCCAATTTTTCACATTCATATCATATCATAGTACTTATATTCTTATAAATATCGATTTTGGTTAGGTTTGGTACACCATTCCTATCGTCCTTTCTCTTTATTCACAATTAAAAATATATTTTTTAACATGAACTATCTTTATGTAACTATACAGAAAAATTTGAATAATCCTACATCCCATCCCCTCAAAAAATTATATAAAATAAAATATATACACATAAAAGGAGAGATCTGATATGCGTATATAAATATTTCTATAACAACATACTACTTTTTGATAAAGGCCATGGGGACATTTACTTGTATATCCATATATTCCATATACATACTATATATATAAACACAATTTTCTATATAAATGTGTATCTCACAAAACTAAAATAAATATTTATGGTTATTTTAACTCTTTCTTCACCATCCATTCCTCCACTCTCACCCACAGAAAATACAAAAAATTTCATAGCATCCCTCTTTCATTTTCCTTACGCATATAAATTTGTTCACACACGCACACATATATACATACATAATATTCTCTCCAGAAAAAGAACCAAAAGAAAAAAAAAATGTTGTTGATCAAGCCTTAAATTCAAACAATCAACATATATAACCAACACCATATATCGTCACTCCCGAAATCTCACTATGCCTCTATTTTAAAACTTAAAACTTTCTACATTCAGCTTTTTCTTTATGCTTTTTGGTACATATACGTAAATTGTCGGATGGAAAGCAACAAAACAAAATCTTTTCTTCTGTTCTTCTTTGTACAGTGAACATCACACCCCAAAATCTACATACCCATGTTTATCATAATATTATTCTCATTTCTTCGTTATGTCCATTAAACCATCTATACTATTGTACATCCATCTACAATTTTACCCTTCTTCGCTAAATTTTCATTATTTTTAGAAATATGTACGAAGTACATAACATTTTTGTTTGTATTTAATTCTAAATTCGGTTGTTCGTAAAAAATAAAAACGAAAAGCTCACATTCAATTTTGAAAATATTTTTAAATACATAATAAAGGAAGAATATAAAGATTGTATGTGGAAGGATGTGGACACAAAATAGAATGATGATTTTTATTACTTGGAAGAGTTATGTTATACTAGAGGTTAAGCTTTGGCTATTATTGTTGATATTTTGTGGTTTAAGTAAACTTGTACATTTTGGTAATCGATAATTGAATTCAATTAAGTTGTTCTTAAGAAACACACTGTATGCGACGCATCACTTATGGGAATGGGAATCTCCAGGGTATCGATTTGCGATGCCCGGGCGATATCATATTCTGTATACTATTCAAATCTTCTTATTTTATTTCTATATCCTCATATTATATGTACATACTACTTTTTTTTTCTAAACCACCTTCCCTCATATTACTTTTCTATTTTCCCCTCTCTCTTTGTGTTGTACCATACCATATATGTTTTCAGCCACCCTCATTTTTCAGTTTTCTATCTCCGTTTTTATCTTATTTTGTTCACATTCAAAATGGACCTTGGCGACTAAATATATTATTTGTGAATATTCGGAAAAATCTACATATGATATTTTATTTTCTTCTTCTTTTTCTTTGTCATCCTCCTTTATACATACATAATATAATATATTCTTGGACATTTCGTTTAGGTGACAGTAAAAATGAAAATCAGTTATAAATAAAAGCATTTAGGAACTGACCGATTCGATTATTTTTACTGAACGAACAAAATATATTCTCTGTATACAAACAAAACCAAACAAAAATACAACAAGCAACGGTAATAACAAAACAACATTCATGTACCAGAGAATTTCAGTATCAGTAATTCAGCAGCAAGGATTAAAATAAAATAAAATTAAAACACTGAAATATCTTTCATACAGAAGACAAACATTTAACGGAAAATGTGATGATGAAGAAAACGAACAAAGTATTTTTTGTAGCGGCTATGTACAAAACTGTTTTTATTTATTTTTTATTTTCGATTATGAGAGGATGTTATCATATCAGGACAATATCAATGTGAGCGGACATTTCGAAATAAAAAACTGATACCCAAATTAACATCAAAATAGTAAAACATTTAAGGGATACCCGGTTTAGCAACACCTTGCAAAAAACTAGATTCGCTAATTTACTTTGGCCACAGTGTACATTTTGGAGCATTCAATTTCGTAGCATATCATATGAATTCTAAAGGTGTGGAAATTTATTTGTTTAGTAAAATTACATTTGACTAAGGGTTGTCGGTGTTGCGATTCAAACAGTTACAGTCGTGGCTGTGTAAGAATCTGCAAATCAATAAAACACGTTTACAAAACTCACCAATCCGCATAAAATTAACCATTTGAAAAATCATATCATGGTAGCGATTTTGGTCGCAATTTGAGGATTGAGTTGAGAATTACCGGAAGGCAATAGTATTGGTAAATTGTATTAGTGTCCAAACAATAGAGAAAATCAGAGAATAAACATTTGTAAAATAAAAAAAAACAATTCAGTGTTATCTCATGCGTACGAAAGGATTATTGTACATATTTTTATACCCAGTAATTTTCTGTAAAATTTAAAACTAATAAAATGGTAAATTGAATAATGATTTAAAGATAAATCAAAATTAGCTAAAAATGGAAAATAAGTCAGAAAAATATTTATAAACTATAATTTTATTAATAATTTTAAATGATGAAAAGACGCACGACGTACAACCTGCCTTCCCATCCAAAAATCACTAATTTACTTACAAGAATTATGACTCTTATGAGTTCGAAACATGTGAGGTCTCTTTTTTTTTCACAACAATATTTTTGTTGAAATCTGTGACGGGTTCACTTTAAGGTAATTTTTATTCGTTACCTTTAGCACTATTTTTCACTACAAACACTTTCACTTGACCTTTAGGCTGCGCCAATTATGTGTTCGAAACATGTGAGGTCATAAAAAAAATTATTTTATTCTTTATTTATTTCTTTTACAATTTTTACATGTTACTTATTCTACGTTAAGATAAGAACTAACTTTTATTTAATTTATTTTCTTAAAGTTAAAATTGATTATGTCTACAATATTCAATGCAGTGCTTTGTCTTCATCACGTTGTACATAGTCAGCTACTTTTTGTTGGTTCTAGTTACTCGTATGATCCTCATTGTTTTGTCTACGTCTTATGTTGCATTTCAAAATGTGTGAAATGCAACTATGCAATTTGTTGGAATGTAGATTGAAACTATATACTTTATTGAGTTGCGATTATATACTTTGTTGGAATATAACTCCTCCGGGGGGTGGAGAAAGGGCATCCCCGTCCTTTAGTTTTCTGGAAACTTCTCTTATGATATTTTGATAGTTGATTTAATTGATTGGTTTCCTGTGTCTCGGAAATACTTGGCTTTGTTATTTTTATTGTTGCAGTTTGATAATTACGGAGGGTAATGTAAATTATTAAGACTATTATCGTGATTGATGAGAGTGAAACGCCTCCCGATAGTGTCCATATCCAGTTTTTGTGGCTGAGTTGTTCCAGGTATACATTTTTGATTTGTTTCCTGTTTTGTATGTTTTCTTGGTTAATCGTATCGATGTTCAGCGTTTTCACTAATTGTCGGGTTGCTTGTAGGTTGTAGAGTGCTCCCTGTGTTTCTTGCACATCGCTTGTTATGTCGTAGGATTGAAATTCCCTGTTTTTAATTGCTATAGTGCAGTTCCAGAATGTTATTAGGAGGTTCCCGGATAGTGTTCGATTCTTGGGTCCACAGTCAGAAGATAATTTTTCGTTCTTCGCGTTGTTTATAATAAGTTTATTTTGTGAAATAAACTGTAGTTTCGTTTCCATCTCTGATATCACTTTGCAGTTGCTTCTCGTTCCCATTATTAGTGGTTTGACACAATCGTCCTGGAACTCTTGAATTTCAGAATGTCTCTGGACGTAACTTTTGTGATCTAATGTGGAGTATAGTTTTTCTTTACTCTTAATGAGGTATTGACGGTGGTATTTTATGATTGTGCCATTAACTACTAGTGGTACGATCATCATTATTTCAGAGTTTTCCTTTTCTAATTTTGGTACTTGAAGTATGTAGAGCAATGTCTCGCCATTCACAGCTATTTTTGGTGTAACGTACTTGAGTGCTTCATCCGGTATTGTGATATTGATTCCCTGGTTGACCAATAAGTCCTTTATCATTAGTATTTCGTTTATTGCTAGAATTTTTCCACTTGGGAGGTTCGCTTTTGTTCTAATTATTGCGTCTTGAATATCCTCCAGGATTGTATTAATGGAATCTATGCTTACTATTGTTGCCAGCATCTCGATTTCCGTTAGAACTATTTTGTTACTGATAGTGCTATTGGCTACCGCTCTGTTCACGGTATCCGTAATAATTTGAATATTTTTGTCAATTTGTTGATTAATTAGGATTTGTTGATTGTTTGTGTCAATCAGCTGGTTCATTGTGGTGTTAATCACACGCAGATCTTCCGCATCCGGGTTTCCGGCAATCCATTTCCATGCAGAGCCTAAACTATCCCATCGTTTATACCTGTTATACTGTTTTGGTTTTATTTGGCGTAGGTTGCTATATATTCTCTTTAATTTTTGTTTGACTATATTGTCTAGTTCTAACTTATCATATGATACATTGATGTTTAATTTGTTAATAAGTTCTACTGTTATTTCTATGTTAGTAAGGTTAATAGGGTGAATAATTTTAATATTTCCTGTTTGGATTCTACATTGACTCGATTTTATTATTAATATAGGGTCTTCTTGTAGGTTTTTTATTTCTAGTTTTTGCATCTTATATTGATAAAATAAGGTAGTCAAAGCAAATATTTTCCATAACATTGTTATTTTCTGAAATTTAAAATAATAAAAATTTATATTCTATTTATTTATATTTTTTTTTTTTGTTTCAATGATTAATTTTGTATTTGTTTTTTTTTTTAAATATTTATTTCTATTTAATTAACAATATTTTATAATAGGTTTTTAATAATAGATTTTTACAATTACAACTTATTATTATGTGGAGAAAAAAAAAATGTATATAATTGTTAAGTTATTTTTTTAATCTCTTGATTTTATTTTTATTTCGTTTAATATTTTTATTTATATTGAATGTTTTAGAAGTTATATTTTTGACTTGAGCTTTGACTCCTCTAGGTTGTGTTTTAGATCTTGTGTTTGGCTTTAAAAATACCAATTGATCTTCTACTAGGTCAGGTGGATTTTCTTTGTTAGTATTTTGTTTCTCCATTCTTTTAACCGCGCCTTCTATATTTAGAGTTACATTTCTAAATATTTTATTAGTTTGTTTACTAATTTCATTAGGGTCAATGTGGTTGGTTTGATTGAGGGTGATTTCATTTGGCGTGTAGCCAGTAGATGAATGTACTGACCCATTGTATAGGGCAACTGACAATTCAATGGCGGTTGGAGTACTGGAATTTGGGACTTTATCTTTGTTTGTGTTGAAAATTTCAATCACTGTTGAATGAGTTTTTTCTACTTGTCCATTTGATTCGGACGAAGAAGCCTATTCCAACTTAACGTTAAGTTTATTTAGAAATTCTTTGAATTGAATCGACTGAAATGTCGTCTCATGGTCTGAGATGATAGTATTGGGTATCCCGAATTGTGTGAAGTATTTGGTTAGGGCACTGGTTGTGTCCAACAAGTTTTTTGTGTCAATTTGAATCATCTGCAGATGTTTCGAAAACGCATCTATCACCGATAAGAAACTTGTTCTATTGATGCTAAATATGTCAATATGTATTCTTTCAAGGGGTTTTCTCGTGATCGGTCGGGGGGATATTTTTATGTTGTAAGGTTTTCTATCATATTTATGCATATGACATATGTTACAAGCGTTAATGTGGCTTTTGATTTTCTTTGCCATGTTTGGGAAGAAATAAGAACGTCTAATTTGACTTTCCACTTCACTTATGCCCCTATGAGCTCGTTCATGTTCTTTCACAATGATAGTGTTTTGACGATGCTCGTTTGTCACATCTTCGATCATTGTTGTGGCAAAAACAAAATGACCGTTTCTTGAAAAGTTTTCTTTGAATACCTCTTGGATTTTCTGATACAGGGCCTCTGGTGCTAGGATAGCCGACTGTTTACCATTGTGGAATTTTTTTAAATAATTGAGGATATCTTCCTTCTCGAACGTTTTCTTGGAAATGATAATTCTATTGTAATTTTGAAAGATTTGTTCTGTGATTACAGTTTCTAATTTAGATATTTTAAATATGATTTGGTTCCTATAGTAATTAACTGGGCGTTCCGAGAAGTGTATAAAATAATGATCTGAGGTTTCTGCTGAATGGACCGTTTCTACCTTACTTGTAGTGCTTGGCGGGTTTCCGTCAGTACTTTCTGATTCACGTGTAGTGATTTCTTTGCCCTCATTGACGTTGACTTCTTTTATGATTGGTATTCGACTTAGTGTGTCTGCTACGACGTTAGCCTTCCCCTCCTTATACACGACATCATAGTCGTAATTCTCTAACTCTAGACGCCACCTCAGAATTTTCGCATTCTTTTCAGAGGTTTTAATAAATGTTAAAGGCTTATGGTCAGTAACCAATGTAAATTTGTTACCGTACAGGTAGGGTGGATATTTTTTGACGGCCCAGATGATGGCCAGTGCCTCTTTTTCATTCGTGGCGTACTTTGATTCTGTATTATTTAGAGTTCTGGAAGCAAATGCGATGGGTCTTTCGACACCATCCTGAATCTGCGACAGGACTGCACCTAGCGCGAAATCTGATGCATCCGTCGTTAGTATAAACGGTCTTGAAAAATCTGGGTACGCTAATATCTGATCAGTTGATATAATTCTTTTGAGGGTTTCAAAAGATTTAACGTATTCCGGATCTGTTATGTTCATTGAAACGTCTTTTCGTAAATATTTAGTCATGTTTTTGGCTATTTTCGAGTAATCCTTTATGAATCTCCGATAATAGCCAGACAGTCCAAGGAACTGTTTTATTTCTTTTGGCGTTCTTGGTAACGGCCAATCTAATATTTTGTTTATTTTGTCAGAATTGGGTTTTACTCCGTCTTGGGTGATGGTGTGGCCCAGAAATTCTGTTTCCTTTTTTAAAAATTCACATTTATCAATTTGAATTTTTAGATTGAATTGGGATAATCTTTTAAATACTGTCACCAAGTTATCTATGTGATTTTCTAAATTATGCCCTATGACGATGATATCATCTAAATACACGTGGCAAATTTTACCTATTAGGCCATGTAGTACATTGTTCATTGTTTTTTGGAAGGTGGCTGGGCCATTTTTCAGGCCAAACGGCATCCGGGTGAATTCAAAATGTCCTTTGTCCGTTGAAAACGCGGTTTTTTCCTGGTATCTCTCGTCCATTGGAATCTGGTGGAAACCAGATTTAAGGTCTATTGTCGAAAAGTAAACGGAGTTACCCAGACTGTCGAGGATTTCCTCAATTTGAGGGATAGGGAATTTATCGTTTCGGGTTTTTTCGTTCAACTTCCGGTAGTCTATTACTACTCGTACTTTTCGAATTCCCGACGCGTCCATTTTTTTTGGAACCACCCAAATTGGTGATGAGTATGGGCTGTTTGAATTTCGAACAATGCCGCTATCCAATAATTCTTGGATTTGCTCTTCTACGTCTTTTTTATAGCAATGCGGGTACCGATACGTCTCTGTGTATATTGGGTTATCGTCTGTCGTGATAATCTTGTGTTTGGTTATTGTCGTTGCCGACAACTTTTCGTCTTTTTTTAATAAAATAGCCTGATGTTTAAAAATAACTTCTGTTAATATCGATTTTTCGGTTTCACTCAAATGTTCTGTTCTGATTAGTTTCGATATCGTTTTTCTATCAATACATTCATTTTTTGCGATGGGGATAGGATTGATTGTTTCGAAGTTATTTACTTTAAGTATTAATTTTGGAACCTTTTTTGGTGGTTCAGGGTCTCCAGTTAACACATTAATTGTGGTTTTAAACTGCGTTGCTTTATACAACCCTGGCTGTACCATTATCTCTTCGTTTAGTCTTTCGAAATTTGGTACTAGCCAATCGCCATTCTCAGTTGTATTCAACGTTATAGTATGATTATAGAAGTTATTCTGAGGGTAATATCTATTGAATTTATAAATGCACTTATTCAGAGTAATTATATTGGACTTATCGTCTAATTTTGCATTCATCTTGGCCATGGATTCTGAACCTAGTATTCCATCGAAAAATTTATGGAATTGTAATTCATAAAATACTTGTGGTGGCATGTTTTTTCCTAATAAATTTATTTTGACTTTATTATTAATTTTCTGAGTTCCTAGCAGATTTTCAACTATTGTTTTTTTTGTCGCCTCTTTAAAAGTAGGCTTCATTAAACCGACTATTTCTGGTTTAATCACGTTTTTATTCGCGCCTGTGTCAATTAAAAGTGTTATTTCGCGCTTAAGATGTTCATTATAACACTTCAGATACGGGAGAAAATTTAGTCTTCCGTGTCTGAATTCTGTGTCCCCTGAAAATTTCCTGAGTCTTCTTCAGGATTATTTTCATCTGGTTCTTGTGACAGATTATCTTCACTTTCTTGTGCGATCTCATGGTTATTGATTAAGTTTTTGTTGAACGTTCTTCTAGATCTTATCGACTGATCGACTTCCATAGGAATTGGTGAATTTTTCACCGAATATGTCTGTTTCCGTTGGTTTGTCGGAATATAATCGTGGTTTTTTATAGTATTCGATCTATTTTGGTTCAATTGGTTTGGTTTTTGGTGTTGATAACTGGTTTGTGCCAGTCTTTTGGAATTTTCAGAAATTAGTTCATTTGAACTAAACTTACACAGAAAGGCGTAAGCATCTTGAATGTCTTTTGGCTTAGCCGCTTGGGCATAACCAAAATACGGCTTTTTCAATCCAGATACAAATGCAGCCAGTGCGTCTTCTTCTATAAACGCACATATCGCAGGCCATGCATTACTGTAAAGTTTATTTTGCCTAGATAGTGATTTAATACTCTGTACCGTTTCTTTAATTTTTTTAAAGTAAGTATGCACAGTCATTGTATCACTTTGTTTGTTAGCCCAAAGCTGGGACTTATAATAAGAAAGCTCTTGGCGGTCACCCAATGCTTCTATTAATATTTCCTTGATTTCTATAAATGTTTGAGGGTTTCCAGCTAGACATAAAATGTCCTTTGCTTTCCCTTCAATTTTGTTCATTACGGCTTGTATATACAAACCAAATTGCTGGTCCGAGACCAATGGTTGGAATACTAGCAGAGTATCCTCAGCTGTTTTCAGCCAGGCTGCCAGTTGTTTCCGGTTCCCATCGAAATGTGGTATGGACTTAATTGGATCCGGGATCCTAAATAAATCTACCGCTGACATTTTTTACAATTTCTTGTTGGATGTCATTTCAATATTATCTTGGGATTTTTCTTCCACTTTATGGAAAATTAAGTTCAGTCTTTCCTCTTGATACACCTGTGCTTCGCCAAGCTTTTTCAGCTCTTCAACGATCACATTTAATTGTGTTGTCACTGTTGTAATTTCTTCCATTGTTATCTCGTTGAGATCGATATTCCGATTTGTATCGTACTTTTCGATTGGTCGTTTCTTTAACACAAACAAGGAAGATGTAATTGCGGAAAGAGCGAAACAATTTTGTAACTATATCTGTCTCTATCTTGTAGTGTACAGAATAGCCGGCAGGTTCACGTCTATCTTGTAGTGCGTGGGTTTACCCAAAAAAATTTGATAAATTAACTAAGTATCCACCTCTATGTTATAGCAGATAGATGTAAGACAGGTTCACGTCTATCTTGTAGTGCGTGTTTTTGTCTTCAGAATTTTAAATTCCTCTTAATTAATTTATTTAGTATAGAAATTAGTAAAATTTCTTACCTGATTTGCTGTCGTGGTTTGGTTCCAAGTGATGCTGGTTGTTTGTGGTGTGGCGGAACCGCGAGTCCTCTAGACGATTTTAATTAAAAAAAAAAAAATCTTCAGCCTGAGATGTCACAAAAATAGAAATACACTTTTCACAATTTCTTTTTTTTTTTCACAACAATATTTTTGTTGAAATCTGTGACGGGTTCATTTAAGGTAATTTTTATTCGTTACCTTTAGCACTATTTTTCACTACAAACACTTTCACTTGACCTTTAGGCTGCGCCAATTATGTGTTCGAAACATGTGAGGTCATAAAAAAAATTATTTTATTCTTTATTTTTTTCTTTTACAATTTTTACATGTTACTTATTCTACGTTAAGATAAGAACTAACTTTTATTTAATTTATTTTCTTAAAGTTAAAATTGATTATGTCTACAATATTCAATGCAGTGCTTTGTCTTCATCATGTTACACATAGTCAGCTACTTTTTGTTGGTTCTAGTTACTCGTATGATCCTCATTGTTTTGTCTACGTCTTATGTTGCATTTCAAAATGTGTGAAATGCAACTATGCAATTTGTTGGAATGTAGATTGAAACTATATACTTTATTGAGTTGCGATTATATATTTTGTTGGAATATAACTCAAGATATATTTTTCACATTATCCCTCTTATTCGATGTTAAACAAAAAACAAAAAAAAATTATGGGCGTGTTTTTTAGTTTTTTGTTTAACATGATGCAAATAAGAGAGATAAAATGATACGAAAAAGAGGGATATAAAATATAATGTGGCAAATATAAGAAGTAAATTAGTTATTTTAACTTAGTGTTAAATGTTAATTCAAACGCAGGAGAGGAAGGATGTACGTAGTGTGTCTTTTCATCATTTAAAATTATTAATAAAATTATTGTTTATAAATATTTTTCTGACTTATTTTCCATTTTTAGCTAATTTTTGTTTATCTTTAAATCATTATTTAATTTACCATTTTATTAGTTTTAATTTTACAGAAAATTACTGGAAATAAAAATATGTAATACATTCCTTTCGTACGCATGAGATAACACTGAATTGTTTTTTTTATTTTTCAAATGTTTATTCTCACATAACTCAAAAAAACAAAAAAAAAAAGTTAAAAATATTATGAATGTGGCCGACGAAGAATGTATAAATTAAAAACCATTTATTTATGCTGCTTTTTGTTTTTTATATTGAAGATCACAAGCAATTTTTTTGATTGTTTTGGATTTTTGTTAACGAAGTAAAATGAATGTCTCGGTTATAACAACAATAGATACAAAAACATGAATTCCTCATGTTAAAAGATAGAGAAAATTAACTCAAGGCGAGCGGAAGCAACAAAAAGTTGAACCGATTTCACCCGCTTAGCTTATTTTTGATACTTACCATCATGAGAAAACACACTAATACAAAAAAAATATTTGACGGCACACAATAGCAAAATGTATATTATACGCCGTGTACATACACAAAATTCTCAATCCTCAATCCTCATTTTGCGACCAAAATCGACGTACAGTTGTCTAGCAGCAAAAGTTTATTAATAATTTGGGATCAATAGGAGAGAACTATGGAAGTGCCTGTTCATCTACATACCTATTAATCACAAATTATAGTTAGCCACGTTAAATAATATACCAAGTATACGTTTTGAATCAACATCAATTCGTAACTCAATCGTTGAACTCTATTATTCACGAAGGAATGGTGAACTAAAATGTCATCGACCAATTTTGCCAGTCTCTATGATATCGATACGAGAACGGCAGTCATAATTAGGGTCATTATCTTTATGATCTGGAAAATATTAGACAGTGAAACCAGAAGATTATCTGAAACCTCTTCAACACACAACAGAGTTTTTAAAGCTTTTTAGAAGGAAGATTTCAATCGTTAGAAGTGACGGGACCGGTTTTTAGTTCCGATGCGCCAATATTCCATCTTACAAAAAAAAAAAAAAATTTTTGTTGCAGAATATAGTGTGCAAAAAAACACGCTTAATCATAATAAGAAAATATTGACCGTATTACACTGCATTATACAACGCAAATATCCCCTCAATGCAGTTACTAATTAGAGGGAGTTACTACTTTGTTTTGTTTTTTCCGATATTCTATTCTCTCTCGTAATAATGAATTACGCTTTAATGTTCGAGTTGTTAAGTGCTAATGAAATTAAGTTGGAATATTTAGTTCGGGGTATCGCTCCAATTCAAGCTACAGCTGAAAACAAATTAATAGCTCCGATCCAAATAGAGGTTGATACACCCCCAACTAAATCCCAAAAAATCCCATGTCACTGAAGACCCTGAGTCTGAATTAAATCAAATTCAGCAACAATTGTCCTCTATTGACGAACAAATAGAAGCATTAGGTAACAATGCGACTTTAAAAGATAACGGGCTGAGTGATTAGCGCAGACTTTCCCAGAGTTAACTTCTATTTCTTTTACGGTTAATACACTAAAGGGAATATCGAGAAATGTAGGTCGAGACTGGCGAAAAAGTTAACTTCAATTGTTGGTAAATAGGGATACGAGGTTACCTGTAGCATCTGGTGGAGGCTCTAATTTGAAAGAGATTGAAGCATCGCGCGTTGGAGGAGGTCAAAGCCGGGGTGCAGTTCCAAATAAAAATAAAAAACCTGAAACAGAGGACATCCAAAGTAGTGGACTCGGAAAGTTTCATACTCGTCAAAGTGGAAAGTAATGTTTTCCGGAAGAACCGATAAAAAAACCGATGATGATAATGCGCAACTACATGAGAGACAAAGCGAAGAAATTTGAGCATTTCTAGATAGATTTAGCAACCTTGAACATATGAACGAGCAATACCGAGGTATATTAGACACAGAACGCAAGGTCCAAAAGAAGCGTTTAATGATTTTGTATTGGACATTGAAAGTGTAAATGGACGACTTCAAAAACCATTACCAGTGGCCCTATTCTGGCTATTCCCTGGGAATTGGGAATTGGGAAAAATATTGCTATCTTCCCAAACTTCAATAATTCCCAATTTTTTATTCCCCAATCCCAAAAAGTTTATTCTGGCGTAATTGGGAATCAGCCAATGGGAAAAAACACTATTTCATATTTTGCAGCCGCCATTATTTAAAAATTTCATTTTCTATATATAAAATAAAAACTTTACCTTTCCTAATTCCCAAAAAAAAATTTGGGAAAAATAAACGTTAAAACTTACATAAAATGGAATTATTTTTTCCCTACATTAAAAATTCCCAATTGCCAGAATACACTTTTGGAAAAAATAATTCCAAACTCCTAGAATACTGTCAAAACAGTTCAATTCTCAATTCCCTGGGAATAGCCAGAATAGGGTAACAGATGAGGAACTATTGGAGGCACTAGTGGAAAACATGAATCCAGCCTTGCGAAATGTTACCTGCAATATGCGGTTCAAATCAATAGAAAGCCTTCGAAAAATGTGTGACGACTACGAAAAGTTATGGTTGACGTCTGGATTTGATCCTCAGTGATTTGTGGATTCACGCTCAAGACGCACACAATTAGTTGAGCAACTTTCCATACCTCTTCCACAGTACAGCAATTGTAAAAATTTCGCGAATGATGAGGTCGATTCAGGAAGCAACTCAGGAAGTCAGTGCATTACATCCACAAATGTTCATCGTATGCTGGAACTGAAATGAACTAGGGCATAGGTCTTCAAAATGTCCAATTAAAATATCGCATCAGTTTTGCGACGGTTGTGGATTAGCGGGTTATTTATAACGCGACAAAAGCCGGCCGTATATAAAAGTAAACATTAATGGATACCAAAGGTTAGGACTCTTGGATAGTGGGGCAAGCATCAGCATTTTGGGTAAGCGATCAGAAAATCTTATCAAAACTCTTGGAGCAGAAATCAAGAAACTGGACACACATATTCAAACTTCAGAAGGCTCGATAAACAATGTTCTCGGATATTTAAAACTCCCTGTGTAGTGCCATCACACTTTAGTGTGGCTTTTGGAGAGAATTCGAAGTTGCTCCTCATTTAGTTTCTGCAATAGTAGAATATCCTGTGAAAAATGCAAAGAAAAAATTGAAAAAACATGATCTTGATGATGACCAGCAAACTCGCTTGGATGAAATCATCAATAAATTTCCATCGTTTGCTTTAAAAGGTATGGGAAGAACACATTTAGCGGAGCATGTAATTGATGTTGGTAATGCCTCCCCTATTAAGCAGAGGTATTTTGCAGTCTCACCAGTAAAACAACAACTAACTAGTGAAGAGATCGACCGGATGTTATCACATGGTGTGATTGAAGAGGGCTGCAGCCCGTGGAGTTCACCAGTCGTGTTGGTAAAAAAATCAAATGGTAAGTCGCGCCTTTGTTTGGATTCGAGAAAGATCAACCTAGTTACAAAAAAAGATGCGTATATTTTACCAATTATCGATGGACTCCAGAGATATAACAGCTTTTACAGTTCCAGGCCGTAATCTCTATCAATTCTGTGTCATGTCGTTTGGGTTGTGCAATGCCGCCCAAACCATGTACAGATTGATGGATCGAGTAATACCCCACCAGCTTAGAGAAAAAGTCTTTGTCTATCTTGATGATTTATTGATAGTATCAGCTGGGTTCGACGAGCATCTGGAACTGTTAAACACGGTAGCGGAATTATTGTCAAAGGCGGGCTTGCCGATCAATATCGAAAAGAAGCACTTTGTCTTAAAAGAAACAAAGTATTTGGGATACGTTATTGGTGAACTAGGACTCAGAACAGATCCATCCAAGGTTAAAGCATTTCGCAATTTTCCAACACCCAGTTCCGTAAAGCAAACGCGTCGATTGCTTGGCTTGGCGTTTTATACCAAATTTTTCAGATGTCACGGCTCCAATCACAAACCTATTGCGCAAATGAGTGAAATTCCAATGGAATGAGGAAGCAAATGTAGCTTTTCAAATATTAAAAGATCTACTGAGTAATGCTCCTTCTGTTCTTCATACACCAAACTTCAAAAATCATTTCTTCATCAAGTGTGACGCCAGTACAGAAGGAATTGGTGGAGTCTTGTACCACCTGGATGACGGTGGTAGTAAAAACCAATAGCATTCATGTCCCAGAAATTGAACCGTTCATGCCAGTCTGAAATGGCTCATGTCACAGAGAGATTTATCGGGACGATTGGCTAGGTGGAGCCGAAATTACAACCGTTGACGTTAAATCAATAATATTTGTTTAATACCAGCAAGATTACGGGTGAATCTTATATGGAATTAAGGATAAATATAACTTTGGATCCTGGTAAATATCCCAATTTAATAGTAAAAGATGAAAGGATATTCATTCGAATAAAGCCGAAAACAAACATCCAATTACAGACATCTCATCCTGGTAAATGTGGATTCCAGTTGATTTAACTTCAGAAATCATTGAAAAAGAGCATTGCCCACCTGACAGAGCACAAGGAGGAATCTAAAAATCCTTGAGCGAAGATGTTCACAAATTCGTCACAAACTGCAAGAAGTGTAAGCAATTGAAAGCAACCAATAGCTGCTTACGACCTCCTATGAGTAAACTGACCATTTCTGATCGCCCCTGGCAAAAGATTTTTAATGACATATTATGTTCCATATCCGCGAACTGCGAGAGGCAAAACAACGATTTTAATTATACTCGATAATCTAACAAAGTTGGTCTACCTAAAAACATTGGCGAGAGAGTTCAGGAGTTCAGTTCACTAAAATTGCCATCAGGGTTGCAATATTGCGGTTTTATTTTTAATTATTATATTGTTAGCCTTCTCATGCTCCACAATCTGTTGTGAATGAGCATTCTGCTCATTACCGAGAGTGGGAGCATGATGTTGGTATGTAAATGTAATACAAAATTGTCGTAGATTAATAAATTAAATAAATTAAATTAAATTAAATTAAATTCTTTACGTAGTTCGTTCCATGAATCTACCCGATACTCGCCACATTTTCTTTTATTTGGTTACAACAAAATGCTACATGGTCACGACTATAAAATATTAAAAGAACTCAACTCGATAATGATGTTATTAACTATTTTACTTTATAAGTAAAATTTGAAAATAAATTGTTGACTTAATAATAATAATTTATATTTATTTACATAGCTTTTGGTACACTCTCTATTGAGCATGAGCTCATTCATAAGAGAGCATCCCAAAAAAACACATGGACAACTAAAAAAACAAAAAAGACACGATTCTAACCAGGGTCAACGCCAGTCCCGCAACTTCGCCTGATCTTTGCTAAAAGCATGCAACAACAGTTTCAATATCTCGACCCTGCCCAATAAACTTGACTGCATCCGCTTAATGTTCTAAATTGAAATTTATCATTTTCATGTTTGGACATCCAATTAAATTGTGATCGTTGCTGAGAATCTAATTTCCGCATAATAACTGGGCTGGATATGGTCCGGCTAATTTCCATAATTTGCTCGTAAATAATAATTTAGAAAAAAAAAATTGGTTACAGTAATAAATTTTAAAGGAAAAATTTCCAACCGATGCTACGTGAAAGTCAAAGCCACGTGATGAACGAAGAGGACATCAATCGGATGGAAATGCCTGATAGATTGAGCATTGCCCACGCAGAAGTAAAAGAAAATCTTGCCGCCTATCTAAAATATTCAGCACGATACAATTTGAGAACTGGGAGGAGATCACTTGAACCTGGCCAACAAGTGTATGTAAGACAGCATCCTCTCAGTGATTCTTCAAAAAAATTCGTAGCCAAATTTGCCTTCCCCTAAATTAGAGCACTGTTAAAAAAAAAAAATTGGAAATTCTAATAATATTTTAGTAGATGATGAAGGAAAGTCGTTGGGAAATCACCATCTAATGGACATAAAATTGTAATATAATTTGTATGTTACTAGTCAGTTTTGCTTTATATTTTATTTTCAGCTTCAAAATCATCATTGTTTTAAGTAAGATGACGTCTTTTTAATCTGCCCTGTAATAAATCAAAATTAGGTCCATGGTCCATCTCTAGTGGGATGTTGTTGTTTCCATCAAAGTATGATTCCAACAAAAGTTTTGTCATGAGTCGAGAGGGAACGAAACAAAAACTGGTATCGACGAATGCTTGATGGTGTAGAAAAAAATAATAATAATAATAACATCGGGTGACGGTCAAACGGTTGCCGCTAAGGACGTTTAACAGGTTCCCTGCCGATGTACCACCGGTAAACTACACTAAATGATACAACAAGCGACCGTTCACCACCGGTATACCACGCAGAATAGTACACCTAGTGGCCATTGACCACCGGTATACCACTCCTTATAATACTATTAACGGCCAGTGACCACGGATGTACCACGCAAAATTATTTGAATTGTGCCAGTGGTTACCATGAAAATTAGTCCCATCGGCCAATGTACCATCGGTATACCACGATAAATATTTTTTTTAACGGCCGGTGTACCACCGATAAACCACGGCATTAAGAAATTTGAAAAAAAAAAAAAAAAATTTTAGGTTGTGTCAAATGGGGCAGTAAAAATAATAAAAAAATTATTTCGCTTTATTCGGTTTTTGCAATAAAAGCTTTATGAATTATCAGAAAAATGTTTTATGCACAGGTATGGGCTATTAGGACCATGCTTGCAATACGTGTTAACACTTTTAGCTTTATTTCGAGCCTATGTTGGCCCACTATTCCGGGAAATTTCTTGGTAACAGACCGTGCATCGCTTTCTGTTTAATCTCCCATCCTTGGATTTCTGGTCTATTTCCACAAGGCGATGTGTAGAGCCCACAAGTTCTTTATTCAGTTCATCATTGAATTCCTCATTGAAAATTGGTGAAGATTGAGTTAAGGCTTTTATAAGCTCAACCCGATATATAGCCATTGTTAACCGTTTTCGTAATGGGTTTTATATTTTAAATAAAATAAATGAGTTCACAACACTGATATTTAAAAGTAGACACTCACAACCGGCAATCCTTACAAATAGACAAACACATTTTCTTTTGTGTTTCTATCCAGACTCCAATGTACCATCGATATACCACACTCAAAATGGATTTGAGAAATTCACACTCCAAATTTTTTGTACTTAAAACATATTTTGGAATATCGAAAGTAAAGTGATACTAGAAAATGGCAACCGTGCTACCTAAATATAAATATTCATTTTGACAAACAATATATTAACTTAGGATTAGTAAAAATAGAAGGAGCTTGTACAGCTGATAACACTTGAACTGGTCCATTTAAAACTATTTGATTTTGGTATAAATTCAACAGATGTAGTCGCATCAACCACAGATGGTGCTGCCGTGATGGTAAAATTGAATATACCCACCAATTATATTAAAATAATGATGAAAATAAGTATAGCCCTGGTACCGAAGAATTTTTCTTAGCCCCGAGATGTGCATTGCAAATGGTAAGAACAATTGTACAAGTTTTTATAATGTCACTGAAAAGAAATTCAACTCTTCAAGAGTATGTGAAGCAAACTTATGGAATGGAATTAGGTTTGCAGTTCGAGAGGCATTAAATGATTTGGGATCCCTAATATTACTGAATGACAATTATATCTCAATATTGTCGAATATTTTCTATGTGCTTCAGCCATTAAATTAGCCGTGGAAGCTTTGGGAAGACGTAATATAAATTTGGTTACAGCTGATGAGATTTTAAAGTTTTTTTTGAATTTTTACTTGCAGATGAAGATAATATTTCAACAGTGTTATTGGAAGTTTTATCACGTCGCATTTAAGAACGAAGAAATCAAGATCTTGTGTAATTATTCCAATATATGCAGACACTCGACATACAACCAACTGCTACAGCAGACTTGCCGTCATCATCAAAGTCGTCAATAATCCGGTATCGCAACCAGATTTTTAATAAGTTATTCAACAAAGAAGAGTTTGGAATAGAACTGGAGGGTGAGATACATTCAGCGAAGATGACGAATCGGAACACTCTCTGTTGGTTGCAGATATTAACGAAAGTGGCGCAATAGACGCAGTAATGCAGCCCTCAAAACTAGAAAAATTGCAACGTCGTCAAACAAACAGAGAATAAATATACAAAAAGAGTTACAAATATACCAATATACGGGAAACATTACAACAAATCTATAGAAGTTGCTGGTTGCTGTACTAACCATCCAACCTACTTCAATTGAAAGTGAAAGGGTATTTTCGGCCTCGCCTAATTTTTGCTCAAAGAAGCGAACATCGTTGTCGCGATATTTCCATTGACTGCCTTTGTTTTGTGAAAAGTTATTTTCTCAACAAATAATAGGTTTTAGTTCACATAATAAAATTAAGTTTAAGATGAAGTAGTTTTCGAAACCCGGGAAAATTGGTTGCAAATTTCCCGTTTCCCGGGAACAAAAAAAAATCCGGGAAAAGGCACCCTCTAACCGAAAGTGATCTGATTGAAAATTTGGGTTGTTGGTTACATGGGGCTGTTTTATTTGATCTGAGCTGACAATTCAAATTTCGACTTTGTTCTAAAATTACATTTAAATTATTAAAAATAATTTAAAAACCACTTCGAAAATGTATAAAAACCTTTTGGCTATTTAACAGTGTGAAAAAATCTGTCAATTCAACTAAATTAAAGTTTACATGTTTAACTCAACACACAAAGTGACTCAACCAACCAAATTTAAGTTGACCGAACTCAGACTACTTTCAGTTAAGTCACCGTTTACATGTTGAATTTATCTCGGACGTTTTCAGTTAGATCACTTTCGGTTTAACATGTATCTTTAGTATTTATTTGGTTATCGACATTTCCGATACCCAATTTGTTCTGGATCTACAGTAAAGGAAGCTGTAGTTACAGTTGGGCACTAAATTAACGGATAATCATTGAAGAACGGGTACTCAATATAACCGTGAGACGTGGTTTTGGTGAAGATTACGTGATGGATGAAAGCAACCAACACAAACAACAAGTATTATGGTGATGTAGAACAAAAAAATAATAATTCATTGTTTTATTTCAGAAGAATATGGTAAACTAATTTCACTTTTGCTTGCTTCTCAAATTTTTATTTTTATTTGCTAAAATTTCAAGCAGAGTTCAGAGTTGTTGAATAATTTTGTACCTTTGTGAAGTTGGCCCAAATTTGTATCCCAAAAAATATCATTTTTAACGCTGGCAATACCTTATATGTAAAGGAAACTTTGATAAGATACAAAATTAACTATCGCGATAGAAATTAGTTTAAACCTAAATGTTATAAAAAAATGAATAACAATTTTTTTCATGTTCTTTTTGCTTTTCAAAATAACACATTATAATCGAAACACGAGAAAGCTAAGACAGCTGAAATGTACTATAGAATTTATTAATTATTAATTATTAATTATATTGGTAATTTCACAATTATTATTTATCATAATTGTATTTTATAGTTGTCCCAGTAATGTTTAAAAAGTAGTAAAAAAACTAAATATTACATATATTCATTAATCTCATCACAAAAATAATACTGTCAAACTAAAAATATCAGTTTAAATTAATTCCAGCACTGCAGTTTGAATAAAACTAAAGAAATGTTACAACGTTTAATTCTATTTGAGGCAATAAATCATTTAAATATTTTAATTAATTATGCATTTATAATAGTACCAAAATCGAATCAATACAACCACTTCAAATATTTATTCTGTTTTTCATACAAAAAATCTCATGTAACTCAAGATTTTGGGGGTTGGTCATCATTCTAAGTATGATTTTCAATTAGGTCTGATCTCTATCTTTATCTTTACAACGTCTCAGCCTGATGTGATGGGGACCTCATAGCCACAATGGCCCATACAACCACTTCAAATATTTATTCAGTTTTCTTACAAAAAATCTCATGTAACTCAAGATTTTGGGGGTTGGTCATCATTCTAAGTATGATTTTCAATTATGTCTGATCTCTATCTTTATCTTTACAGCATCTCAGCCTGATGTGATGGGGACCTCATAGCCATAATGGCCCATACAACCACTTCAAATATTTATTAATTTTTTCATACAAAAAATCTCATGTAACTCAAGATTTTGGGGGTTGGTCATCATTCTAAGTATGATTTTCACTTAGGTCTGATCTCCATCTTTATCATTACAACGTCTCAGCCGGATGTGATTTGGACCTCATAGCCATAATGGCCCATACAACCACTTCAAATAATCATTCATTTTTTCATACAAAAAATCTCATGTAACTCTAGATTTTGGGGGTTGGTCATCATTCTAAGTATGATTTTCAATTAGGTCTGATTTCTATCTTTATCTTTACAAAGTCTCCGCCTGATGTGATGGGGACCTCATAGCCACAATGGCCCATACAACCACTTCAAATATTTATTCAGTTTTTCATACAAAAAATCTCATGTAACTCAAGATTTTGGGGGTTGGTCATCATTCTAAGCATGACTTTCAATTAGGTCTGATCTCCATCTTTATCATTACAACGTCTCAGCCTGATGTGATGGGGACCTCATAGCCATAATGGCCCATACAACCAATTCAAATATTTATTCAGTTTTTCATACAAAAAATTTCATGTAACTCAAGATTTTAGGGGTTGGTCATCATTCTAACTATGATTTTAAATTAGGTCTGATCTCAATATTTATTATTACAACGTCTCAGCATGATGTGATGGGGACCTCATAGCCATAATGGCCCATACAACCACTTCAAATATTTATTCAGTTTTTCATACAAAAAATCTCATGTAACTCAAGATTTTAGGGGTTGGTCATCATTCTAAGTATGATTTTCAATTAGGTCTGATCTCTATCTTTATCTTTACAACGTCTCAGCCTGATGTGATGGGGACCTCATAGCCACAATGGCCCATACAAGCACTTCAAATATTTATTCAGTTTTTCATACAAAAAATCTCATGTAACTCAAGATTTGGGGGTTCGTGATCACTTTAAACATGATTTTCTATTAGGTCTGCTCCCTTTCTACCAGTCTAACATCGCATTCGGTTATATAGTGAGTGAGGCACGTGTTTGTTAAAAGGGTGCCCCGGGTTCGATTCTCAGTATTTACAAGAAAAAAATTGGTCATGATTGAATTTGGTGATGTAAAACCTTTCCATTCAAAGGACATTAAATGTACTACAAAAAATTGATGTGTGGCCAACACACGACTTTCTTTTACGAACAGGGAATTTTAAGAAACGTATTACAGAAATTTCGTACAAATTAATTTTTTTAAATTTTTTTTAAATTTTTTTTTTAATTTTTTTTGAAACATTTTGTATTTAATAGTTTTTTGTAAACCTTATACTTTTCGAGATACATTTCGGGTTAAAATTCAATTGTACCTCATTTTTTGGTCTTTCAATTCACTTAGATTTAAGATACGCAATAATTAATAAAAAAAAAAAAATGGCAAAAAATAAAAAGTTTTGAATTCACAATTTAAGTTTTAATGTAAATTATTAAATGTGGTTTAACTTCATGAGCATCATTTCTAATTTTTATGACTGTAGTTTTCAAATCATCGTACAGCTCCCAGAAGCCTTCTCTTTTGCAGTACGCTGTGTAATGTTGTTGACTTGCATTATAATTTATCAAGGAATTTAATGCAAACGTTGATCCATCTAATAGTAAAGATAGTGGAATACTTTTTAATTGAACCATAGGCTGTTTCTGGCAATTTAAATATTCTGTATTAAGAGCAACAAACTGGTGAAATTTTATTTTATTTGCGTAAACTGTTTTATTGCAGCATGGCTTATGGGGGAATGTTACGATACAGTTTTCTAAATTCGTCATTCCTGTTTCTTCCAATAACTGCATGTTTATTTGAAGATATGGCCGTTCCTCAGAGGTTTCTTTCAAGCAAACATAACAGTAAAAATATGCTGTTAAACTGGGTTCTTTTTTTAAAATGTAATCTGACACGAGTGTAATATTTGATTCACAGTTTGACTTAAATCCCAGATCATATTTTAAATTTTTTTTATGTCATACAAAGCGTCATGTCGCAAATTCGCCAGATTGTTGAAATTATTTTCTCCACACATAGCATTAATTAGTTTGTGAAACGGATAGATCTCATTACTAAAACTATCATTTTTTATAAGTTTCACATTACAAAGACTTTGAATAAACGAATCAAAAGCGCACGTATTTTTATAAATCGATTTATCGTCCAAAGAAGACCCGTTTTGTAAAAATCCTTTTGAATTTTGTTGCGGTGGATCAGTTTTTAGCTTTTTTGGTGCTGATAATGTGGATCGTGATTGATGAGTTAATAATTTCGTCGACAGCTGTAGTTTCTCCTCCTGTGTTTTTTTACTAAAATCGGCAATATTTTTTAAATTATAATTTGTTTTCAATCGACTATTAATCATTTTTTTTCCAAATTTCCTTTTTGTTTAAACTGTCCAACAGGCTTATTCCTTTACTTTGTGATTTTAACGCTAGGTTTTTTAGAGATCTTTTTGGGATTTTTGATTTGTACCTGTCATAAATATATGTATTTCTTTTATTTATTTCATTTAAAACTCTTAGGCATTTTGTTGGAAGTTTGCCCAAATGTGATGCATCACGACATCGTCTCTTTAAAATTCCAAAATAGTTTTCAACATGGCTGTTACTTGATCTACTTGCTTCTCCAAGCAACTGTGACCACATTGGTAAATATGTTAAATATTTCTTTATAAATTTTTCAATAAATTGGGGATTGTAGAAAATATTAATTGGAGATTTAATTTTTTTCTCATCAGGTGTGAAGCTATGATAAATTTTTTGAAAATCCTGGAAAAAAGGACTTTGTTCAAAAATGGTTTTGGTTATAAATTCGGAACTGTTGTAAATTATATGCTCACTAGAAATATCATCGCTGTTCTCGGAATCAATAACACGTAATTGTACACATTCCTTCATCACTATATTGAAAGCTTCAACGGTGTTTTGATTCGTAAATTTTGATTTAGTTAAAATTACAAATTGACTAAATAAGAGTTTTAATTGATTATAATCACGAATGAGGAAGAAAGATGATATAATCTCTTTTGTGTATTTGTTTGGGTTAGATGACGGGCGAAAATGAGCGTCAATATCACGCGTCATATTTTTCATTAAATGTGAGCAACAAAGATGCACCCTAACATAATGTGAAAAACTATCGTCGTTAGTTTTATTAGTTATTTCCTCATAACAAAGTTTTAAATATTGAACTAGATTCAAATCATTAAAACTTTTTAACGATGCATGGATTTGTGGATAACTAAAATCAGTTACCATTACGTTAAATATTGGCCATTTCTTTGATTCTTCAATAATGAAAATTTTAAATATGTTTAACACTGTCAATATAGTTTCATAAGTGTGACTTGCGCTAACGAAATTTAAAATAGGAAACGGATCAGAAGGATCATTAAAATTTGATTTCACAGGTAGGACGATTGTATAATAATAAATGGTGGGTGATTCTTTATTTGGAGGACGGACAAGCCCGCCAGTAGCATCCATAAAGACGACCAGTTCCTTCCCTTCAATTTGTTGTTTTGCCAGTTTTAACAAGTCCAGTTGCATTTTGCTAAAACCTATAACATAAAATGGACTTATGGATAATCTCTGAATATACTGCGTGTGGGGTGATATTTTTTGACGGATTATCTCTTCATACAGATCCGTCGTATCATTTGCATGATTGTCTTGTTCTTCTAAAGCTGTTGACTTGATTTTTCGTAACACATCTACACTTTTACATTTCAGTATTGTATTTGTCTTTTCTACGAAATCAGTGTCTTCTTCTTTGAGCAGAGATTCGTTTAATTGCTCCACCGAAGTTTTCAGTAATTGTTTTTTTAAATGCGTTCTTAACAACTTTGTTACGGCCTTAGTCTTCATAAACGGATGAAATATTTTATTTGTCGAAAATTTTACGGAGAATTTATTTGGCAGTATCTGGTCTTTATTAGATAAATGATATTTCCGACATTGTAATCCGTTTTTTTTGTACCCATGACCACAAAACGCTCGAAGGGAAATGGATTTTAAGTTAATATTAGAATCCTTAATATTTATTAAACACCCTGTCATGTTTGTTAAAATGTCAGAAAATACCATTGTGTACAACGATTTGTCAAATGTCCTGGTAGATTCATCGAAAATTTCTTTCCAATTCTGTTCCGGTATCTCAAGCAATTCATTCATTGTCTGAAAATTTAAACGAAGTTTCTTCTTACCTGCATTCGTATATTGTGGGACTATTAACTTAGTTTTAGGTTCACGTGGAATTTTGCTGGAAATTATTATGCCAGAGTCGATCTGGTTTGCAGATTCAGTCGCTGTTTGAACAGAACAATCGTGTAATGATTTCGTATGTGAAATAGAAGAAGCCACGTGATTATTTAAATCAAAATTATAGGCTCTGAACTAACCGTTAAGATTTTAGAATTGTCTGAACATTCAATTTTATTGCGACTCTCGAGATTAGGTTTTAATTTTCTATTCCAAATATGATAAATTTTGATTCTGTTAGAAGTATTATTTTTAATTTGCAAAATATCACACATATTTTTCAATAATTTACAATTACATCGCGGGATTGTAACGTTTAATATATCTTCTCCTAACAGAGTTTGAACAGCATTCAACAAAGAAGATTCATTTAATTTAAACAAATTTTGCTTTGTTTTAAATGATTTCCTATTCATTTTGGAAAGATAATTTACCTAATAAAATGAAAATTTACCTAATAAAATTTAATTACGTGAAAATGAAAAATTAAACCACACGTAAATGATTCAGTAGTTAGAAATAATTAAAAATAACTATAAACTTGTAAAATGTTCACAAAAAGTGCATTTTTAATAAATAAATATTAATATTTCAACAAATCAAATTTTTAAAAAACAATAACTGAAACTTTATAAATCGCAAATTGTAAATAAATATTAAATGTAACAATATTATTACAATATACCACCACTTCACTTTGCTTCAAATATAGTATACCTATAGTATGTATTTTCAACACCACTTTTCTAGAAAAATAATTGAAATTATTACTTTTTATTACGAGTATTTTATTTTTATTGTTTATTAAATTTCACCACGTTTCAAATTAAATAATTCTCCTTGTGTCTAAATGTATATTTATGTTATTTTATTTTTGTGTTAATTATTCGTAAAACTTCTGTTAATTTTTTTTAAGTTTCTTTATTTTGTCAATAATGTAAATATGTATTCACAAAAATATTATTATTGCAGTAGGACCGTTAGAGAATAGATATTAGAGAAAAACGTTATTAAAGCATTATTTATTGGATTATTTTCTGAAAATGTTTAGTAACGGTTTTTTATCGTTATAACTAAAACTTCATTAAGTAAACGATTTTTTAGTTTGGTAATGTAAAAATTTAATTTTTAACAAAAATATTATTATTACACTAAGATTTTTAATTAACCCGTTAGAGATTTATTAGAAAAAACGTTCCTGAAAAAATAGTATTGATTATTTCAATCTTGATTATTGACCCAAATTATTTACCTACACGTCTACGTAACGGGTTATTTTTCAATATAATTAAATTTCTTAATTTTAATAAAATTTTTTGTATGAAAAACAAAATAAATATTTGAAGTGGTTGTATGGGCCATTATGGCTATGAGGTCCAAATCACATCCGGCTGAGACGTTGTAATGATAAAGATAGAGATCAGACCTAATTGAAAATCATACTTAGAATGATGACCAACCCCCAAAATCTTGAGTTACATGAGATTATTTGTATGAAAAAATGAATAAATATTTGAAGTGGTTGTATGAGCCATTATGGCTATGAGGTCCCCATCACATCAGGCTGAGACGTTGTAAAGATAAAGATAGAGATCAGACCTAATTGAAAATCATACTTAGAATGATGACCAACCCCCAAAATCTTGAGTTACATGAGATTTTTTGTAAGAAAACTGAATAAATATTTGAAGTGGTTGTATGGGCCATTGTGGCTGTGAGGTCCCCATCACATCAGGCTGAGACGTTGTAAAGATAAAGATAGAGATCAGACCTAATTGAAAATCATACTTAGAATGATGACCAACCCCCAAAATCTTGAGTTACATGAGATTTTTTGTAAGAAAACTGAATAAATATTTGAAGTGGTTGTATGGGCCATTGTGGCTGTGAGGTCCCCATCACATCAGGCTGAGACGTTGTATAGATAAAGATAGAGATCAGACCTAATTGAAAATTATACTTAGAATGATGACCAACGCCCAAAATCTTGAGTTACATGAGATTTTTTGTATGAAAAAATGAATAAATATTTGAAGTGCTTCTATTTATTAGTTTTTGGTACTATTGGAATGATTAAATAAATGCCTCTTTGGTGGTTTTTTGGGCTGGCCTTACAAATAGTGTCATGATACATATAATTTTTTGGGCTGACACTAAAATATCATGAAAATACAAATTAAGTGTTGCCATAGCATTTTTTTGGGTTACTTTTTGGGTCAACTTCACATACATTAATTTTGTTACTTTGCTTATCGCCAATTCGCCAAGTTAATGAATATTAATGAAAATTTTAAATCAGTCACTATTTTCTTATTATAATTTTGTTTTTTTTCCACACTATATTCTGAATCAAAAATATTTTTTTTTTTTGTAAGATGGAATACCGGCACATCGGAACGATATAACCTGTCCCGTCATTGAAAACTATCCCAAAAACGTACAGTGTCCAACGGCGTGTCAGTATGACCCTAATTCATCGGTTAGAAGAGTTACACACTACAAAATTGCCAACCTTTTCAGATCCGAATTGTATCATAGACGAACCAGATAATAATATTGTACAAATTATGCAGAAAATCAACAGTACGGGGGACAGCATGACCTGCTGCTCCATATCACAAAAGACATCGGGAGAATCCCGACACTTCTACATTATTAAAAGTAAGAAGCAACCAGAGAAGCGTCAATTTTCTTAAAGAATCGAGTAACGATTTCGGGTTCCAACCACTAACTAAACTTACCAGAAAGGAACGTACAAACATTGCTCTCCGGCATCTCAGTATCAAAGAAAATATCAAACAAACAAATAGAGATCCAAACACAATAACCGACATTGATAGATAGCTAAAATGTAAAGAACACACAGAAGATTACAAAATGGAACTTATGAGGTTAGGATTTCATTGAATACTGTCGCGGTGAGAAATTTTGAAAATAAAAATAAAACTCACACGACACTTAATTTGTTGAACTTATAAGTTTTCACTATTAATTTTATTTATTAACTTTGTTTAATTTTTTTAAATTATATGTAAAATTCCTTCAAATATATGGTAATTAAATTTTTTAATATAATAAGCTTAATTAATTTATAAAGAAACTATAAATTTAATTTATTAATTCAAAACAAATATAATTATTAGATTTATAATTTATTCTACAATTTGTAATGAAAATTCAATATATACATATAATGTATAGTTTTTAGAAATTTTGAATTTCGCACTTACTCTCGTTTGAAGGCAAATCGACATCAGACTAACGATAACGAAAATCCGTCTACTCTACATTAATTCAAGACCAAACAATCTACATTAATGAACAGTCTATATTAATTCGATAACGATCAATCTACATTCATCGCTACTGCCTATACCAATCTTATCGATACAAGAATAGCCAACTCAACAACAACACATACATTTGCGATCACTACGTTTTGTTTACATTGCGAAATGTCATTGCGTTGACTGTATACTCCTGATAAATTAATTAATTACAATAAGACAAGTATAATTTAAATTAGTATAGTAATTTGATTCAATCAATTTTATTATTTTCTTTCAGGTATAAACCTTTGGTTGTTTCAATAGTTGCTACTCGAACACATCCGTCATGTCCAGCATGTAACTCCACAATACGGCTCAATAACCAGGTACCCTTCGGAATGTTGTCGCTTTGGATGAGAACCAATTGATCAATTTGACCAGACTTTCCAAAAGCCTTTATTAGGTTTGGTTCCGGTATTGCTGTAAGAGGTTCACCAATCAAAAATGCCCAGGTGTTAGCACATCAAAGTAAGGGACATCTTCTGACATTTGGCATAGTGGTCGTGAATTGAGAACAGCCTCAATTTGCGTCATTAACGTAGTAAGCTCTTCAAATGTTAGCGGTATCATCCTAGCGACTTTTCTTAAATGCTGTTTCACATTAGCTTCCCATAATCCCCTAAAGTGTGGTGCGCTGGTAGGATCAAAGTTAAACTTGATCTCTGCGAAGATAAAAATTGCGATATTAGATTAAAATGTTTTTCTGATTTGTAAAGATCAAATAATTCGTCAAGTTCGCGTTTACTGCCAAAAAAATTAGTGCCGTTATCACAAAAGATTTTAACAGGCAACCCTCTTCGGGATACAAATCTTTGTAATGCAGCTATGAACGTCTCGCTGGTCATATCGTTCACGATCTCAATGTGTACCGCCTTAACAGACATACAAACAAATAAGGCAATATATCCATAGTTTTACAGGGACCTCTGCCAGTTCTTTATTTTATATATATATTGGATCTGCATAATCAACCCCAGTGCTTAAAAATGGTCGACACGATGAAACCCGAGCCATTGATAGATTGCCCATTAGTTGTTGATTGCTATGTTGTTTGTATGGTGGGTTGTACGTGCTTCAACGTCACGCATTTTGCCACGTCATGTTTCTACACCCTATTATCCAAAATCTCTGCTTGATTAGAGTGCTTAGTAGTGTAGCTCCTGGGCGCAAATGCTGATGATGTAGTGGCTCAATACGTGATTATTTGGTAGTATTATCGGATGTTTTGTATCAAAACTGCAGCTTGCTTCTTGAATTCTACCACCAACTCTTAATATTCCGTTCTCATCTAAAAATGGTGTTAAGCTTAACAGATTGCTCCGAGCTGGTAAATGTCTATTTTTTTTTCAGACTTGTTATCTCGTCTAAAAATGATTCTTCTTGTGCCCATCGAATATACAAATTTTCGGCAAGAATTAATTCGTCAAGTGTTATTATTGAGGTTTCTGGATTCGGTGATGATTGTTTCTCTTCTTCAGCTCGTTTTCGTATTCTTACTTTTATTAATGAAATTAATGTATATATACAACTAAGTGTCCGATAAATTTTCAGCAATTATGAAATATTTTCGAATAATGTCGTTTCTCCGATTGCCCAGGATCATTTGGCCATTGTTCATTATTTTTTCCTAACCAATTAGGACCATTCCACCATGGTTCATTTTGTATTAAATTAGAAGGAACTATACTCCACGAGAACCTAGGTCAGCTAGATTTTCTCTCGATGGCACATACATCCAGTGTTTTCTTGGAATTGTCTCTATTATTTTTGAAACCCGATTAGCCACAAAACATTTCCATTTCTTAGGATGATCCGATAGCTAAGTTAATACTATCCGGGAATACGTCCAGGCGAAAACGTCACAGGAATTGATTGCCAAAGATCGTTAAATGTCATTTCATCAACCGACACGACAAAACTGCACCACATAATTCTAGCCTGGGTAATGAAAGATTCCCATTTTTTTTGTCCGCAGGTAAGCAACAGCGCAATTCGCCAATTCTGATATATCTGAAAATATATGGATTTGAGCATTTATATTATTTGCTACCTGCAACGGTCTTGGAATTGAAATCTGCGCCAGCTCTGGTAAATACGTTCAAAGTTCGATCAATTTTTCCTGCATGTCCTTTGGGAGTTCGTCATCACAGACAATTTTTCGAAGCCATAATTGTTGAAATAACAACTTAATTGAAATCGTCGTTGGAGAAATCCATCCAAGAAGGTCAAATATTCGCAACGCCTCTGATAACAATGACCATTTTGTGCATTTAATATCTAGATCGAGTGTGAACTTTGAAAGTGAATGTATCTCGAACTGGGTTTCAGTGTGGTGCAAAGTTCTGATCGCTAGAAAAGGTGCACTTGACGTACCTTAGGTCCCGGTATTTAATTTGTGTTGCACAGCTTTAATTAATTTACTTCTCCATAATTTCCTTTGGAAGTCACAATCTTCAGAATGCAGTTTGACCTGACGGTATACATTTTTTCGATGTCAGCAGATAGGACTACGTTGAGAGAAACACCTGAAGTTGTCTTACAATACCCGTCGGACACTACACGTAATTTCGTAGTTGTGCTGGTTTCTTTACATGCAGCGTGATGAGATAAGGACACATGCTTATTGGCTAATTCATTATTTGGAATAAGCTCCATATGGATAAGATTAGAATACTTGTTAAGGTGTCGCAAGTTCCTGAAAAAAAAAAAGAAAGAAAAATTATCAAATATGTAATTAAATTAAATTATTAATAAAGTTGTACTTCCCTGTTGACCAAATTGTAATGATCATCAATCAATCATCAATCATTATCAATTTAAATCTATTGAATGGATTAGTTGTAATAATCATACAATTTCCCCATATTTAAAATAAATTTATGTTCTTACTCTCTTTTAAATTTATGTAACATGGTAATTTGTATGTACTTACTTGCAAGTATTGTATATATCTAATTACTTACCAATTTTGTTTTATATTCCCACAAACTCACAAAACATTATTATAATATGTATCAATATATTGATGAGTATTGTTCATCATTTTTTGTAATGTTTAAAAATTGTTTTAAAAACTTTCTTCTTGTTCCGGCTTTGGTCAACAGCACATCTCACTCAAGATACAAGGTGCATCAATTTAAATAAAGAACACATAAATTGAATTTGTAAGTACATACGTGTTTCAATTATTCTTTTGGTACAAACATTTTTTGGAGGTTCTACCGAGGTATCTATAAGTTGTGTCGGGAATATACAACAACTTTAATTTAATAGTGATTAAAATAATAAACGTGTTGTGAAAAGTGTATTTGTGTTTAACAATTTAAAATGGATGCAGATGACAAGAAAGCATGTGATCGTGCAATAGAGAAACGCAAGCGACTGGTTGAATCATTAAAACGTGTTGTAATATTTGCTAAGGCCATTAAAGACGAAACTACTATTGAAAGAATTGCGGTACGATTAGAAGCTCTTAATGATTTAATGGTTGAATTCCGCAAGATCGCGGACAAACTCATGTATTATCCTGATCAAATATCAGAAATCATTGATTTTGAGACGCAGTTTTTTGAAGCTAAAGCTATTCTTCAACGCCAAATCAATGGACGCAAGGATTTAGAAATATCTGATAGTGATCATCGATTAAACCAAACAATGGCTCAACTTGCATTGAATCAAACTACCTTTATCGAAACATTTAAGGCAACAAGTTCAAAAGCAGCTGATGTGCGATTACCAAAAATAACCATTCAACCGTTTGGTGGGAAGTACGAAGAGTTTCCAGCATTTAAAGATTTATTTGAATCTTCAATTCACGAGAATGATTCTATAAGCAAGGTTCTTAAGTTTCAGTTTTTGAAAGGTGTATTGCGTGATGATGCTGCATTATTGATAAGACACATAAAATGTACTGCAACAAACTATGACGAAGCGTGGAACAAAATAGTCGAGCGATATGACAAGAAAAAACCAATTGTCACTAAATATATTCAAATGTTTCTAGACATTTCTCCAGTTACAAGGTCAAATCAATTACAATTCAGAGCATTACACAATACAGCAGACGAAGTCATCCGAGGTTTGCGAGCGTTGGGAGCTGAGGCAGAAGGAAGAGACCCATGGCTGGTTAACATCTTGCTAAGTAAATTAGATTTAGACACACGCAGGCTGTGGTCTCAAAAAACATTACATAATGATTTTCCATCATTAGAATCATTTTTAAAATTTATTGGCGAACATTGTGATACCATCGAAAATAGTGAATTAACATCCAGTGTTACACGCTCTGCTGTATATCCAATAAAAAAGATTGGAGTTCATCATACAACCAATGTACCTTCAACTACAGCGAATAACAGAATCATTAAGTGCGAATATTGTCAAAGCGATCATCCATTATATAAATGTGGAAAATTTAAATCCATGAACATTCCAGATCGCAGAGACTTCGTTTTTAAACATAACATCTGTTTCAATTGTTTAATTGTAGGACACTCATCAAAATTTTGCAGATCAAAGTATTCGTGTCACTATTGCAAAGGAAAGCATCACTCATCACTGCATTTATCATCAACAACAATATCATCAGTCGAATCAGAACCACCATTGGCCTCAACAACAACCACACTTACAACTTGTCTTCAAGAGCACGATCAACCAAGCAATCAAGTGAACAATGAGCACAACCAATCATCAATTTCTCAAACGCACATTCAAAATAAGCTATCACCATCAATTGAACCACATACACCACCTGATCATCAGCAATCCATACAAGGGAATTATCAAGTCCATATGGCTCACACCACAGCCACTGAACATTTACTACCCACAGCTGTAGTAAACATTGAAAATGTGTATGGCAAAGTACAACAGTGCAGAATACTTCTGGATTCTGGATCAATGGGAAATCTCATTTCACAATCATTAGTGAAACAATTACAACTTCCACAATGGAAGTCAAATACTATCGTGAGCGGAGTAGCTTCGAATACCATGTCACGATGGAAATCAACGGTCAAACTGTCGTCCCGATTTGATCCACGTCAACATCTAACAATAGATGTACATATTCTTGCATCATTATCATCAGTGCCAAATCAAACATTCACCAAACCACACATACATCAATTTGAAGAATTAGATTTAGCGGATCCAAATTTCAATATCCGAAATCCAATTGACATCATATTAAGTGCCGGTATAGTTTTCTGTATGTTGCTGCCTGGCAGTTTAAGAGATCCTAACAGTTCAGTGATCGTACAAAAAACTATTTTTGGATGGGTACTAGTTGGGGATGTTGCAGCCACATCAACTTTCATATCGTCCAAGTCACTATATTCTATGCACTCATCTTGTATTGATATAGATAAAACATTGCAACTGTTTTGGAAGTCAGAGGAAGTGTCACCATCATCCCAATTTACTCGCCATGAAACGCAATGTGAACATTTCTACAAACAAACCATTAAGAGGGACTGCATGGGGCAGTACATAGTAAGGCTACCATTCAATGACATTCAGCAACAACTTGGTGATTCGTTACGATCAGCAGTGTCACGGTTATTGGCCATCGAGAAAAAACTGGACAAAGATAATCAATTAAAACTTGAGTATCATTCTTACATCGCAGAGTACTTAGCGTTGAATCACATGGAGAAAATTCCAAACGACCAAATAAACATCAATTCGGAACATTTTTATTTACCTCACCATTTCGTAATGAAAACCGACTCCAGCACAACGAAATTACGTGTGGTATTTGACGGGTCATGTTCAACATCATCTGGGATATCACTAAACCAAAAATTGCTCGTGGGTCCAACTGTGCAAGAGGATCTCACCGTAATTATTATGAGGTTCCGAATGCACAACATAGTTTTCTGTGCCGATGTCGAGAAGATGTATCGGCAGATTTTGATAGACCCTACCGATAGAGATTACCAACGCATTGTTTGGCGATTTGATCCAAAAGCCGAAATCGATCATTACAGGCTAAATACTGTAACTTATGGAACAGCAGCCGCTCCGTTTTTGGCCACAAGGACATTGAAACAGCTGTCAGAAAATAACAAGGCGACATATCCACTAGCATCAAAAATCGTTTCAAGAGACTATTACGTAGATGATCTTCTCACTGGAACTTCAACCGTTGAGGAAGCTTTAAAGTTACAGGACGATATAGTTAAGCTTCTCGATTCCGGTGGGTTTACACTACGCAAATGGTCTTCGAATTCATCAGCATTCATGGCACGACTCAGTAAATTAGATATCAAAAAGAGTATTCCAATCTTTAAAGTTGGAGACCACATGATAAAAGCGCTAGGCCTGCACTGGCAACCTGAAACGGACCACTTTACTTACAAAGTACAAAGTTACACATCAAACACGGTACTTACCAAACGTATATTTTTGTCACAAGCATCAAAATTATTTGACCCATTTGGATGGCTATCTCCAGTATTAGTAACTACTAAGATACTATTTCAAGAGTTATGGCTGTACAATTTAACATGGGATGAACCTCTTCCAAGAAAGTTTGCTGAAAAATGGGAAAATATTAAATTGAACCTAAAATGCTTGGAACAAATTAAAATTCACAGACAAATGCTGTTTAATCATCACCACATCCAAATACACGGGTTTTGCGACGCCAGTGAAGCTGCATCAGCAGCAGTGATCTATTGTAGAAGTTACGACTCAAATGGATGTCCAAGAATTCAACTAGTCACCGCAAAAACCAAAGTTGCACCAGTTCATTCAATTTCAATACCACGCTTGGAATTGAACGGAGCTCTACTATTAGCACGGATATTTTCACAAGTGCAACAAGCTTTCAAGGATTACGAAGTAAAAGTTTACGCTTGGAGTGATTCAGAGATCGTTCTCGCTTGGCTGTCCAGTCACCCAAGGCGATGGAAAACTTATGTGGCGAATAGAACGTCGGAAATTCTGGACATATTACCTCCTAAATATTGGCATCACATTGGCTCAAGTGACAATCCGGCTGACTTAGCATCACGAGGGATACAACCAACAGATCTTATTGCAAATGAATTCTGGTTTTCTGGACCTACTTGGCTAATTAAAAACGAGAGTGATTGGCCATCAACACAAATCGGGTGGCAGCAGTCCACAGAATTAGAAAAGAAAAAACTTGTGTTTCAAACAATTATAAAAATTAATGACTCGATAGATTATTTGTTCAATCGAATTTCATCCTGGGCACAATTAAAACGTATCGTTGCATTTTGTAAGTGATTCATACATAATTGTCGAAATCCTACTTCTCGGCGGCAAGATATAGTCACAGCAACAGAAATGCGAACAGCGGAAAAAGTTTGCATTTTAACTGCACAAGAAACCAGCTTTGCATCAGTAATTAAGGAGCTAAGAAAACATAAGTACCTCAAAAGCAAATCAACTCTATCGAAGTTATCACCATTTTTGGACTCAGTGGGTATTTTAAGGGTTGGAGGGAGACTCCACAATTCTTCGCTTAATTACAACACAAAGCATCCTATAATTTTGCATCATACACATATCCTTAGCAAAATTATAGTATCCTATCAACACAAATTGTTCTTACATCCCAGTCCATCCTTACTTTCCTCTCTTCTCAGAAATAATTATTGGATTATAGGTGGCAGCTTTCTGACGCAACGAGAGTCTCACAATTGTATCAAATGTGTGAGATATCGAGCAAAAACTTCAAACCAAATGATGGGTACATTACCACAAGCCAGAGTACTACAGTCACGACCATTTACTCTTACGGGTATTGATTTGGCGGGACCTGTAATGCTGCAATCAAAAAAAGGGAGAGGAGCAAAACTACTAAAATCATACATATGTGTTTTTGTATGCCTATCGGTAAAGGCAATCCATCTGGAAGTGGCTTCGGATCTTAGTTCCGATGCGTTCATAGCAGCATTCAAATGTTTTGTGAGCAGACGGGGCTTACCTTCAGATGTTTGTACATACAAGGGTACTAATTTTGTAGGTGCTCATAGGAAATTTTTTACAATATTCTCAAAAGCTGAATTGACCTCAAATTATGAACGCATTCGTACATTTTGTGCAGAAAAAACCATCAATTGGCATTTTTCACCTCCCGCAGCTCCACATTTTGGCGGAGTTTGGAAGGCCGTTGTTAAGTCGATGAAAACACACCTGCGTATCATTACCGGAAGAGCAAAGTTTACCTTTGAAGAGATGTGTACTCTCGTCACTGAAATCGAATGTATACTTAATTCAAGGCCTCTGTGTCCACAATTTAAAGATGATATTAACTCGTTAGAAGCAATTACACCGGGGCATTTTCTGATCATGGGTCCATTAACATCAATTCCAGAGGCTGAATTTGCAGTTATTCCAATGAATTGATTAACCAGATGGCAACATGTACAGCAAGCAGCAAATATTTTTTGGAAAAAATATCATAAGGAATATCTCAACACGCTGCAACAGCGAAACAAATGGAGATCAACTACAAAAAATTTCGAAGTCGGAGATTTAGTTATCGTCAAAGACAACTTACCAGCCGCATATTGGGGATTGGCACGTGTAATTAATGTTCATCCTGGGAACGATGGAATGGTTCATGTGGTTACACTGAAATCAAAAAATGCAATAATGAAGAGACCTATCCATAATCTGGTTAAGCTACCAGCTGAATGAATAACTGCGTACTTCATGGGCGGGAGAATGTTAAGGTGTCGCAAGTTCCTGAAAAAAAAGAAAAATTATCAAATATGTAATTAAATTAAATTATTAATAAAGTTGTACTTCCCTGTTGGCCAAATTGTAATGATCATCAATCAATCATCAATCATTATCAATTTAAATCTATTGAATGTATTAGTTGTAATAATCATACAATTTCCCCATATTTAAAATAAATTTATGTTCTTACTCTCTTTTAAATTTATGTAACATGGTAATTTGTATGTACTTGCAAGTATTGTATATATCTAATTACTTACCAATTTTGTTTTATATTCCCACAAACTCACAAAACATTATTATAATATGTATCAATGTATTGATGAGTATTGTTCATCATATTTTGTAATGTTTAAAAATTGTTTTAAAAACTTTCTTCTTGTTCCGGCTTTGGTCAACAGCACATCTCACTCAAGATACAAGGTGCATCAATTTAAATAAAGAACACATAAATTGAATTTGTAAGTACATACGTGTTTCAATTATCCTTTTGGTACAAACAATACTCTTTCATAAAATGTTCATATTTTTGCCCAAACATCTGGTTTTTATGGAATTTCCTTTCTATTGCTGTTAAGCGTTTGACCGCACAGTATAACGAGGCACCAAGGATATCTGTAGATTCTTTAAACGGTAATCGAACTATGTAACGATCATTGCAATCTCTTGTTGTTGATTTTTCAAGTTCCCAAAATCTTTGTAAAAGCTGCAGCTCTAGATCATTATTAGCACCAGATACATGAAAGCTGTTAATATTGTTATTATTATTTTCCTGAAAGTGCTATCCAATAATCCAACCAAATCTTGTGTTTTGTGCAAACAAGTGAATTTCGATATTGATTTTCTCTGGCATCATGATATCCAGAAATACGTCGTTCCCAGAAATACATTTTTCCAGGAATATTTAAAGATGGATCCGCCAAGTTGATTATGTCTAGAATGGGCCATTTGCTTTTATCAATGCTAACTGACGGAAGGCATGTTGTTAGCTTCGGAAGAATTAAAGCATTTATCCTAGTGGAATTTGTATCGTCATATCTGGAATATATGTGTAATTCAACAGCACCTTTTGTATAACCCGCTCGCCTTGCACCAAGACAATTCACAATTACAGAAGCTTGTACTCTTTTAAGACCAATACTATGAACACAGCTTTCACTTATTAATGCCCGAATTACAGCCGATGAACCGTTGGAACTGACACTTTAACTGAAACTGTTGACAATATTGCTCGTGTTGACAATTTGCTCGTAGCATTGAAATTTGATTATGAATTCGAAATTTCTGAACTTTGTTCGCGTTATGGGTAAGAGTTGTTTCCTGTCTATATGGTATATGTAATAATGGGTTGGTTTCCGTTGAAGACCCTTTGATTTGATGTAGAGTAACATGTTAGCATTAATCCGCATGTCTCAATACTGTGACTTGTACTCTTACATCTTTGACGTAGCTGTTTCTGGTGAACAAAATTTGTTCGTGCAATAGCTTTTAATTTCTTAAATTGAATGTAGCGAAGTAGCCGAGGTCGCTTGTTACACATTGGACAACCAGAGGTACTTTCTGCAGTGGTTGATATAAGTATTTTAGCTGTTGGATTTTGACGTACCTGAGTAGACCGTTTAGTTAGAGCATAGGATTCAAGTGCATCACAACGGTTTGTAAGAAACTCTAATAGTTCGGTGACACTTGGACAATCAATATCATTCGAATGCTGTGCCCATAACTGCTGCGTCTCGATGTCCACCTTTTTAAGCACCAAATGAATAAGCCATGGTCATCTAGTCTCCTATTGCTTACCAAGTGCCTTAAGCCCTCTAAATACTTCATCTGAGGCGTCACATATTGATCGTAGCACTTTAACTGAGCCGGACATATCGGGTGGCTGATTTAAAAATACGTAGCTCCATCATTTCTTTTACTGTGCGTTTCTTTTTATCATACCGTTTTACAAGTTTGTTTCATGCTTCCAAGTAATTTGCTTCAGTTAAGGCGAAGTGTCGAATCACTTTTGCCGCATTTCCGTTTAAAAAACATTTTAAGTACTGAAATTTGTGAATGCTGGATAATGATTCGTTTGCATTAATTGATGTAGTAAATTGGTCCTGAAACGACTGCCATTTTAAATAATCTCCATAGAATGGTTCTATTGCCACCCTTGGGAGTCATATATCCGCGCCTAGATATGCTCCATGATATACACCTCTGCTAACGGAAATATTGTTAGAAGTAGATCCCTGAGGTGCTATACGCGGAGTTCGACTATTTAACATGTGCCGTAATACGGCCATGGTATCGAGCATTTGTCTTCAAAATCTTCTGCTTCTAAAATTTGTCCAGAGTGTAATGAAAGTATATTTTCGACCTCATGAAACTCAATCCAAGCTTCTCTTAATTTTTCTAATCGAGTTTCAATTTGCTCTTTGTTGACAGCTTGGCCGGCTTCTTAATCAACAGCAATAATGTCCGTAAATTTTTTAATATTTATAACTGTGGCTTTTATCGAACCATGACTCTTTACTAAACTAGCTACTTCAGCCATTTTAAACGATATTAGAAATCGTCACTGTTTGTCAATTAAATATTAAAGAGATAATCGAAAAATACAAAGATCACCAACTAAACTAAGTTAACTAAAGTAAATGTTGATAGTAGCAATAAAGATGCGTGAAAATAATCGGCTTTAACCATAACCACAATTACGTTAAATTGGAAATTAATTTCCGAGTTTTCGGGGCAATTGATTTTTTAACAAATTAACCGTATAAAGGAGTTGGAGCCCTTTAATATGAAACTAGCACAAACTGCACCTAATTTTTACTTACGTGGTAGCATTGCTTTTGGTTTTTCGGTTTTGGATTTGGCGTATTATTTCACTACAGCATGTTCTCTGCAGATTGATATACAAATACACAAATATAAATGTAATATCCATCTAAAAATTCAACCCTTTTAAAAACTATAACGGAATACGTAGCGAATACGCAATGTTATCATTTCCTCCTCCAGTTTTGTTTATTTATATACATACGTACTCGTATATGTTTATTTTGTTTGTTCTATTTTCTATTTTCAATTAAATTAATATTATCATCACTGATTACAATTGAGTTAAAATGAAATAAATTTATTGGCGAAAAGGAAAAATCTAAACCAAAACCCATCCCGAAGTAAAAAAAAAAAAAAAAAAAAAAATTTCGAATAAACAGAGAAGTAGTTTTCTTCTCCTTGATTGTTGTGCATACTTTTTCAATTCCTCCTCTTATATAGTATCACGTCATCTTCATTTTCATTTTACTTCAAGCTGCGTGTTGTTGTTTTGTTTCTTAAATTTTTTATTTATTCCATACAATCTCTTCTCTATTCAATCGACGCAAGAAGGAAATTTTCATTCGAAACATAACATAAAATAAAAAAATAAAAAATTCTATTGAACCCGATCGGTACATACTAAGGCTTATCTCATTATGAAAGCACGTGCTTTGAATTTACTATAGATTTATATTATTTTTTGGCAATAGTCCGATAGATTTTCAATTCATATAATTCAAAAGTGCTGTAAGGCAAAAAGAAAGAAATTTTTTTATTTTTTTCCGGAACGAAGAGAAAAAAAGGAAAATCAAATAAATTTTATGAATAAAATAGAACAAATAATAAAATTAAATTGAAGAAAAGGCAAAAAAGGAATGAAATTTTCTGTTTCTTCGTTATTATATAAAGGCTTGGAAAGCGGGAGGGAATATTGAGAACTTTAGGAAGTAAAATGATGATGATTGGAAGGATATTTTTTTTATTATAAATTATTGAAAGTTTTTAAATTGCAGATAATCAGATACATGTATCCAGTCGGTTGGATAACTCTTTATTTCATGATCGGATTATTTATTAAATCAACTATATAGGAACTGCATACACACTACATTTGGCTGGAGCTTAATAAAGATATATTCAAACTCATAATATTTTATAAAATTAAACGAAAAATTGATCTACGAGTGAAAATTTAGTTTTCGATATACATATGTGTACCAAGAGCGAAAAATGCCACTTTGTGCAACCATTCTGGAGAGTGCCACAAAGTACTTTGCGAACGTTTTACACACGTTATTTATCAAAGCATATATAGCTTATCACAGCAGAAATTTCATGTATTTTAAAGAGTTATGGTTGGGTGTGACCTCGATAACGATTTTTTAACGAATCAGTCCATACAGTACATCAATACTCAATTCCCACCGTTTAGTTTTAATTGGCGCTATTTAGTTTTTGCACCAACTATATTAGTTCTGATAACCATTTTCGGAAGCGTCTACAAATCGCCATGAAGTTCGAACCCTTCTTTCTCCGAGTATAACCACCGGTAAGTTTGTATTTTCTCCAAAAAATTCAAGTGCTGCCTTATACTCATCCATTCTTCTTGAATTTTTGGAGCTAGTTCATAATCCCATTCCAGTTTTAGTAACCACAATTTCTGGAAAATAATTTTAAATATGATCATGACCGGTGTCAGCCAACCTATCGGATGAAACACCCGGGATGCTTCAGATAGCAATGAACGTTTTGTAAGTCTTTGTTCCTTCCACTGTAACTCGTTGGGCTCCGCTATCGAAATCCAGAAACGAAAATTCTTGATGGGTTCGACTGTTTGATGTCCACTTTCTTAATTTGAATGCTCCTTAATCATGTATCTTGATCAGTTGCGAAACAGTGCGCCTTGCTTCGATGATGGGGTTAGCTCCGGACATTAAATCGTCCATGTAGAAATGCAGTTTGATAACCTCTGCCGCTGCAGGAAAGTGCTCTTGATAATTGGTTGCCAGTTGGCTTAAGGTTTTTGTGGCTGAAAACGGTGCACATGCAGTTGGTCATAAGATTTCACAGGCTCCAGAGGAGACTATCATTATAAAATTCTCTGGTATTTGGTGTTATTACTGTTCATCCAAATATGTCGAACCATTTTCTCTGTATCTGCAGTGAACATGATTTTATGTTTTCGAAATTGTAGTAGTATATCAACTAGGGTAGATTGAACTACTGGATCCACAGCTAACTGACTATTCAGAGAAGCGCCATTTGTTGTCTTGAAGCGTCGAAAACAACTCGTAGTTTCATTGTGCTGCTATGGTCTTTCACTACTCCATGGTAAGGTAAAAAATAGGAATCCCACCAACTGGAAATACTCCGCTACAAATCCTTTATATCTTAATAATCCTTTAAACCTTCTTAAAGCTAAGGCCTTCGAGTCGCTCAATGCTGGTGGTACCGTTTTAAATAGTAGGCTCATCATATATATCTCATATTTTGCTCTTTGCGTGTTAGACTTATAGTGTTCCAAACAAAACTCTTCATCTTCTGAAAGTGGTGAAGGCTCCATAATTTCTTCCACTTCCCAAAACTTGCGCAACATTGAATTCACATCTAAATGAAAGGTATGATGATGTGATAATTCCTCTTTGCCCTGTAATTAGTTAATGTTGGCAGTATAAGTATACTTTCAACCGAGATATTAAAGAACTCGTTAATTCTCGACTCGCTTACCTTCAAAAGCATTGATCCTCTTGATACTGCAGGTTTACTATTACTGAGCCTTTTGATGGAACACGAGCATTAGCTCTTTTTAACCCCAATCGTCTAACGCAATCCTTCGTGGCAAATGTTGCCAGATTGTGAACCAGAGTCGAGTATTGCTCTGCAGCGCTGCCATTCTCCTATCTTATCTTCGTTGGTAATATTGCACAGATCAGTAGCTTGGCAATGTTAACTGTTAACATGGTTTGCAGTTCACGATGACACCTCTTCTGCTGCCTCCGTTAAATGTAGAATAGAATTGTGCTCTCTTCATACATCTTACATCTCTTTTTGGATCGACATTTGAAGACTCCCAGGAATTACCGCATAATGTGCGCTTTGTGCGCAAATTGTGAGCTTCTTCATTGCAAAATGCACAAGTTACTGCTGTGGCAGTGTGCAATGTCTTTGTCTGTTGTAAAGCTACCTTAACTGGCGGTGACCTTCTGACCTCTGGTTTAGATCGTTGCAGTAAATCCATTCGTTTGCTCAAGAACGGTAAAAATGCGTTGAAGGTAGGATAGTTTTCCTCTACAGTTTCAAGTCGCCACAATATAGGCGCAATATATATGAGCCAAGGATTCCTGCTTTCTGTCTTTGGAACTAAAGCCTTCAACCCGCGGAGTACTGCATCGCATGTGTCGTGCAAATGAGCTATATTATTTGAACTAGCCTTGCTTAATTTTGGCTGCTCAATGTAGGTTTGTAAAAAGGAATTTACAATATATCGTTTCTTATCGTAATGTTTGCATAGTCTTTGGAATGCTTCTAAATAATTAGCATCATTGATCGGAAAGTGCCGTACTAGTGCATTTGCTTCACCTTTCAAAAGTCCCTTGAAATACTGGAACTTTTGGGCCCCGAATAACGTCAGATTATCGTGCACAGTCGTAACGTATAAATCATAAAACGACTGCCACTCGCGGTAATTTCCATCGGAAGGTGGGATGGTAGTACGTGGTAACTTCACTTCAGAATTAAATGTTTATTTGTTATTAATTGTTTGATCCAAATTAACTGCACGAGCTATGTGTACACTGTTTCGCAATTAGCTTTGTAATTTTGGAACAATGCAATAGTACTCTTCGATCATGAGATGTTCAATATCTATAAAGTCCCTGTATAGCGCATTGACTCTATCTAACCTCATCTTAAGTTCATCGTAACTAACGGTATCATCAACAGTTTGAGTAAACGTGGCAAGCTTCGTGAAAAACCCTTTTATGTAACTTCTTTTCCGTTTTAGCGGCTTCATAATAAATAATTGAATTTTACAGATAACCCGTGATAACACAATTGGATTTAACGCACTTGATATATATGAAAGGCAATTCCGTTGAGAACAAAAATAAACCGCAATGATTGTCTGTATAACTTTAACGCACTATCACAAATATGGCACTATTATGAATATTTCTAATTCAAGTTAAATGTTGCTTGTCAATAGAAGTTGCAAATTTTAAGATCTTGAATTTCACTTTTTATAATTTATAATTTTACTATGAAATACAATTTTTGTTATACTCAACGCGTATTTTCGTATCCCACGATGCTACCATGTACAATCTAAAAACGTATTCGGCTGAACAATTGCTGGCTAATAACGTACGGGATCCGTAATGTTATTAAATATAACATTATACATCAGAACGCGTTAAGTGCAAAATATGATGTTATAGACATAATAAACTTCACCGATTATAAAATGCTTGTGGATGCTATCTATGTTCAGCATGTATCAATTTCATTAATTCAGTTAGGAGATGTTATTTTAAGTGGACCATTGTAACAGTTGGGTATTTCAGAAACGTTAACATTGCTTACACCTCTTTTGGAGATTAATAGTTGTTTGAATGGTTCTGCTTCATCATGTGAACATTTATAAAAAACGTGTCCAAATTGTTGTGTAAATCGCAGACATTTCACGTCTTTCCATGAAAATTTGTTTCCTTCCATATCAATTTTTCGAAAGGTGAATTTGGATTTAGGTAGAGCAGCGAAATTAAGAAATTTATTTTCCATCTCAATTACTTCAAAATGGCGTTTATTGCCAATTGTTCGAATAAAATCGAACCAATCTCGGGGATGGTGTATTTTCATATTCGTTTTCTTCTTCTTTTTTTCAATTATGGCGTGATCCGAATCAGCCTCCATATGAGTGTGACCCGGAATTAAACATTTGTGATGAATCTCTTTTAGATGAGAACTATGCATCAAAATAGAAAACATCGTGATCAAAAAGGGATTTTTGTATTGCCCTGGGCATGAATCACTATAATAGGTAACAGATTTTATTGTCTCTGGTATACTCTGCAAATGTTGAAACAAGCAGGACAGTAATGCCGTTCCCTCCTCTTCATCCCTCCAACGCCTTCATCCCACATGTAACAAAAAGCATCATTGGTAGCGCAGTCATGTAATGTTAAATTTAACGCCTACAGTGGACGTTTGTAGAATGAAACGGAGGTCTTGAGGAAGGGAGTTGGAAGACATTGCTAAAGGTCGAAAGTAAAAACTTTTTTAGTTAATGATGTTTCTGCCATTTCCTTATCAAGTGATGCCATTTCATGGTGTATCTTTACCGCTTCAACTATTTGGATTTGCAAAATTTCGCATTTGTTACAAGTGTCAAGTTGTGGCTTTCTAAACTTGATGCCCATTCCTGCAAAAATGAAGAAGCTCTAGTAATAAATAGAATTTAAAATTGATTATACAACACAAACCTTTGAATATTTCTGAATACTTTGATAAAGAAACTGGTGCTGAATTACTGGAAGAATAGAGCTTGTACATTGTCGCTAATGTTAGATCTGTTTTCAGATACATTTGAGATGTATGAGCAAGTGTATAGTGGTTTTTACATGCCGGAAATGAAGAAATATGTTTCTTGATTTCCTCTACTTTTTCAGCATTCAGTTTCTTTGGTAGAACAGATTTTCCTATACGATCATCAAGGTATGCATCAAAATCATCGGTTTCTAATTTTTTTTTCGCAACCGACTTTATAAAGTTGTCTGTTTCGCCAAGCGTATGTCTGAAACATTTTTGACAGAGTTGAGTATGTATGTAGTCCATTATTTTCCACATGATATAAATAACTATATTGTCGGTTTTTGAAGTAGGTGTCTTGGAAACTGTTATTCTTTTGATATGATTTATTTGTATAAGACCGGGGCCTATTATGAAATTTTTTGATTTCGAATTTTTCCGATATCGATAAAATTCGATTCGACGCGGATTGGCCCTATTATGAAACCTGTTTTTCGAATTTTCTCGATATCGAATCGTGTATTAAAATTTTGACGTAATTTTTTTATTACAATCTTTAAAGCATCTGTGCGTAGTGTGTTGAGAATTATTTAATAAAAAATTTATAATTTAAAATTAAAAAAGGTTATTTGATTTGATTAAATTTATTTGCATTGTGAATTTGAGCATTTCGTCAAAATACCTATAATGGACAGTATTGGTTTTTTTGCCCATTCGAGTGATGAAGATGAAGTTGAAGTGACACCGCGATCTCCTTACAAAAAAAACGTTTGCGCACAGGTTCAAACCGTTTTGATATGACAAACAAAAGGTAATATTAAGTTGCATGTTGCCATTAATTGTTTAACAATGCACATTTTTTTAGGTTTATGAAATTATTTCGAGTGTCGAAGGACTGCTTTGAAAATCTTCTTACTTTTTTCCAACCAGCTACTGTTTTTACTGGTGGCCCTTCGTCATTTAATTGTTTTGTAACTTCATCCCATAAGTTGTTAGTTCGGTCCCTTATATTGCGGGGCATTTAGATAATTTTTTGCGATCCCTTCGTTCCTTTCCATGAAAGAGACCAGTATTTCAAATTGGTTGGCGTTGGTAGTCCTGGAAAATAAATTTACATAAAAACCATTTATTAATTTCTTATAAATTTTATTTATTCTTGTTTTTATTAATTACTTACATTGTCAACTTGTATAAGTAGATATTTTCTATTTCTTCGACAATTTGAATATTACATATATTTAACAATTATGTATAATCAAAGAACTTTTATTTTAAAAATTATTCGCATGAAAAACCAAAAATGTGACCTATCGTATACAAAATCCGTCAACTAAATAGCAGTCGAATTTTGTCATGTGCGTTCGGAAAAATTTGCTCTAATTTTTTTTTTTTAGTTTCATAATATGGCGGATTTTTTCGATGTCAAGTGAGTTCGGAAAAATCCGCCTCGAATTTTTATTTTTTAAGTTCATAATAGGGCGGATTTTTTCGATATCGTAAAAATCCGAAATCGAAAAATTTCATAATAGGCCCCCAGATAAATAACAAATTCGACGATTATAGTCTTCAAGTGACCAGTATTTGTTAAAAATTGCATTTTGTTGTGTTTACTCTTCTACTTAAGTGGACTGTATTAATAAATCTTTCTTTAATTTCTTGGTTTTTTTTATTTTTCTTTATTTTTAACTTAGGAGGACGCTTATAACAATTTCAATCTTTTTCGTCTCCTTCGTTTTACATACTCTTTATTTTAGAACACACCATCAAGATGGCGACTTAATTCTAAATAGTGTTACCAAACGCAACCTTTTATTAGTTTTCAGAATGTCCGCTACAGAACATACATCCCGGGTTGAAAGGATATATTCTTCTCAAACTTAATGTTAACGCTTCAAATTGTCACATGTGGTAGCAGCTAATAATAATAATAATTATACATCGATTAAATTATAACAACATAAATATTAAAGTAAATCAAGATAATTCCCCCCTTGGAAGTTTGGTCAACTTTGTAATGGGCCGTTTCATTGAACCAGTTCGTGTACGACTAATGGCTGTTCGCACCTTTCCGTCAATGCCCGTTATAACACTTTCTACGCGCCCGATGAGCCAATGAGTGCCTGGCACATTGTCCTCTTTTACAATAACCAAATCATTTTATTGTAAATTTGGTTGTGATTCCAGCCACGTATGCCGCTGTTGTAAAGTGTTGATATATTCCAATTGGAATCTTTTCCAAAACTGCTGTACTAATTGAGTTAATTGTTGCTATTGAGTGAGACTGTTAGAAGGTAGTTCACAAATGTTTGGTTCCATGACTGCATTTTTTGCTGTGCCAATAATAAAATGACCAGGAGTTAATGTTTGCAGATCATGTGGATCGGATGACATTTCACACAAGGGACGCGAATGCATTATCCCTTCAATCTGAACAATCAAAGTGTACAGGAACTCCAACGTCATAATACGCGAACCGATTACCTTTTTCATGTGGGTTTTGATTAACTTCACGCCCGATTCCCAAATGCCTCCGAAATGAGGAGCTCGTGGTGGAATAAAATGTCATTTTATACCCTCTGTTGAACAATAATCAATAATGTCGTGATGCCTTGCTTTAAACATGTTTCCATGTGTTGCAATTGGTTGTTTGCTCCTTTAAAGTTGGATCCGTTATCACCCCATATTTCTGTCCGTTTTCCACGTCTGCTAATAAATCGTTTCAAGCCAGCCATAAATGCATCTGCAGTTGCATCCTCCACCACCTCGAGGTGTACTGCCTTTATGGTAAAACAAACAATTATGCAAATATAGACCTTGGCATAAGTTTCCTTACGTTGATTCCTGTAGCGCACTGATAATGGCCCACAAAAGTCTAAGCCTTTAACGTAAAACGATCGATATGATTCTATACGGCTGCGTGGAAGATTCCCCATCAGTTGCGTCATTGTTTTGGGCTGCACTCGGAAATACGCCAAACAAGCATGCAGTTCCTTTTTTATCAACTTTATTCCATGTATTAACCAATACTTTTGCAGTAGAATATATAATGTTTGCTTAATACCGCAATGTAAGTTTACGAGATGTACTTGTTTAATTAGCAACGACGTAATGTGATAGCGAAACAGAATAATTTGATGTTTCTGTTCCATTGATAATGTCTTACTGTTCTCAAGACGACCACCAACTCGAATTAACCCGTCTTCATCTATGTATGGAGTGCAATGTATCAACCTATTTGATTTTTCCAACTGGATGCCTGCTTTCAGCATGTTAAGCTCAGATGCAAAATTATCGGTTTGAACGATTCTGAATAAACATTTCTTAGCGTTGTCCAAATCCTCTGAATTCAGCAAACCCTGTTTACGCGTTGTTAAATCCCTTGTAGTGTAGTTATAAAAGAATCGTCTACACCAGGCAACTACACGAACTAGTCTCGTCATAGAACTATATCGCTCAACGTTTAAAACATTTTGAAATTGTTTATATTTTGTAAGCGAACGCTACGTTCCCGGTTGTATCCTCCGGCGTCTTGGTCAATGGTAAAATCAATTTTGATGGCCATGTGTCTTCAGCCCATTTCAAAAAGTGTGGCCCATGAAACCAAATTGCACAGTCACGTAATTCTGCTGGTAACATACCCCGCGACACCACATCCACAGGGTTGCTCTTGGTGTCGACATGCCGCCATCTCATTAGTGACGTAATTTCCTGGATTTTACTTATACGATGTGATTAATAAATTTTTAACTCATGCGGAGGTGTTTTAATCCATGACAATACTCTTGTTGAATCCGACCACAGGGTACATTTTGCTGACGGAAGATCCAACGACTTCATTACCCTTTGTGTTAATTCTGCTAGTAATACTGCTGCGTTCAATTCTAATCGTGGAATAGTTGTTGTGCGCAATAGAGCTACTCGGGATTTACTGCACACCAATTTTACAGATATTTCGTCATTTTCGCCAACTGATTTTAAATAAATACATGCACCGTACGCTACCGTTGACGCGTCTGCAAATCCGTGGATCTCAATTGACCTGGCTTTTGGTATAACAATGTGTCTTGGGAACTTAATCGAATTTAACAATGCTAGTTGACGTATAAATGTATTCCAAGTCGATTGGATATTTGGGGGCAGCAACTCATCCCAATTTATTTTTGCAACCCATACCCCTTGCATCAAAATTTTTGCTGTCACAACTACTGGTGCGATCAAGCCCAAAGGGTCAAACAATTTGGTTATGGTTAGCAGTAGTTCTCGTTTCGTAGTAGTAGAGCTGTGAATTTTGGTAGCCACGTTGAAATTTAATTGATCACTTGTTGAGTCCCACATTAACCCTAATGTTTTAAATGTTTTAACAGTTCAATGGTTCTCTATCGTCCAATGGAATTGCATTCAGCAAGGCGGTTGTATTAGATGTCCATTTTCGTAACTTCATTCCAGCACCTTTAAACATCTTCACCAGTTCCGCTTGAAGTTGTAATGCTTCTTCCATACTATCACTACCCGTCAACAAATCATCCACGTAAAAACACTCTCGTGTCACTTAAGCTGCCAAAGGATATCGGTCTTGCTCGTTCCTTGCTAATTGATTCAACACTTTCGTTGCCAAATAAGGAGCTGATGACGTCCCATATACGTAACCGTGCGTAATGTATATTCTTTGATTGGTTGATCTGAATGACTTCTCCAGACAATTTTTTGCAATGAGGTTTGATCATGACATACAAGAATCTGACGATACATTTTCTCCACATCAGCGGTGAAAACGTATGTAAATTTTCTGAATTTGATAATTATCGACGGCAATTCCTCTTGAACCGTAGGTCCAACCATTAAGATTTCATTTAGCGACAAATTAGTTGACATCTTTGCTGATGCGTCGAAAACGACCCGCACTTTTGTTGGTGTGCTATTCTTATAAATTGCGTGATGTGGGAGGTAATATTCTAAACCTACTGCCATATGTCCTAAACTTTCGTACTCTTCCATAAACTTTACGTAATCTCTTTTTAATTCGGAGTTTTTGTTTAGTTTTGATTCCAAATAACCAAACCGTTTCAGCGCATGAGTTTTCGATTCACCCAACTGATGAAAATTAGGTTTTAAAGGTAATCTCACCAAAAATCGTCCACTTTTGTCTTGAAAATGTGATTTATCAAATATTCTCTCACATTCTTTCTCTTCAATGGACAAACCTTTCTTTGTGTCATGAGCCTCGATTATCCAGAATTTTTGTAATTGTTCGTCTAATTTAGCATCTAACTCATTCTGTAACTCGCTTGTGGGTAAGAAGAAAATCTGCTCACATTGATTTTCCAATCGTCCAGCCACCACCCAACCGGAAACTGAATCTTGTAATATCGGCAAATTGCGTTCCAATCCAATTCTTCCATTGTTTAATATTTTAAAAAATAACTCAAATCAATTGAACCACGGGTCAGGCAGTGTAACATGTGTTGATAGTTTCTAGTTTCCACTTTTCAAAATTTATAAATTGCTCTGGCAAATGATTTCCAATTTTAGGAACCACACACAACTCTAATATGGTAGCAAATTCGTTAATTCTAGATTGTTAATTTTTCTTTAACCTCTATTTTGGAGTGATTCAGACCACCAACCGATATTCTAACGTTGTCATGCACCAATGACAGTTTATTTGCAAGTTCGGCCGAAATGAAATTTGATTGCGATGCTGAGTCTAGCAACGCTCTGCAAGTATGATAAGTTACCTCTGAATCCTTTATTAAGACTTGTGCTGTTGATAGTAACACATGATACGAGACATTTGATTTTCGACATACTAGTGTGGTCTTGCTTGAAGTTAAATCATCTTTTGATTGCGCCTGCTCATTGTGTTGTTGATTCAATTTATTGACATTCACTTGTTGCTCGGTTGAAGAAGACACTAACCCGTTCGATTCTAAATGCAGCATAGTATTGTGCCTTCGTTGACACTTTATACAGCGAGATGATCTCCACATAAATGATTTATGTCCACCTTTAAAGCAATTAAGACAACCTAATTTTCTGATGTGATCATATCTATCCTGAGGAGCCAGTTTTATGAATTTCGCATACCACCAACAAGTGTGACCGATGGCACAAAGGGCACGTTACTATTTTCTCCGCAGCCTCCGAAGATGATAAAAACGTTGACCTATTCCGACGATGATTGCTACTCGCTGCATTTGACGTTTTATTTGATGACTCAGTTTTGGATGACTCATTTTGATATTTTAAAGCACGACTTCTGCGATGTAAAAATTCTAACATTTTCTCCCAAGTATAGAATTTTCATTTGACGTATCTTCATTTTCCCATAATTTACGTGTTTCCGGATCGAAGCGTTGCTTCATTATGTAAATTATAACCGCGTCACTTAAATTTTCGCCTAATCTTCCCAATGATCGCAACTGTTTTTGAGATTCATCCATTATTCTGCATATTTCTGAAAAAATGACTTAACATGGTTATCCAAAATGCTCTTCTTATCGTCATATTTTGCCATGAGTGCTTTCCACGCCAGGCTAAAACCACGTGATGAAAACTCAATATTTGCAATTGCTCTTTTAGCCTCTCCAGACAAAGCTCCATTAAGATAATAATATCTCTGCATATCGGTGATTGTAGGATTTTGTACAATTAACTCCTTAAACGGATCTCGAAACCCCAACCATCCTTCTGGATCGCCATCAAATGTGGGTAACGAAATTTTCGGCAGCATAACTGCATTATACGACAATTGTGGTTTCGATTCCACAATTGATACGCTTTTAGTATGTTCATGCACTACCGTAAGTTGATCCTTGTTCTGCTTGTTCTGCATTTCACGAGTAGGGGAGATACTTCTTTCCTCTTGCATCTCTTGTATACCATTAGCTGATGCTACTTCGATTTTGGTGTTAATATTTTCATTTGATGACGTACTTGTACGACATCGTACTTTGATCACACTTTTGTTTATTTCGTCCGCATTAGATTCATCCTCAATCACGTCTTCTGGAATGGGGCATAGTACACTCTCAACTTGATTTAATAATGACGCAAATTCGTAATTAATCTCAGCAAAAGTATCTTGGAAATTGATACTATCATCCTCTATAGCCTCCATTTGCATTTCATCACCCATCGTACACGCTATTTTTAACATGGCTGTATAGACTTCTTTATAATTTTTCATGCATTCGTCCATTCAAAGCATTTTCCCTTTTAACAAATATAACGCTTTATTTGGCTCTACATCTACAGTAAATTAATTTATATATTTTGTTAGTGCCGTTAGTCGTCTTTTTACGCTACTTCGTTTCACCACATGTTTTTTCAATTCCTCTTGTGATGCCATTTCTGTTTTTTTTTTCAATTTTACACTAACTTTTACTTTAACACACTTCACTGTATTTTATTTACATAACCAATAAAATCACGCTCCATTTGACCAAAAGTTTACTCTTCTACTTAAGTGGACTGTATTAATAAAACTTTCGTTCGTTTTTTGGTTTTTTTTATTTTTCTTTATTTTTAACTTAGGAGGACGCTTATAACAATTTCAACCTTTTTCTTCTCCTTCGTTTTACATACTCTCTATTTTAGAACACACTATCAAGATGGCGACGTAATTCAACATAGTGTTACCAAAAGTAACTTTTCAACGTAATTCAAAATAGTGTTACCAAACGCAACCTTTTATTAGTTTTCAGAATGTCCGCTACAGAACAGGTTGTGGAAAAAAATTTTTGTTTAGATATTTGAAACGGCAAGTAGTTAGCTGTTTATATTCTCTGGCTTTCACTGTATTTTTGGAGCTATTTAAATATGGTTTACCCGAATTACGGGCTATTTTTATGTGCTTACGTATTGATGATTTTGAAGACATTGGTTGATTGTGCATTGTATCTTCTATCTTCATTTTGAATTGCGACACATTCAATATTTGCTTCAATTTGTCTTGCGGCATCCTCTAAGTCCAATGCAATATCAGTTGAATCTGGTCTATAGTTAGGATCGTCATCTGAATCGTCGAACTCACTAAAGCTGGATTCCTGATTATCGTTAGCCAAAACAACATGTTTTATCATTTCAGGATGTATATCACTTTCACAAATTCCAGTGACACAACTGAAAGATGATTTTTTTTCAAATTGAACTACTACTGGTAACGATTTAGAACAAGTTGGTATGTTTGCGTTGTCACTACCTAAACATAATGTATTTTGTAATTATTTTATATTAAAAAATATAGTAATAATAATAAAAAAAATGTTAGTAACTTACTTGCTGTATTTGGTTTAAAACAATCTTGCGTTTTTTCATCGTATGAATATTTGTGATAGTTTGATTTACGTTTTGTACTTTTTAATAATTTTGAACGTTTTCCTGCGAGCGCTTTTGAGCTAACATCATCATTTGTTTCCCGCGACTTATCATATTGTAATAATTTTTAATTACTTTTGCACTTCACGCCACAGTTTATTTTACTTCAATTCATTAAAACAAATCTCACTATTACTTACATATATGGAAGGTGGTTTGGCGTCTATTGGCGGGGGGATCAAAGTTGAGTAGATTAATCTACCAGCTCCGTAACCTTCCAGTAGGGTGCGCATCACGTGTGCTGTTCTGGTCTTGTCATTAGGCAGCTGCGTGATGGGTACAATTGTGTAAGGGGTAACCTGTTCACAATTCGCAAGTGTACGTACTGCCTCCTCGTGGCAACCACTGGTAACTAAGGCCACTTGGCACATCTTTGGCCATTTGGCAAAGGCTAAAGTACGGCGCTAAAGGAGAAAACCTTGACAAAAAACCCTAATCTAAGGTGGAACAGCATATGCCGAAACATGAATGGCTGATAGGTTAATCAGCCCAAAATATGCGGACTCTGGATACCAGGCACCCTCCAGTTTCATTTAGCCTTCCTGTAGTAAAGCTGGGTGACCTACAGGTGATTTGCAATTCCGAGCAACTCGTAAGAGTAAAATCAAACGGAATACGGGGCAGGAGTAGGAATATACGGGAGTGGGACAACCCTCTCGAGGTCCTTGAGCTCCAATGCTACCGTCTTTCTAGCGGAACTACATGCTGTAGTAAACATCTAGGAGGTAGAGCAATAAGCCCGAATAGTATGTATCACGTACCGGGAGGCAGTATCGTCAGGTTCATTAAGAACCTGAATATTGACTGGACGGATAATTAAGCAGGGGCCAGCACAATAGATCTTTTAGGTCGCAGTGCGAAGTGGCTGATCGCCCGCATGGCCCCCCATAATAATAATAATACATATATGGAAAAAAAACTTATCACGAAACTTATAAAGGTAACACTTGTAAAATAAACACTTAACTCACTTTAAGTAAACAAAAAATTATTTGACCGTGTATAGAAAAATCACTTAGTTCAGATAACGGCTGATATGAAATTATTTAACGGCTTTTTTACAATAGTATGCATATGAAAAAATCACTTAATAGCCAAAATTTGAATTAGTTTTAACAGAATACTTTTTGAAAAAAACACTTATTGTGACTTAAGTTATTTTTCCGCAACAATTATTTCCTTTAAATTTAAATATTTATTCACTTAAGTGTATTAAGTGATTTTTACAATTTTATTTTATTTTATATGTGAATATACAAAATTTAATAAATTTTAAAACTCAAATAAGTGTTTTTTCCAAAATAATAAAGTAATATAATGCAATTCAGTACAGTTAAGTGATTTTGTTTTAGAGGCATAACTCGGTCAAAAATTAAGCAAATACTTTCAAAATTGGCTTGGTTATAAATGATGCTAAAAGGAACAAATAGAAATAAAATTTGACAAAATCACTTAAATTAAGTGGTTATGTTGAATTGCCACAGATCTATTGCTTGCACCGCTACCCATGACTTAATTTGTCATAATTTGACGAATTATCCAAGTACTAGATTGGGTGGTTAAGAGTTATAAAGCCGTCCAGTGGCTATTAACAGGAAAAACTATCTGCATTGTTATTGGCGCCGTTCAAAAAGGCATAGGATTGGGAAACTTTTAAAGAAAACCGGAATTGAGTTAATAATTTTATTCGCAAAAGTATTTAACGCCAATCTTTCACCTAAAGTTTTGTGGAGAAACTTGCAGATATTCGGAGCAATTAAAACCACAGCCCCTTCCTGTTAATTTGAGCCGTCTAGTTTAAGTGATTTTTTTTTGCTTTTGTCTTTAATAAACCAACCGCTAGTCGTGTTATGCCAATTAACAGTATTATTGTATTTTTATTTTCAAAATGTTGCTCAAGAGACAGTCGCCAGAACGTTATCATCAATTCACTTGATGGCTGTTGGATCTGACGCGATTCCACTCCAAATTATCAACATGTTAAGTCCAACTAGAATTAATCATCTGACATATGTATAATTATTAAATTGTTGTTAGGCCCAGTTTTGCTTTCCGGACGTTTGGAAAGCAAAATTATGAAATCACAAATTACTCTTCATTTCTAGAAAAATAATTTAATTAATGAATTTCAATCTGGTTTCCAAGAGGGCTACAGTACCTGTACAGCTTTTTCCCATATGGTTGATAATTTAGCTGTAAATATTGAGATGGGTAAAATTTCTATACTAATAGGCCTTGACTTTGCCAAGGCCTTTGACCTACTACCGACCGAATATTTAATTCAAGGGCAGTATCCTTCATAAAGACTCTAATTCCTGAATGTAATTTATATTAATATTTTCAGACAATGTAGTACTTGATCTTCCCAGAAGGACAATTACACGATCGACAGCAATGGCTTCATGTGGTATCAACCTGATTACGACGATTGTAAAACAGGATACTCAAGGAATAACGGTATAATAAGGGCTGAAGATTGGTTTATATTGGTGACTTGGTTTTCATTTTAAATCCTTGAACATATTTATATTTCGATATTTTCGATAGAAAAACCGTTAAACATTTCAATGTAGCATTTAAATGTTAAACAAATGAACGGAAATAAACTAAAAGCTTCATAACCAATGTGCAAAAATTTAGATCCATCACAATTTTTAAACGGATTAACACTACAGTATTCGTTTCAATTACCACCCAAAACCGAAAAACAACGAAAAACCAAAACTTGCTTTATCTTTCAAATCACATACAAATTTTCATAAAGTTTTCCTAACCAACTAACATCCTTTAAGAAAAGCAACAACAAAATCTTTATCCAACTTTTTTTTTCTCCACTTTTTATTGTCTTTCGTTTCAGTTAACTTTCTTCACGAACTGTTTTTGTTTTTTTTTTGTGCCAATGAAGATGTTAAGATAAGACAAATCTATAAATGAACTAATGATAATCTTCAAAAAAAAAAAAAAAATCTTCTATTGAATACAAATGCCATCAAGAATTTTATTTTTGTTGTTGTTATCATACAACTACTCTGGGTTTATGTGTGTTGTCTTCGAAAAGAGAGTGGGTTTTCTTTTTCTTTGTGTAGGCTATGGTTCTTCTTCTATTTTGTGTAACTTCTTACGATTAATCCACTTTCATCTTTATTTCTTACAAATATATTTCATATCGAAAATAAATGGAGTGAATTTAATTTCATTAAATGTAGATTTACGTTTTTTATGTCAACAGATCAATTTGTTAGTCTCGATTCATTCGGATGGGACATGGGATGATATGCGGTGTTGCTCTGTGTCCGTCCATCTATATTCTAACTATGTTTCATTAATTTGGTGTGGCACAGAAATAATTTAACTTAACAATCATCTTTTTGAATTTAAAATTAAAATCTGAAAATTGTTTTTCCATTTCCCCCATATGAGTATGTGTATATATGTACTAGAAACGAACACTTTTATAAAATTTATATTTTATACGCGTATACACATACGTGTACATAAACAGACACACAATACAGAGAGTCCATACAAAGATTTACATTTCAAAATATAGATTTTTCAAACTACATAAAAAGAAAACAAAAAATAGAAAATGAGTTAGAAATGAAAATGAAATACAGAGGGTGGACGAAAGAAATAAACTTACGAAAAAAAAAAAAAATTACCCACCCGCAACCCCTTCTCACATCTCATATCTTATTCGGTCGGTACAAAATATTGTACTTTGTTGTACGTTATAGATTTTTTCATACAGAGCAAAATAAAATGAAAGGGTATATGGTATATGGTTTGGTCAATTCTTATCAACCATTTGAAATCGATAAACAAAATACCAAAAATTTAATGGTGTGTACGGAACAAAGAATACGTACACGGTCCATTGTGAATTCTTTGTTTGTTTCTACCACGGCCGTAATTATGTATACTGTACAAATAGTAGATCCCTTTAAGATTGAGAAATTTTCATGATTATACCGAATTTCGAAATATTTATCTGGTATCTGCCTTTAAAAGTCATCAGTCATATGATTATACTGGAAGTGTAAGATTAAAAATTGCGCCCACATAAAGCACGACCCTTAAACTCGCTGCTCGTGTTTTAGACATTGTACATGAAATTGCTTTGGTACATGGAATTTTTCAAGAGACTAACATGAGCTTAGGGGTCGAAACCAACAGCATTCGTTGACTTTCCGACTTCGTTTCGTTTCAAATTTCCTAAAAAATTCCAAAACTTTGAAAAACATATTGTCTTACTCACACATCTACCATCCCTTTGGCAAATCTTTCTCTCGCCTACACATCTCTGCCACTCACTCACTAGCACACTCCACCACTCAGTTGGTTAATCTATTCTAGAACATTTTGACCCAGCCTGGGTCTCCAAAGAAAACAATGTGCTAGAGATTTTCGTCACCCACTCCCACCAACGTGCAACCACCGCTACCAAACTCTCTTATTGTCGATGGGAGACCAGGGGCTATTTACTACTACAACCGCAAGTGGATAGCAGTGAGTATAGTAGAGGAGAAAAGTGAGTGATAACGAGCACCCACTTGACTTATTATTATTATATATATATATATATATATATATATATATATATATATATATATATATATATATATATATATATATATATATATATATATATATATATATATATATATATATATATATATATTTAGATTATTTGACTAAATTATCTGAAAGTTAATCTCTGATACAATTTTGAGTTTGCATACTTACCATGTGAGACTTTCAGTAAGGAATATAACAGAAATATAACCGAACCAGTCGCGAATTGTCATTGTGAAAATATTGTGTTTCAGTTCCCAGTGAAATTATTTCCGAACAAAGCTGCAAATGGAACCGCAATTGATCGCTGATTTAACATTAAGGGTTCGTGAACGAAGATATCAACACCTACAAAGATATTAAGGCATTCCAGATCGAAGATCCAAATTTAAACCCAGCACAAACATTTCAATATTTGAAGGGATTTTTGAGGGATGAAGCCGCTAACCTTTTAAAACATCCTCCTATTTCCGATGCAAATTATATTGAAGTGCTAAGTAAATTGAAGAACTGGTACGATAGGAAACGGTACGCCGTACAGTCATTCATCACAAGTTTTATTTTTCTACCATTGATCAATTCAATATCGCAGCTTATTGGGGAAGGGAATGGACATCAGTGAGCTAAAGGCTATCGGACCTGAAGCAGAATCTAGAGATTCGTGGCTAGTTTTTTATTGATTCAAAAATTAGATTTTTGTTTTTTTTTAAACATCTTTATTGATATGGCTACTACAATCTTAAACATTATTAATTCATTAGTAAGGTTGACATTAGTACTTATGAGATAAGCATAAACTTGTGTGGGTCTGCTGGACCAGTATCCAGTTCCCTTAAACGGTGGTTTGGCATCTATTGGAGGGGAGACCAAAGTTGAGTAGATTAATTTACCAGCCCCATAACCTTCCAGTAGGGTGCGCATCACGTAAGCTGTTCTGGTCATGTATTTGGCAGCTGCGTGATGGGTACAATTGTGTAAGAGGTAATCTGTGCAACCACTGGTAACTAAGGCCATTTGGCACATTTTTGGCCATTTGGCATAGGCTAAAGTACGGCGCTAAAGAAGAAAACCTTGACAAAAAACCCTAATCTAAGGTGGAACAGCATATGCCGAAAGATGAATGGTTGATGGGTTAATCAGTCCAAAATTAGTCGAATAGTATGTATCACATACCGCTTGGCAGCATTATCAAGTTCATTACGAACTTGAATATTGACTGGACGGATAATTAAGCAGGGCCCAGCACAATAGGTCTTTTAGGTCGCAGTGCGAGGTGGCTGATCGCCCACATGTCCCTTCTATAATAATAATAATAGGTGACAAAACGAGAGACAAATATACTACCGAAACATCGAATATAAAATTTCGAACCTGGCAATCACCAAGCGATTTTGTGATCAAAAGATACTCTTTAGTCAGTGAAAGGCTACTGTCGAAAAATAGTTGCCCAAATGCAATCAATCCCTAAAATATTTACCAATCAAATACCATCCCATATTTACCAAGCACCCTACAAAGAGTGGAATGTTGAGAACAAAGTTAGAGAAGATCAAAAATCTATCTTTGCTTACAACAATTAGCGTCTAGTGTCTTCGTATCGAAACATTAAGCGTTAAGTGTCTTCGTATCGAAACATTTTAAATCCAACTTCACATTTCAGATTATATGCAGTACGATCTAGATCTGCGAAGAGCTTTTTAGAACCCCTACCACGAAATTAGAAGACATTCAGTACATAGTGAAGTAACCATTTAAACCATAATCAAATCCATTAAAAGAAATAATTAGTATCGCTATCAAGCGATTACACGGGATTGAGAGGAAATTTATTCCTAATTTGAAGGAGCAAGGGTAGAATTGGATCCATTAGAACATCCTTTATATTATTTGTACCAACCACATCACGAAATTTGAAAAGAAATTTGCACAAACAAAGTATTTAGGGCAGCTGAAAAATTATAACGGCGTTCGCCGATTTCAACGCCTAGTGTGGTGCCAAATACTGACCACACCAATAAGTCATTTTGAATGGAAGACATTAACATATCGCATGTCCACAGCGCTATATTGGGCAAAAAGGCTCATCTACCAAATTTCCGAAGAAAATTACAACCAATATTCGGATGCATACAACCAATATTCGGAAGTAATTCAAAGAGACACAAAGATAAATGATTTATTAACTGAAACACATTCAATATGAAGCAATCAAATTAACAGAACAACTTTCATCTACAAAGAGATATTCTGATCTCAGGATCCATTCAACCAGTTATCGAAATGGTCCCAAGTAAATATTAGTAAATAGACGAATTAGAAGAAGCTAGTCGGATTTTTTATCCTTTGGGTTTATTATCTTGTTACATAATAGCAATTAAAAGTTTCTGTCAAATGATGTGGCTGCTAGGTTTGCAATGGGACGACAAATTACCAACCAAAATTTAGATTCAATTACAAACCATCAGTAAACGTAGCAAAATGTGTACAAAATGTTAGTACATTTCAAAACTAGGTTCATTAATTAATTTCTACAACGGAAATGGCTACAAACGATGAAATTGTGGTACTGGGAGTTGATGCTAATGCGCATCACACTATCTGGGGAAGCACGGACATTAATGAAAGAGGTGAGTCACTTTTTGATTATTTGATGAGTACTAACCTTTCAGTGTGTAATATTGGGCGGGAACCCATATTTATGACTAGTAACAAGCAAGAGGTTCTAGACGTGATCCTTGCCTCAAATAATATTCTTCATATGGTTAAAAATTGGAGGGTGGATAAGGAACGCTCCTTTTCTGATCATCGATATTTAACCTATAGCCTCGATATTCACCCTGCTACCCGGTAAGCCTTCAGGAAAACTAGAAGTTACCGTCGAGGGCTATGGAGCCCCCGACGACCGTTGGGGAGCTGCAGGACATGGTGGCTAGCGTTACTAGCGCATGCAACCGATCCTTTCGTGCTGCCTGCCCACTGGCTAAGCCTAGAGGTAGGCAAAAACCAGTATGGTGGTCCAGAGAACTGGGAACCTATCGTAAGGCTTGTAGGACAGCCTTTAATAGAGCCAAAAATACGAGGGAGGCTCAGGATTGGGACTCTTATAAGGAGAAACTTGGAATTTATAAGAAAGAATTAAGAAAGGCACAAAGAAGTTCTTGGAGAATCTTCTGTTAGAAAATGGAAGGGGTATCCGAAACCTCCCGCCTTAGGAAGATTCTTTCCAAAAGTACAGCTAGTCCCAGTTTTTTTGATAAAACCGGACGGATCTTGGACAGCTTCTAGTAGAGAATCTCTGGAGTTTCTCTTCGAGACACACTTCTGGGAGCTTTAAAGACGTGTAGGTGCGACGCAATCATCAGGAATCACTGTCAGTATTCACAGAGGATATCGTAACCAGGAAACGGATCCTATGGGCACTGAGGGGTTTTAAACCATTTAAATCGGCTGGCCCGGGTCAAATTATACTAGCGAAACTTCAAAACAACTCAGTAATTATTCTTCCCTACCTGGAAGCTATATTCAAAGGGTGTTTGAAGCTGGGCTATATTCCTAGGTACTGGACGGAGGTCAATGTGGTGTTTATACCGAAAGCGGGTAAAAGCTCACATGTCTTTCCTAAGGACCTAAGACCAATAACTCTCTCATCCTTTCTTTTGAAAACCTTGGAAAGGCTGCTGGATGTATACATCAGAGATAAAATAGGTGCCAGGCAGTGAGCATCGTCTCAGCATGGGTACACAAAGGGTAGATCTGTGGACACTGCTCTGCACGCCATGGTGTGTACGATTGAGAAATCGATTAATTCGAAGGAATTCTGTTTGATGGCCTTCCTGGATATAGAGGGCGCCTTTAATAATGTGAAAGCGGAGGCAATCAAGGAGGGATTGTCATTTTTAGAGGTGGACATTCCTCTGATAGGGTTAATCAATTATATGCTGGAAAGCAGGATTGTTAGCTCGAAGTTAGGGGACTCCACCATCAAAAGGCGAGTACCTAGGGGAACCCCGCGGGGGGTTTTGTCCCCTCTTCTCTGGAATATAGTGGTAAACGGGTTACTACTAGAATTGGAGAGAGAGGGTATTGAAGTTATCGCTTACGCAGATGACGTAGCATTAGCTGTTACCGGGAAATTCTTGGCACCATTGTAGACGTAATGCAGAATGCGCTTACTATCGTTACGAAATGGGCTGGCAAATGTGGAGTTGGTATTAATCCGTCCAAGACAGAGCTGGTACTCTTCACTAAGAAATACAAAATCCCGGTAGTTGTCCCTCCTACTTTAAATGGCACGAGACTTGCTTTTACTGATAGAACTAGAAATCTGGGCATTATCTTGGACAGTAAGCTTAGTTGGAAGCCCAACATTTTGGAGAGAATAAACAAAGCTACTATAGCTTTGTACTCCTGTAGGAACGCCATTGGTCATAGATGGGTGAGTGCAAAGAACGGCCTGTATGCTTGTTAGCGGGGCATTGAGGTCGACACCGACAAGTGCCTTAGAGGTTATGTTGCACCTTGTTCCGGTCGACATTTTTGGCAAACAGATGGCGGCAAATACGGCTGTACGACTTGCAGCCGTCTCTCAGTGGAGGTGTCTTAGTATAGGACACTCTACTATTGTTCGATCGTTGAAGGATGAGCTGGCGAATCTTGACTACATTAAACCTACTCTACGCTTCGAGAAGCGATTTCGAACCTCCTTCTCTTCAAGGGAATCCTGGTTATCGGAAACTGAAGCGTTGCAATTCTTTACAGATGGCTCCAAGCTAGACGGTAAAGTGTTAGCTGGAGTATTCTGTGACAAATTAAATGTAAACATTTTTATTCGTCTCCCTGATTACTGCAGCGTGTACCAAGCTGAAGTCGTAGCGATTGAGGAGGTCATGACGTGGTTGAAGCATAATGTGTTATCCTCAGACGATATTACAATCTATGTGGACAGTCAAGCGGCGATCCGGTCGTTAGAATCAGTGTCTTTGGCGTCACGGGTGGCGTTGAGTTGTCACTCATCTCTAAATGAGATGGGTGAGCATTTCAGTATCGAGGTAATCTGGGTCCCAGGTCATTCGGGCGTCATGGGGAACTGCAGGTTGGATGAACTTGCTAGGCATGGTACGACTCTCCAGCTGCACCCGGAAAGGGCAAGTCTGGGGAGGCCTATCACAGCGCTGAGACAAGCACTTGGGAAGCAGGCGCTATCCTCAGCGGGGGAAAGGTGGTCGAATACCCTCACCTGTAGAGTTGCAAGACAAGTTTGGCCAAAGCTGGACATGAATTAAGAACGGTCGTAGGAATTCTCACGGTACACTGCCTTTTTGGAGAACATGCAAGAAGGCAGGGTCTGGAGGCAAATGACTTCTGCAGAATCTGCTTGGACGAATCGGAGGAAGTGACGTTGGTCCACTTCCTTTGCTCGTGTCCAGCATTGGCACTCAGAAGGCACAAGCACTTGGGTAAGTTCAGGATGGACTGCCTCTCGGATCTCGATAACAGTAAAGTGCGGGACGTCTTACGCTACTAAAGTAGCTCGAAATGGTTCCAATAGGGGTAAAAGGGGAGATATTCTGTGGTATCACAATGGACCGTCACCGGTCTAAGTGTGCATAAGCAGCCACTCCAACCTAACCTAACCTAACCTAATGTCATGGTCTAGAATAACAAAAAAAAAATACTGAACAGAGCTCAATTTTTACTACGAAGTTTTCTATGAGTTTTACTCAGGATTTTTTGATCCAGGTTCAGTTTTTTTGAGTCAATAGAATGTAACATAAAATTTATTTACAAGTTATCATATTTCTCGGCTTCCGAATTGCTAGATTATCGAATATTTGCTCCTAAGAGTATTGTGTATATAGATATAGATATTATGCGAGATTTTTCGATGTTACACATGTTTGGCTTGGTTTGAATTAAGCGTATCAATGAATTAGGTGAGGACTTCCTGTTATTTCTAGAAAAAGATGTTTTCGAAAAGCAAAAGCTTTTCATAATTCTCAAATTTTAAAATATCGTAATTTGAGATTATTCGAGTCTAACCGAGTTTCTCGATATTAGTCCATTACCCTAAATTTGCATAGAGCTCTAATTACCTAACGTTTCATTTGTTTATTGTTGTACTTTTTTCGAGATTATTTAAGATTTTCGATGTTATTGCAGTTAAGCTTGAAATTCGAGATTTTTAGAATTTTGGATTAATGTAGATTTCCGGAATTATTCAATCAGTGTTGACATCGAAGCTATTCAAAATTTGATTTCGTGATTTTTAAAGATTATTTTACAGTTACAGAGTTTACTCATATTTTTACGCACGAAAAATGTATGTTGCCCAAAAGTTGTTGAAAATAGTGTACCCACTGTTCCACGAAAATTTAAGAATGGTGATTTAGTGCTAATAAAACGGTAACTGGAAGTAGCAAAAAGCTGGTAAACAGATTCTGACAGAGAACTATATAGATATTTATGCTTTTATGCTATATATAAAATAAATAGTCCTATTTATAGCAATTAATCTATTGAAATGTTAGAAGATGATGTTATATTGTAAAATAATCAAAATTTGTTTTAATGCGAATTCATTTTTTGTACGGGAAAAGCTTCCTCAGTTACATTGACCAACCAGTGCACCTAAATATAGACATTTAAGCCGAGTGCATTAGCCACACTTTGTTCAGTCGGGATGCGGGAAAATTTTTTGATTGAGTTTGATTGAGTTGGCTACTTATGGAGCCTGGTGAATTTTTCTCCGAAAGTCCAAATACTTCGCTGTAAATATTCAGTTATATATAGTAACAAATTTTCCTGTTAGAATTAACTAGATAATCGTGTCTAAATTACAGTAAAAGCTGTAGAAACAATGGACGTGGCTAAAAATAGCGAAAAGCTATATTTCCAGTCATGCAAACTGAGCTGCCCAGCTATAATGTGGAGTGAAATGAAAAGACAACGCCTAAAGCAGAACTGTTATATTACCTTGTTGTTGAATTCCTTGTTGTTAGAATGTTCTAATAATTGTTGGGAAACCTCGAGTAGTCGAGTACGATCCTGACTTTATTATTATATTAGATGAAGAATATGCCAGCACTCAAAGCCCTGTTTTGAATTTCGATTTATCTTGTTTTCCTTAATTCTTATTCATATGAGCTATTGTTCTCTATTGTTCTTGCAAATGTTTGTATTTGCTTCTTCTTTTCCTAATTCTGGTAATCATGTTATTGGAAAAACTGATCGATCAACCGGACTTTTTATTTCTACGAAAGCGAACTGTAAAAAATTAAAAGGCGTTCAAGATCTCTAAATGCAGTTAAACGCACAAGTGTAGCAGATACATAAAACCTGTTAAATTATTCAAAGTAGATCAATATTTAAAACGTACTTCGGGTACAACAATGTCTCTTTTAAATATAGATACTGCTTTCAACATCATCCCAGATTTCGATGGTAGTTCCGATCGTCTCCTTAAATTTCTGCTATGTTGTGATATGATATACTAGTATGACGAATTAATACATACCGAACATGGAAAATTCCTTAAACTAGTTAAAACTAACAATAATCATAATAGGAAATATATTCAATTACAATTAGATATTCTAAAGCTTGCATCTTTTTTCTTTTGGATTGATGCCGGAGCCGATTTAAGCATAATTAAGCGAAATTTCTCAAATAACGACACACTTTGTTATACTGAACAAAAATGTAAGGTAAAATGTATAACTTCTGATTTAATCGAGACAATCGCAAGTTGTGAAGCTCACAATAGTTTACCGGATTCATTGACATTAAAGCACTTCAGAAAGTTTCCACTTCGTTTCCTATCTCATGTGCAGGTATTATAGGTAAAGATTTTTTATCTAAACAGAAATGTAAAATTGATTTCAGCTTAAACTAACATCCAATTCGTATGTTTTAATTCCACCTCGTTCGGCAAAGACTTCCACTATTTATTTAAATATTAAAACCGAAATCTTGTCTGGCATATATCGCAAATTCGATTATCACAAAACAATTTGGTTACAATAAGTTTGATAAATACTAATGATTTCGAGGTTGAAATTGAAAATTTAGCATTGCCCTCAGATAAGTTGAACGAATATGAACAGATTAACCATAAGTTATGGTCGAATAAAATTAAAAACCGGTTAGAACCTATCAAATCATCATTGCGAATTGATCATCTTAATCAGGAAGGGAGAAATTCCATCCTAAATTTATGTAGAAAATTCAATGAAATTCTCCCTTCTATGCCACAATCAATGATTTCTTTCCACTTCCTAATATTTCAGAGATTCTAGACCATCTTGGGAAATTTAAATATTTTACCACGATTGACCTTGCTAATGGATATCATCAAATACTTTTAGATCCCAAAGATAAGGAAACAGTATTTAACACACATTTAGGACATTTTCAGTTTAAACGAATGCCTTTTGGATTAAAGAGCGCACCAGCGACTTTCCAAAGATTGTCGAACAATGTCCTAAGTGGATTAAATGAAATCAAGTGCCTAGTCTATCTCGACGATATAATAGTCACGGGCTACAACCTTAAGGAACACGAAAATAAATTAGAATTTGTTTTCAATTGCTTCAAAAGTGCCAGTTTTTATCAAAGGAGATCATATATTTATTTGAGACATACGGTAACAGAAGAAGGAATCAACCAGATTTGAATAAACTTACAGCTGTCAGAGATTATCCTCAAGCAACTAACCAAAAGGAGATGAAATCATTTTTAGGTCTCGCAGGATACTGTCGTCGCTTTATAAATATATTTTCTGAAATTTCTAAATCCCTAATTTAAATTTTATTTTTAAAAAAATAGACAACCGTTTATTAACTGTTGTCCCTTTTTTAAACCGTTTAGAAAACTAAAAAAATGTTTGATAAATCCTCCATAAGTGCCATTCTCTCCCAAAAGAAAAATGAGGTTGACTTACCAATAGCGTATGCCAGTCGAGTCCTCAATAATGCAGAATTAAATTATCCAACAATATAAAAGGGGTTATTGGCGATGGTATGGGCATGAGAACATTTTCGCCCATATGTTTATGGTCGTCATTTTAAGATAATTACACATCATAAGGCGTTAATATATATGGTTAAGTCATCTGAAAAACCCCTCTTCTAGGCAATAGAAGAATTTCACTCAAAACCTTTAGGCGGTCATCAAGGAGTAATTGGAACAACCCAGCGCATGAGAAACTATTATTTTTTCAAAAATTTCTATTCACGTATAAGAAAAGTCATTACGTCACGTGAGTTATGTCAAAGGAAAATGCAGTAAACTCAATTAAATGCTAATGCACATTACTTCTACTTCGTCTCAAGGATTCGAAAAACTGTTCTTGGATATAGTTGGTCCTCCTCGAACAAATATATCCTTACGATACAAGACGACCTGATAAAATTTTCTCTGGCCGAAACAATAGCTGGAGTATTCGTCTAACGAGTAATTTGCGTGTTTGGAACCCCTCAACAAATATTTTCCAATTAAGGAGCCAATTTTTTGAGCGAGCTATTTACGAACGTATGTAAAATTTTAAAAATTAAAAAAATTGTGTACTACCGCATATTATCCACAAACTAATGGGGCTTTGGAGCGGTCACATAGAACGCGGACTGAAAATACTTAAGAATATACTTAAAAAAAGTATTGACGAATCTACTGCGCCAGGCATACAAGAGCACGATTTAACTGCCTTCTACGCTAGGTCCGCTGGGTACGCAAGTTATGCGTTTGTTCCAGAAATTTAAATCATCTTTAGAAGAGAATAATTCTTCCAACATTCATTTTATAAGCCAGTTCGATAACGCCTCTGTTTGCTCCAGTTTACAACACATTCTCACACCAACTAAGTCTGAAGCTTTGTCAGCACATTATTTTGTCGACTTGGAGAATTGGACGTATAAATCTGTCAGTTTTATTTCCACTACCTAATAACTAGTTTTATCACAAGGGCCGTATATTAATGTTGCAGTTTTTTTCTCCAATGAACCGGAATTTGAAGGTCGTTCTTCAAAATAATATTGAAGGGGTCAACATTGCTGAAACCCTGGCTAAAGTAGAAGATCTCTTCTCAAATAAAAACAAAATTAGAACTTAATTTATTTTAATAAAAATTTTTTTATGAAAAAAAAAGAAAAAAAGTATTTTATTTTATTTTGTTTTGTATCTTCATATGGAAGAGACAGTAGTTCATTGGTTGAATACGTGTGTCCCCAAGTGCTATTTTGTCAACGTTGAGCGGCGTGAAAATGTTACATTGGTAGTTGGCTGAACTCAGACGACAATGTATGTGAGTGATACATAAGCATCACATTACAATCTTAAATTCCTTAATCAAATTGTTGTCGCTGATTTCATTAAAATTTGCTAATAGTAAGTAATCACACACTACATAAAAACAATTAATTTACAGAACTAACGAATAACATTTAATATTTAAAGTTACCCATTATTAATGGGGCAAGAAAATCTAGCTAAAGCGATAGTGTTAAGAGCAAATCAGCACATGTAGGTTCTTTTACTTGATATTAATCGCTTATTTTAGATTTTTATTTTGCTTTTATGCCATTTTCTAATTCATTTAGGCTTTATGGTTTGATCCGAAAGCAGTTGTCGGAAATGAACACCACAGTTATTTAAACAAAAATACCTCAACAGGGTGGGCCAAATAATTTTTTTTTTTTTTTAAATGCAATAAAACAAAAAGTTCTCAATATTTTTTCAAATTTATTTTTTCATTGTAAAGAACAATCCTTCCGATTAATTATGGAATACTATTTCATTCATATGACTGCCTCGGCTGGCCTTGACGTACCCCATACGGTCGGTCCAATTTTTGAGCACATTTTCGATGGTATGCGGCATTATGTCTTCAATGGCAATGCGAATATTGTTCTTGAGAGCGTCAATCGTTGCTGGTTTATCGGCGTAACACTTATCTTTGACGGCACCCCAAAGAAAATAGTCCAACGGCGTCAAACCACAGCTCCGAGACGGCCAAATCACATTAGCATTTCGGCTGATGATTCGATCTTCGAGGACAGTGCGCAAAAGATGAATTGAAAAGTGTGCTGTGTGGCACGGAGCGCCGTCTTGTTGAAATCAAATGTTGCCTATGTTCTCCTCTTCAAGTGCCGGGAACAAAAAATCTTTTATCATGGCGCGGTAGCGCTAACCATTGACAGTAACGGCGACTCCTTGCTCATTTTCAAAGAAAAATGGCCCAATGATGCCACCAAAATGCGGACCAAAATTCGCACCAAACAGTCACTCGTTGAGGATGCATCGACTTCTCTACGATCACGTGCGGGTTCTCCGTACCCTAAATGCGATAATTCTGCTTGTTTACATAGCCGCCAAGATGGAAATGCGCCTCATCCTAAAAAATGATTTTTTTGCCAAAATCGACATCTTCTTCAAGTCGATCGCAAGCCCACTTGTTTAAGCGAATACACAACCATTTTCGTTCAGCGGAAGGATAAAACTAACCTTCTGTCAAATCAAAAGTGACATAGCCTTTACCATACTCAAAATAACCGCTAGTTCAAAAAAAAAAAATGGTTAGATGGCCCACCCTATATAGTTGGATTAGCCGAATAAGCAGACATTTTAGCTAGATTTCAAACTGATGAGTCCGTAAGTTCAGTTATTTAAACGAAATATCTGTAGTTGTGATTTTCAAATAAGCAGATATTTTAACTTAATTTTCAGCTGATAATCAGCTGATATCTGTAAGTTCAGTTATTTTACATCAGAATATCTCTTGTTGGGGTAGCCGAAAAAGCAGAAGTTTCAGCTAGATTTTAGGTAGGCAAGTCTGCATGTTTCGATATTTTAACCAGAATTTTAACTGTAATTCGATATTTCCGCTAGTTACTCGGTAAATTTAACTAATACAAACTTAATTATTACCGCTGTAAAATCAGGTGAAATAATTAGATAAATAGTTAGATTATCGGATTTATTGAAATTCTCTTCCCCCTCAAAATATATAACTAGATTAACCAGTTTGTAATTCTTAATTAGATGGTTTACTGGAAATTCTAGTAATCCGGATCTAGTGAGAACAGTTATAGAAACTCCCAGCTCATATACATACTTGTACAGTTTAAAAGAATAAAAATCCATTTGGACTTTACACAAAAAATGATTGTAGATAAAGCAAAGCCAAACAACAGCCAAAAAAAAATGGAATGGTGCCTTTTATTCTGATGATTAAAATAATTATGTTTGATGATGATAAAAAAATAAAATAAGAAAAAATTACGAAGAATTATAATGAAAAACTGAAAACTAGTATATGTATGTGTTGTGTGTGGGTGAAAATTTTTACTTTTCTTTATGGCATGAACAAAAAACATCTAATTTCATATAAATTCATACATGAAATATTGGTAAATGGAATCATAGCATTGCTTAGGGCATTTTTGTTTTGTTATGCTTTGTTTTTAGAAAGTTCTAGGAAAAATATTTTCGAATATGTAGATATATTCCAAATACTACAACGAATGATACATAATGTTGGTATGACCATATATAGCAGTTTATATAGATATTATAATTATAGTCAAATTTCACCCCCTGTATCCTCCTATGTGCGTCTAAGTGTTTGTAAGTTTGTTGGTATATAAACGAATATATGCGGAATATTCCGGTATGGTAATTGTTAGAAACCCTTCCCTTCATCATCAGCATTATCATCACCAACATTACTTTCTTCTTGTATGTACATACTGATACTACGAATGGTAAATTTTATTTTTATTTTTTATGTTGATAGTTTTTTTTTATTCACTCAACCCCCCAAATTTTTGCAAAATAAATTTCAACAAAAGTTTAGTTTAGTTTTTTTGAAGGTTATTTAGAACTTTTATTATTGTTGGTCTTATATTATATATTGGAAAAATTTTGTGTATTTTCCTCTTCGTAAAGATTATCTTGTTGTAATTATGATTCAGAGTGTAATGATGTTGAGTTTTTTGGGAAATGTGTAAAGGGGGAGACGATCGAAATTAAAACAACCGGAATATTTGTGTTAGAAATTATAACTTGCTAAGGAGACACAGAATTTTATTTCGAAAACAATGAAAAAGCTTTGGGAAAAATGTTAGGAAATATGTACAAAGTCTGCAACAGTTCCATAAGTATCCATAAGTTTGTTTGCCGAGAATAGATGAAATGTCAGTAAATATCAAGACTAATGAATTGCTTAGAATATAAAGCACATTAACAAAGGTTAAAAAAAATATGTGTCCATAGCTTTAAATCCATATTTTCGAAATCAAATTCAACCTTCCAACTAAATAAGAGACAAAGTGAATTTTGAAATATATTAGGCACGATTTATGTTAAGTTTGATTTTCAGGGGTAAGAACTTGGATTCAAAAAATTAGAATTTGAATCGGTCGTTCTATATAGCGTTTCGACGCTATACGAAACTTGGAACTGGAATCGGTTAAATTAAAATTTTCAAAATTTGAAAATAGTCCAGAATTGAATAAAACTAATTAAACTTAAAAATTCAGTTTAAATTGGAATTAACTTTCGAATTTAGTTGTTTCAAAAGTTTCAAAATTTTGTTAGCTACAGAAAAGGGTCAACGATTTATTCGATGCTTAATGTTATATAAGACAAAGAACCACAGTTCGTAATTTATTTAAATATGAATATGTGTCACTTTATGTGCTGTATACCCAAAAACACAGCCTATACAACTTACTTCTTATTCAAAAGATTGAAAGTTCAAAACTTTAAGTTGTAATGAATTATATATAGAAAATATCTTTAAACTCGAATGTCCGTTTCTTGTACTAAATACAACACTGTATTTACATCATCAATTTTTTAGTTACCTCATCCCCAATAAATTCTTTTTGAAACGTCCATAGAATAAAATTCTTACCAGATGTTTCATCTTCTCATGCTTTTCACTTTGCTTTTATTTTTTATTTTTTCTTAAAATTTTAAAAGCAGATCTAGCTACCCCTTTCATTTTCATATATATATATATATGCTGTTATATATTTATACATACATATATTCGTATATACATATGTATATAGACTTTTTTCATTTTTGCTACAAACACAACATTAAAATATTTTTAGCCAATTCACAAAAGCTTTACCCCTTTCCATCCATAAATATATACATATACATATATTCGTATATATTTATATACAATCACCACCGACCGGTTAGATGGTAAAATATAGAAAATTTTACGAAAACCGACACCCAACCAACCTCCACACTATTTTCAAACCAACCCTTTTTCAGTTTTTTTATTTTTTTTTTTTAAATAACGAAAATAAAATTCATTTTCTTGTCCTCTTAGTTCCATCTCGAATCAAGCCAGATACTTTCTCTTCTTTTGGAAAATTCACTTTATTTATATTTGTTGTTGTGAATGTATATACAATCAGTCCAACCATCAAACCACCCGCAGCCACCCACTGGATGAAAATAAAAAGAATAAATTTTACCACCATCCCTTCTCTCATATTTGATCAATTTTCGTTTGTTTTTTATTTTTTATTTTTTAAATTTTCATTTCTCTTATCCTTAGAAAGCAAAAGAAAAACAGAGAATACAAATGGACGAAAGACCGTCGACGAAAGTAAATTATGCGTGTCACCCTTTCACTTTAAAAAAAAAAATAAAAATAAATAAAATCTACGCATAGAACAGGATTATTTCTAATTGAGGGTGGTTGTATTTCTTCTTCTTTATTTTTTTTATATAACGAAGGATTTATATTTCGCATATATGGGGGGGGGAGGGGAACGTACAAGAAGGCTGAGAGGCTTTCTGTTTTATTTTCTGGTCCATAGTTTGGTTCATTATACAGAATTTTTTCGAATTTTGAATTCTTTTTCTATGTTACACTTTTTTTTTTTATTCTTTAGCACACACAACCAACAACAAATGCTAAAAGCTTAAAGCTACAAAATATTTTTTTTTTTTTTTTTAATTTTTCTATTTGTGATGTTATTATGGTTTGGAAAATGAAAGTAAAATAAAAAATAAAAAAATTGAAGAGACTGTTTGTTGTGTTATACTTATGTTAAAAACGAACCAAAACACACTGGTTAGATTGGATACTTTGTCCGTGAATAGAAGAAAATCTAGTATGTGTTAGCGCGCTACTTTGAATTATTTGTATGTGTTTGTAAGTATGGGTATATGTATTCTATTTTTTGTTGGAAGTGTACATGTATTATATGTATGCGTATATACATTTGTATTTGTGTCCGTTTTATTATTTTTGCTTGGCCAGAGCAAAATATAAAAAAATTTCCATTTTTTTCGTGTATTTGTATTATTTTCTAAAATGCCAGCAAACAGGACATAAGGAAAATTGAAAAGAAAAGGAGATACAAAAAAAATGAATTGAAAATTTTCACTCGTTTGGACAATCGAATTTTTCGTTTCTTTTTTTTATTGTATATGTTTGGTGGCATTATATTTGGAGCTGACTGAAGTTTGTAAAAATCAATAATAATCATTTGTGATGAAAGTGATTTGTATTTGTTGGCCCCGGTGGGGATTTGTGTTTTCATATAGAATGACATAAGTAATACAAATTATTTAGTGATTGATGGATTAAATGTTTTCGTGTGTATAAGATAATTGTGTTAATTGTACTATGTTTTGAGGCAATAAATGAATTTATTGAGCGTATAATGAATAAATGGTTTACTAAAATTTTATCTGTTACAAATCAAAGATATTGAGATAGTATATTGTATGTATATTGTGAAAGTTCAAAGTATGTACAATGCAATTTTCGTGTGTTCATTTTGGCTGCTTCCTGCTTTGGTGCAGGCAGGATTTAAAATAATGAAAAAAAGGAATTTTAGTTGTTCCTGAGGTAAATATCTGATTTATCAAATTGATACGTAATTAAGCGAGTTCAATGTGAATAATTAAATGGGAATTAAATCTCGAAATACTAGTATGGCACAGTTCTCTGGTGATCTTACTGAGTTGCTAAGTTTCGAAAATTTATTTATGGAGACGGCTCATTAAAATAAACAATTTTACCCAAAAGACTTGGGGAAAAAGTTAACCAAACTGTAAAATACAAAATTTCTATCGATCGAATAAACAATTTGAATGTCAAAATAATATTCATTTGTAAGAAATGGTATAGATACAATTTTTATTTTAATTAATCTGCTACTGAAAAAAATTGCAACAAAGTAAAACGTTGTATTATTTTCATTTGTGGTTGAATTTTATTGATGAAACAGTCAAAATAGTAGTAAACACATTAAAATTTTAGAATGAATTCACTTTTGTTCGATATGGCCTCATTTTGACTTAATTATGGCCTTAGGTCAGTCGGAAAAGGCATTGCACGCTGTACGAATGTGAGCCTCCGGAATGCATTGCCATTCCCGGCGAATAGTTTGCTTAAGATGATCGACACTTTGGTATTTTTTAGTGCCAACCTTGCTTTTTAAAATGCCTATAAATAAAGTGGGGAACGTTGTTTTTCAACCATTCTTGGTTGACGCGTGTTTTATGAGACGGTGCAGAATCCTGCATACAGCTTCCAAAATAATTTCACGATAAACAGTTGTGACTATCTTCACGCCCACGGTTCAAAAATACAAGTGGAGGCAACGCCAGTGCTTGTGCCTGCTTTCTGGTAAAATAAACTCGATCATTTTATTTGTTTATAAGTTGCTCAATGTGGAATGGAGTCTCATCAAAGAAGACGATGTTTTCGGCAACAGACCATACTGACGTGCAAACAAAGCAATCCCAATGCTCTATCCAGTCTATTTTTTATTGTTCAGGAGTAAGCTCGTGTGCTTTTTGGAACTTTAAAGGCTTCAATCCAAGCTCATTTTTCAGAATGTTTTGAATCCTTTCTCTGGATATGTTCAGCTCAGCAGCCATTTTTTTTTCCACTTCGATGGAGATTTCGTACCATTTGACCCTTCAGTTTACGACTACTTCCTTTGCCAGTATCGTTGTAACAAAAAATGGTGCGCGACACAAACGATTTATATACAATGAGGTGGCTTAGCGCTCGAACAATTTGAACTTGTGACTTTCCTGCCAAATATAGGGCAATAACACTGTTGAGTTTCAATTCCGTGTTAGGAATTTATTATTTTCATTTTAACTTAGACGCAAATGTTTAACACACTAATAAACAATATAATGAACTGTCATTAGTATAATTTTGAACGCTCTGTCATGGTTGGTTTGACAGATATAGGTGTGAAGTTTGTTGCAATTTTTTTCAGCAGCTCTGGCGTGACATGTTCTAGCTTCGAAATTTTCGATACTGTGATTTGGTGGTTTGGCGTGTATTGGAGGGGGAGACCAAAGTTGAGTAGATTAATCTACCAGCTCCGTAACCTTTCAGTAGGGTGCGCATCACTTGATCTGTTCTAGTCATGTATTAGTTTGCTGTGTGATCGATACAGTTGTATAATGTGTAAATGAGGCCATTTGGCACATTGAGGCAATTTGGCACAGGCTAAAATACGGCGCTAAAGTAGAAATCCTGGACAAGAAACCCTAATCTAAGGTGGAACAGCATATGCCGATAGATGAATGGCTGCTAGGTTAATCAGTCCAAGTATGCGGACTTTGGATACCAGGCACCCCCAGTATTATTTAGCCTTCCTGATAAAAAAAATTACGCGAACTAAACTCATACGAAGGACCAACTACCGTCTTTCTAGCAGAACTACGAGCAATTAACCCAGATGGTATGTATTACGTACCGGCCGGCAGTATTATCAGGTTCATTAAGAGTCTGAATATTGATTGGACGGATAATTAAGCAAGGTCCAAGCAGAGAAGATATTTTAGGTCGCAGTGCGAGGTGGCTGAACGCCTACATGGGAATTCAATAATTTATTTATTTATTTTATCTATTGGGCAGCAAACAGGTAAAACCCAATTACATGCTGCCTCACAAATACTGCTTTGCTTACATAAAGAATGTATTCTTAAGAAAAATAATTATAATAATAATAATAATCATAAAAATAATAACAATAAAAAGGAAAAACGAATCCACAAATTAAAGAAAAATTAAGAAAAACATATTAATGTTTCGACTAAGGTCTGAAGATGCCTTACAATAACTACATATTGGTGTTGATACTGCTGCATAGCACAGCATAACACCTTGCTTTAAACTCCGACAGCGACAAGTTGAATAGGTCGAAGTCATTAAAGTAAATAGCATGGTTAAACCGGTTTAGACATGATGATACACCAGTTCTAACAAGGCTAGAGTATAGTAACGAGAGAGTTGAAGGAACTCCTGAAGTAGGTTCAATACCATTAGATAGGATGCCATTAAATTTTACAAATTGAGTTCGATTTCTCAGGTATGAGTGAAACCATTTAAGCAAAATTGGCGGTATATTATATGATTCAAGTTTGCACAACAAAATAGAGTGCGAAACTTTGTCAAAAGCTTTGGAAAAATCGGTGTATATGTAGTCGAGTTGCCCACCTTTGTCTATCATGATGCTAGCCGCAGTATCCACAAATTCAGCTAAATTGGTTAAGGTTGGACGCTTTTGTAAACTAGTTTCTCAAATAATTTTGCTAGGGAGTTTAGAATGGAAATTGTCCGGTAATTTTCTATGTCTGCTAAATCCCCACTTTTGTGTATTGGCAAGACAAACGATTCTTACCATTTAGACGGAAATCAAGACATGTTAATCGACAAATTAAACAAAAACGTGATCGGGAACACAAGAACAGCTTTGAGATCTTTTAGAAACAAATTAGGCAATTGGTTGGGGCCCGCACTTTTATTATTGTCCAATATATGCAATACGGTGAAAACCTCATCTTCAGAAATCATAGACGTCTTACCAACTGCATTACAAGGCATTAGGAACTGGTATATATACTGAACTGAAATGATCTGCAAAAAGCTTGCATATCTTTGATTGAATATTCTATGCTCTAGATTTAAGAAACATTGAACTGGGATACTCAGACTTAGTACTAAGTGATCTATGATGTTTGTTTCAACAAGGGATATATACAAGTTTCTACACTTTATTATTTCAGTTTTCACTTTATTCCTGTATTTTGAAAATATCAAATAATCAAATCGATTATTATTAGATTGAAAGCGTTTTCGATATTTATCTTTGGTTTTTATCAAGCGCACTAGATTGCTTGAGTACCATTTCGGGTAGCGGTCTTGTTTACTAGTAACATGGTCAGAATGACCGATCAAGGAGAATATTGTACTGTCAAATAATTCAACAGCATCTTCTGGAACCAAGCTCTGAAATAATAAAGACCAATCAATACCTCCTAATTCAACGGAAATATTTTGATAGTCTAGTTTATGGAAATTAATTCGCGAGAAAGAAGTGGAAGGTCGCTTTCGTAAAACAGATATATTAACCGATGCTATGATTGGAGGATGATAATTATCAACTCTAGTTAACAGGTAATCATATATTCTGATATTCAAATCATGCGCATCAATATTTGAAGGAACTAGATCCAAAATTCGATTCTGAACATTTTTCACATGGTTGAATTGTGCCAACAAAGTTAGTTCAAGAGTATCTATTAGGTAGGCCGCAGTGCGCCTTTCATATTTAGATGCAAATCTATTCAGGGGATTATTGTATTTCACTCTATTTGATGGTAGATTAAAATCTCCAAGTAGAATAAACTTGGTACCTGTTTATTAGATGTATTAACCACATCTGACAAATGGTCAAGGAATATTTTATAATCACGAAAAGAAATACCTATATTAAAATAAACAACACAAACAATCAATGAAGAACCAGTTCCAATGCTCATTTTGACCCACACATCATCTATAACATGGCAGTTGTTCAAACCAGCCAGTCTAACAGGTTCCAAATCTTTATGCATAGCAATAAGGGAAGCCACCTGCGTCCTTTTTCTCATGACAAACAAAGTTACGATCCTTTCTAAATACATGGTATGTTTCGTCGAAAACTTCCGCGGAATTGATTGCCTCATTCAACCATGTCTCAGTCAGGTGGATAACATCAAAGCTGCCAGCTCGCACAGCAGTACAGAACGATTTAAGCTTCGTCTTCAGACCCCTGGTATTTTGGTAATAAAACTGCATAATGAACACGCGAAAAAAAAGAAAAAATATGAAATAATCTAAAGAGAAAAAGAAAATGAAAATTAATTAACTATACTAATAATAATAAAGAAGAGTTAAAGATGTATTGTAGTTTCAATAAATCTGCATGAGATGATATCTTAGCTGGTATGTCTGAATCAAATTTTTTGCAATAAATGTTACCATGCAAAAACCAAATATATTTGTAGAGATTGATTGCTTCCTTGTTTTGTAGCAGTTGTTTGGCTTCCTATAACAATTGTTTCTTAGCTGGTGATAGGTGCTGTGATTGGCTTAATATTATTTCTAGTTTTTGTCCGAAACGCATGTTTAATGTCTGCCTTAGCCAGATCAGTAGCACCTACGTAATGAAATATTGCAATGAGATGATGTGCTAGATCTTCATTTGTAGTCTCTGGAACTCCATATATTTGTAGATTCGAAGAATAACAATTACGCTCAAGTTGATCCACACGATTATTCATCACCGATAGTTCCCTTCTCAGCAAAGTGCTTTGTTTAGACAATGTTTCATTCACTAGAGCAGAATCGGTATGATGTAACAAAAAAATTAAAATTTGGGATTCCTCCCCACCATTAAGAAATGTGGTATACATCATTTGATTCACGACACTTAAGGGTATTAGTCCCGACTAAAGGCATCTTGCGAAAATCCTTACTCTCTATGCTTAACACCTAATGCTATTAATTTCCATCATTGTGATCTTGGTAGTCGCTACACGTTCACGATTCCATATTTGACTTTTCAAAATTCGCATAATGCGCATTAATAAATCATTTTTCTTTAGGGAATGCTACAGTTTTAAGACAAATAAAAAAATCTTGATAAACGTTTAATTTTAGAAACATTTATATACAAAAATCAAATTTCAAATATAAATTTATTAAATGTTCAAGAAGTTTCCAACTTTTTAGTACACTGCTACAATAAAATTCTTCTAAATTAATGTATACTCAATTTTCGGTAGTTCAAGTATGAAAATATTTTGGCTTCGAACCCAGTGAACATTTAAAAAACCAAAAATGGTGCAGTTTTGAAACTTGGCGCATGTCCATTTAACCCTCAATAGAACACAAAAAAAAGTTAGCACCCAATCTTTGTCCACACACTTCTGGGAGGGTGCTAAATATGGTAAAAAAATGTATTACAAACAAATCTGGAGAACCTATTAACAAAGCCTTTAAACAGCTATGGAAACTACAAACATTTTGGTGTTTAATTTTTTAAATTTGTTGGATGCACTCATATCTTCGTAAGTTCAGTCACAAATTAAACTACTATCGTCAGAGCCTTCTAGAGGAAAGAGCCATAATCATTATGACGTATTTTTTAGAAGCTGTTTTAGTGGTATAACTTTTCACTGATCTTTAATAACAATATACAGGAAGACTATATTGGTATTAAATAAATGTTAATTGCAGAAATATTAAATTAAATTATTTCTAAAATATATTTTTCGAACTTTCATTTTGAAAAATACATCAAAGTACTTGACCATATACATAACCATGTGCTTGCCATCGATCGCACCCATGCGAAGTTCCAATTCTCTTCAAACCTTTCGGCTTGTTGCTTCCAATATAATTCATTATTAAAAATATCCATATAAAATGCTTTAGGATCAAGTATTTTTTATTATTGCTCCTACGGTCGTTCGTCCTACAAGGTGCTCAACCTCGGCATCTTGCCTTGATTGTCCCGTTGCTAATTATCTGGAATAAATTTTGTAATCAGCTTTTCATTCGAAACCTATATACATATATTGATTTACTTCAACACAATTCTCAACCTTAATTCAGGCCAAATGGACTGCCGAACTGTATCAAGTTTTCTTAGAGTTGGGCCTAATAGTCTAAGTAATTCATCGAACTGCTTTAAACTCATTCTATGGTATAACTTGAAACTGTGGTGGTATGTTAATCTCATTTCTTTCACGAGAGCTTCGGTTCCCACAGAGATTCTTTTTATCAAAATTGGGGAAACCCACCAATTTCTAGGTTTCCGTTTTAAAATTTGAATTTCTTTGAATAAATATAATAATGATACATTTATTACACGTTACTTTTTTTTATTTTTATTTATAATTGTGTTCATTTTAAAAACCGGGAATGAAACTTCAAACAATGAGAACTATAAATTTATGACAAGTAAAATGTTAAATCTATTAAAACTTAATTTCATAAAATAAAAAAGTTCGTACGGCAAAATTTTACGTGTATTCTCGACATACGATTTTTTTTTGTCGTATAAGGTAATTCAAATCAACCAATCAGCGCGCTGTATTTTTTTAACCGTAAAGGAATTTTTTTTGCAGGTATCACTGCCTTTACTCCGATTAAAATTTCAAACTTGAACTACTCCGCATTACTCCGATTAAAATTTCAAACCTTCTTTGGAATATTAAATAAAATTAAACTACTATCGACAGGCAATTGTTACAGTAAGGTATCCACCAGCTTACAATCCATGTTGGCACCAGCTCCAAGGTTTGTTGCTAAATCTGCTATCGAACGCCGTAAATTGTCACAAAAATGACCAAATCGAATTTAGCTAATCAAATTTAACATGTGTGTAAGAAGCTTATCTGTTTTGAGGTCCCCTCCCTGAGTCAGAAAAAGTGGGTTTCGAAATGGTGTCTGTCTGTCGGTCTGTCAGTATGTCAGTCTGTGTCCTCTCTACAGCCCAGATGGTTTAACCAATCGAACTGAAACTTCATGTTTAAGCTTTTTTGATAAATTGGGAGGTCCTAGTGAATGTTACTCCAAATCGGCTAACCGGAAGTGGCCACTCCCTTGGTCCAGAAAATTTATTTTGCAAATATCTTTAAAAGTATAAGGTTTACAAAAAACTACTTAATACAAAATATTTCCAAAAAATTTAAAAAAATTCTCTGTTCGTAAAAAAAAGTCGTGTGTTGGCCACACCTCCATTTTTTTTTTGTGTATATTATAGTTTTTCTGCAAACCTTATTCTTTTTAAGGTATTTGGAAAATAAAATGTATGGCTCAAAGGAGTGGCCACTTCCGGTTCGCCGATTTGGACTAAAATTCACTTGGAACTCCCAATTTATGAATAAAGCTTAAATATAAAGTTCGATTGGTTAAATCATCTGAGCTGCAGAGAGGACACAGGCAGACAGACAGACAGATAAACACCATTTCGATATTATAACTCCAAAAATCTCAAGGTACAACATTTTCATGATTACTATATTTTGTTTCACTTATGTGAAAGAAAGTAAATGAATTATTTGTATAAATATTAGTCTCATAACAATATTAATCATTCATTCGACGAAATGTCATCCATTTTGTATTTTGACAATAATCTAGCAGCCTGCTGAAAAACAAATTTGCTAAAATTTGCTCAATAAAGTTACCGTACAGTATGCTTTCTACGTTTTTTTACCACTCCGATTTGTAATTGATCGCTTTCCAATCAACCAACCACGATCACCCGCTAGTAGAATGGTTTTGGTTTTCGCTAAATTATCTCCTCGTAGCTGCTCCTGCCATAAAAGCATTTAGAATGAGTTACGTACAATTTCGACGTTAGGTGGTGGATTGTAGAACCGTTTTAGTCTTGTCAGTCAAGATTCGAATCACTGGATTATGCATAAAACAAACCATTTCAATTTATCACAAACTAATTTATTTATTCAACAGAACATAATTTTTAAAAATAAATTACAAATTCACTTTTACCATATTTGCACTATTTTACTAACACTTATAATTATGCTATATCGCACTAAATCACTTTTTAAATCGCTTGGTTTAATCTTTACGCTGTTGTATTCAAATACATACAAATAATCGGATTTTAGCATTTAAAATATCCATTTAATACAAGTAACTAAAACCCCTACCCTATGTGTCATTAATAGTACACTTAACGCTATTAATTAACTTATTCTATTCTAAACTAGTCGTTACCTCCACCGTAGCCTGTTCGTTTCGAACAGGAACCAAATCACCCCTTTGCAGAAGGCCAGCCGCTCCAAACGCACCACCTTTTATTTACCTCAATGTCCCTAATCCCTTCTTTCGTTAAGGATTGTAAAGCCGTACCATCCGCACAAATTGATGTATGAGTATTTCATTAAGTTCCTGTTTCATACGGTTCACGTAATCCTGTCCACATGAAGCCGCTGATAGAAGAGCTAAAGTGATCACCAAATACGGTTTGATCGAAAGGCCATCAGGAACAACAGTATATGCCGATCTTTTAGGTTGAATTATGGTTTTGGTAGTTTCTTTGTTTTATTAGAGTTCGAAATTGTTGAGTTTTCGTCGCAAAATTCCATTAGCAGAAATTATTTGACGATAATATTCCACAAAAATAATAAAACGGTGCCAATTGTAGTTTATTTGATAATAGTTTTTTACAATCGTCAAAAAATTTTTTAAAAGCATTCAAATAAAAGGTAGTTTGACGAACATTTTTTGAAATGAAGCTGTAAAAGGGAGACATTTAGCTTGACTTTTGAAATTCAGATGATCTTGGAAGGTCATGGAAAATTCATTTTCGAACGCAAAATTTGGCGCTCTTTTTATTTCCGGACTCAAAAATAAGGGTTCCTATTGAAAAAAATAGACTTCACGACTAAATGATCTTGATCCTATACCTCAAGTTCAAAGTCATTAATCGATAGCCGCCATCGAACCACACAACTTTTGATTAAAACGTTTTTTGGATAAGACTTTCCTGTAGGGTGATTTCGCCTGGAAATATATAGTGGAAATGCGTCTGTCGAGTAACCAAGAAAATCTTTCAGAACCAAAAATCACGCCTAACGCGCCTTAATTTTGTCAAAGACCATCACCGTATATTTCCAGACAAAACCGAAATGCAAAATCTTTTTATATACGAGTAAGTGTTGAACTCGTTCACTTTTATAATTTATAATCAAATACATTTTTACCCGCTCAGCACTCGTTTTTCCCATGTTTCATAATTTTAGAAATACTGTAAATATTAAAATAGTCGGCTTAATTTAAATAAATAAAAAAAAAAGTTCCTTATAAATAATTTCCAATTTACATTCCCTTATATAATATAATATTGTGTATGTGTTATATATTTATAATAATAATTTCCCTTTAATTTTTCCTAACGTCCTCATCCTCTCTATGTCGTCCTTATACATACTTTACTTCTTTTTTTTTTTTTTTTTGCTTTTTTCACACAAACTCATTCATTTCCATTGTGAAAAATAACAAAACATTGGACATTATGGATGTTGTGAAAAAAAAACAGAAACGAACGAACTCCATCTCTAAATTTTTCTCATTATCCTTCATTCATTTCCATATTGCCCGTTCCACTGTGTTCCATTAATTGTCGTTTTCTTTTTATATTTTCTTCTTTTCTGAGCAGAGTATAGTTGTTTGTAACACAGGAAAATGGGATTTTTGTTGTTTTTACAATAATGTACATCTACCACATACGTACGTACGTACGTCCGTACATATATTTTTTGGGTAGAAAATGTGTATATTTTTCTAATGAATGCGTGTTTGTATTCTGTTACATGATTTTATTTTTTATTTTTGGAAAATGGATTTACCAGAATTTGTGCGAGTTTTATATTTAGTGGATATCATATTAATTGTATTTTATACGCATTAAACGTATATTGAAAAATGGTTAAAAATATAATTTACATTGATTATTATTATTTTGTGAATTGATTATCGTTTTACTTTAGATACGATATTTTATATCGTTTATAGATAAAATACGTTTAATGTTATTTACACAGAGTATAATCATAAACCCTTTTTCTGATGTGTATATTATAGTGTAGTTACGAAACTATATTTCCACTAGTACATATGTAGGTACATATATCCTATATGATATCTGGTATGGTGTTTCTCTCCACAATAATAAAAGCACAATAGAGATAAAATTTCTATACACATAAATTCTTGTTCTACCTTTAGTTTAAAATATAATTTTGAATATGATGCCATCCCATAACTAATTGTTTCTGTAAGACACATAATATTCTTCATTTTCCTTAACTACTTTGTGTAGGTACCAACCCGCCTCCCATCATCATAGAATTTATAATATCATCTCATATGCGTAATGTATGTATATTTTTCCATTAGTTATGTGTGTATCAAGTCAAAACTGTATATATAGAGTATATGATATAAAAAAGTACAAAAATGTAAAGAAAATGAAAAAGAACATTTTCCAATTGGATAGTCGTACAGGGGGGAGGGGGGAGGGATGAGGATGGTTTGTTATTTTATGAGATGAATGTAGTTAAATTAAAATATTTTTTTTTTCTTTATAAACTGTAGTGTATACATTATATACTAAATATTCAACTATGTATACATGGATGTACAATCTGCCTCCCTCGTATGTATAAACAGAAAGCATATCTACATATTACATATATGTAGCTTTATGGTTAAATATATCTAGATAAAACCAAGTAGCTTAGTGTTGACTATATAACACAGTACGTACACATAATATTCTATAACGTTATATATTGATGTAGTACAGTGAGTTAATTAGAATACTAACCATTTTAGAAGTTCGTTAGATTTTGTGAAGAAATAAAATGTATTTTCAAATATAGAGATGGATGTTGTAAAACAACAACTCAAATATTATACAGAAACCTATTCGTAACAAAAATGAAGCTGGACGGAAAGAGGCCTTTACTTCTTTGTCGTATTTTGTGTATTAATCGGCGACAAAGTTATTTAACATAAATGTAACCAGCGCAACAGAGGTAAATTAGTACATTGCAAAAATCACTCTTACTGGTAAGTTCTTGTTGTAACGAAAGTCACTGTTTAATTTACTGTCGCCTCTATAAAAGTAAATGTCTAACAATTGCATAAATCCATCCAAAGTAATATTAAATTTTGTATTGTTTCACATAATAAATCGAACTTTTCGAGTACAAACGACGTGTAGTATAACAAAATAAAAAGCTATTATCAAATAAACTGCAATTGGCACCGTTTTATTATTTTTGTGGAATATTATCGTCAAATAATTTCTGCTAATGGAATTTTGCAACGAAAACTCAACAATTTCGAACTCTTATAAAACAAACAAACTACCAAAACCATAATTCAACCTAAATGATCGGCATACCATATATTGTTGTTCCTGATGGCCTATCGATCAAACCGTATATGGAGCTGTTTGAAACTGAACCGTACTTGAACTGAATTTTTTTTTTGTGATAGATATTGACAAGTCATATCAATGCAATCCATCTCCAGACATAACACTCTAGAGGCTGATTTTATTCAAATTTTCTAATGATTTTTGGAAAATGGAATTTTCCGAGATTTCACACGGGAAACTTGAACTGAATTTTTTTCTGCGGTAGCTATTACAAATCACATATAAACGATTCAACTTCAGTTATACACTCTAGAGGCTGATTTTATTCCAATTTTGTGCATTCTTCTGATTTTCCGATATCCTCCACGACTAAGTTAAACAAACTTTTCCACGTAAGACTATTTACAAAAGTTTTTATTGCAATCCATGTATCCTATTTACTTTTGGCTGTCAACCAACAAACTGTTTATTTTCGGCTGGAATGTTAATAACACAATCTGCATTATCGACTTTTTACTTTCGGTTGGAAACTTTCGGCTAACTTTAACAGGGTACAAATTTTAGCAAATTTGTTTTTCAGCATGCTGCAAAATTATTGTCAAAATACAAAATGGATGATATTTCGTTGATGCCAGTACATTTTTTAATACTCAGTGAATGCCAGTACATTTTATAATACTCAGAGCACCAGCAATTGTACCTGATGAGAATTATACTACATACATTACAGCAATTGTACCTGATGAGAACTAAAGCAAAATTTAAAGAACACAATCTTCAAGTAAATGACGTAGTATTGGTAAAGGATGAATCCAATCCACCAGGTTGCTGACCTTTGGGAAAACGGTTAACAACATACATATATTTATATGGCAATATATCGCTATTATTCCATTAAAGCTTAATGCCGCATCCCATTCTGCGTATTATTGGCGCTACTTAAAATAAGCCAAAGAAATTGTCACTCGAATTTCGATCAACATACCAGTTTAATAATTATACTTATCTTTGTTTGTAATTATAACCATTATGATAATGCATTCACAAATCTGAAATTAAGAAATATTATTGAAATTAAATTAATTAAATTAAATTAAGAATATTTATATTATGAAAATACTTACACAACAAATGTCTGCTGACATCAATGCCTCAATGTGTACTTACGTAAATTTCACATTTTTTAGATTAAGTTCTAGTACAAATTGTAATAATGTATTCATATTTTATTGTAGATTTATGTGTATCATAAATAGAAACTCGTTCACTTGTTTTCCGACCATCAGCCGTATAAGTTTGTAAAAATATAAAATAAATAACACTTAGGCTACCACAATAATTAAGAAATACATAATTTTCGATAAGTTTGTACATTGGGTTTTGGTTTTATTTCACCTGTCGTACACAAAGAAACAACAAAGAAGAATAAAAATCGAACGGAAAATCAGCAGCAGCAATCAACACCAAAGGCGAAAACAGCCGAGTGAACTCAAACTACCGATATCCCAGGACAAATCGCTACCGTACAAGATATTTTCAAAGCTCCTGAAATACAGACACCAATGATCAATAGTTTGGATAATGTTCCATCTTCACACACGACTCAATCCAATCCATCAGTGAGGTATCAAACCAGTAGTCCCTTAGCTAAATGGAACATTTCTCACGATGGTACATCAGACGAATTATCAATCAAAGATTTTTTATTTCGTGTTAGTCATCTCGCAGCTGCATTTGCTGTGCCGGAAGCCAAACTTTGTAACGAGATATGTTTGCTTTTAAAAGGAGTGGCTGCTGACTGGTACCTACTGGCTACATATCCGGTTACATCCACAAATTACATGGCATCAGTTAAAATTGGATTTTGAAAAGCAATTTAAGATCATCGTACCGAAACGCACTCATTGTGGTCCTGAGCTTGTAACGATTCTTCGTTAGCTATCTGCTGGAATTGCCAAAACATTGGACATACTTTTGACGTTTATACCAAGGAGCGTACAAAATTCTGTTACGGGTGTGGTCGACCAGATACCTTTAAACCAAATTGCTTCCGCTGCAATCCGGGAAACGCGGAATGGAGGAACCACAATTTTGGGAATATGGGGACTCACAAAATACTTTCCAGACCAACATACAACGAAACAGCCAGCAATACCGACCCCGAGTTGAAATAGAATCGGATATTAATCCTACTCCTTTCAATAATTTCAACTTCCCTTTCAAACTTAGTCATTCTGACTATAATAATCTTTTCGAACATTCGCATATTAACTACAGTAACGTTCATTCTAAAATCAAGTCCCAAAAACAGAAAGATCGCACTAAGAAATCAGGCAGGTAGCGAATTCTTTTTGAATAATCCACAATATACAATCCATTATATTCCATCCAATGTCAAAACAGCCGGAGGAGATTTGAAACGAGTCTTCGGATATTTGTTAACTACTGTTACCTACGAAAACTAACATCATTCAATGAAAATTTTCATCGTTCCAAGTTTAAAACAGCAGCTGTGCCTCGGTAAAAACTTCTGGAAATTCTTTAATATACTTCCATTTCCGATTTCATCTTCAAAACCAACTATTTCTGAGATTGACAGCAATATCACGGATCTAGATTGCGACTTCAATAAGCATTCTTTAACTTCCGATCAACAAGATTTATTAGATGACACGATCAAGCAATTTCCATCATTCTCAGAACTCGGGCTTGGTAAAACCACTAAACTTTCTCATTCGATAAAGATCATGGAAGGGACATTGTCTATCAAACAGAGATATTATTCTGTCAGTCCGCCTATTCAAGCCAAACTTTATAAAGAGATTGATCGTATGTTGGCCCTTGGCGTGATTGAGCAGTCAGACAGCTCTTGGAGTTCACCGATCACGTTGGTCCGAAAGCCCGGAAAAGTACGTCTATGCCTCGATGCTCGGAGGCTTAATGTGGTTACGGTCAAGGATGCATATCCTCTGCCAAACATTGACGGACTTCTGAGCCGATTAGAACAGACCAGATTCATCTCCAGCATTGATTTAGAAGATGCATTCTGGCAGATCTCATTGGATCAGAACTCTCGAGACAAGACCGCGTTTTTGATCCCTGGCCGGCCGCTTTACCACTTTACTGTGATGCCTTTTGGGCTTTGTAATGCCCCGCAGACAATGTGCAGATTAATGCATGAGGTGATCCCCAATGAGCTACATGACCAAGTATTTGTGTACTTGGATGACCTCCTCATCACCTCAGGGACCTTCAACGATCACATTCAATTACTAAGGAAGGTCGCAGATCTGTTAAAAAAAGCCAATTTAACCGTGAATTTGGATAAAAGTAAATTTCTTCTAAAAAGCATTCGGTATCTTGGATTTATTGTGTCAGATGGGAATTTACGAGTGGACCACCAAAAGGTTGACGCGGTTACTAATTTTCCTGCACCAAACACCAGCAAAAAGGTTCGTGGATTTCTTGGATTAACCGGATGGTATCGTAGATTTATACCCTAGTATGCCCCTTTGACGGATCTCCTAAAGAAGAACCAGAAATTGATATGGTCTCCAGAATGTCAACGTGCTTTTGACACATTGAAACACGCCCTTTGCACTGCCCCGGTATTGGTTTATCCAAACTTTCAAAAACCGTTTACTATTCAATGTGATGCAAGCACAATCGGAGTTGGCAGTGTTTTAACGCAGATCGGTGATGATGGTCAAGAACACCCTATAGCGTATATGTCAAAAAAATTAAATCGTGCGCAACAGAATTATTCCATAACGGAACTGGAATGCTATGCGGCAGTCCTAAGTGTCAAACATTTCCGAGTTTACGTTGAAGGAAGTCACTTCAGTATAATCACCGACCATGAGTCGCTTAAATGGCTCATGAACAGTAAGGACCTGAACGGAAGACTAGCTCGATGGAGCTTAAAACTTCAAACATTTGATTTTTCAATAAGCCATCGAAAAAGGACACTAAATGTAGTTCCAGATAGCTTATCAAGGATGTTTGTTGACGAGCTGAACGTCACTAATCTAAAGGATATAAAATTAAAAGATGTGCCTCAATTGGACTTCAATTCGCAGGAATTTGTTTCTGCTGAATATATCGATCTCATACGTACTATTAAAAATTCGCCTAATCCGTTGGAAAATTTTACCGTTCAAGATGGAAAAGTATTTGTCAATATATCTAGACATCAGGACGACGATTATTCAGATGTGCCACCATGGAAAGTATATGTGCCGTCGCAACTTAGACCAGGATTAATATACTCAGCCCACAATCCACCATCCTCTGGTCATCTAGGAAATAAAAAGACACAACACCTACTTGAACGGTATTTTTATTGGCCGAAAATGCCGTTTGACGTACAAGCTTATGTGCGGTAATGTGATACCTGTAAAACATGCAAATCAGTAAACCACATCACACGACCAAAGATGGGTGATCAGGCTCAGGCTCACGTAGAACGGTCCATGCACTGTACATAGATTTCCTGGGTCCTTACCCGTTTTCCAAAAGAGGAAATTGCTATTTATTTGTCGTCCTGGATCATTTTAGCAAATATGTATTCTTCAAATCCATGCGAAATGCCGTCTCAAAAGAAGTTTGTGATTTTTTAGAAAACGTAATTTTCCTCCCATATTCAGGGCCAGAGTCGATTGTCTCCGATAATGCTCAACAATTTAATCCTAAACTATTACCAGACCTTCTCGCTAAATATCGCATATTTACACCCCAAGAGACAGCCAACAATCTAACCTATCAGAAAGGGTAATTCGTCCTATTTTGACAGCTATAAGGGCATTTATCGATGATGACCATCGTAATTGGGACAGCCATTTGCCTGAAATTCAGCAGGCTTTACGCAATGCCATTCATGAATCGACCAAATTTTCGCCACATTTCATTCTATTTGAACAATACTTAATTTCACACGCAACTGAATATCGACTGCCTCAAGAGTTAAATTTAACTGGGGAACGAGATATTTCACCCCAATGCAAAGCCAATAGAATGAACCGATGTCGAGAACTTATACTTCTACACCTATAAAATACATACGATAAAGCATCTCACACATATAATTTACGAAGTGCAAACCGCGAATTTCAGGAGAGACAAACGGTCTTTGTCAAGAACTACGTTCAAAGTAATGCTGCAAATAAATTTTTCTCTAAATTTGCACAGAAAGCACTTAAGGCTAAGGTTCTCAAAAGAGTAGGCAAAGTGGCTTATGGACTAGAAATAGGTGGCAAAAATATAGGAATATTCTACGCTCGTGATATAATCACATAAGTTATGAATCTAGTCGGTGGTAAGAAGGTACTCTTATTGTTAATGTTACATATTTTTTTTTTGTCTTGGTTAGCTATTAAAATTTATTTTGTGTTCTTGCCCGGCTTGATTGAGACTCTCAGGGTTACATGGGTAGGTCCGCACGATTGTAACAATTTTTGAATTGTTAAAAGTTTAAGTTTGGGTATTTCAGTTTTTCTATTGTATTAAATTTTGAGTGGTTTAAATTGGCGGGGTCGTACTATACTATCTTGAGTTTAACTGTTCATTCCAGTTAGACAGTTGATTTTTTTGTTTGTGTTTAAGCAATTTGCCCTCTCCAATATATCTTCCCTTTGGATGAATATTTTATTTTAACGGGATGAATGTATTGGAATGATAAGAAAGAAAAGGGAACAAAAATTCAATTAACGTTTGGTCTGTGATAGGAAGACACCAAGTATAAAGTGATAAAAATTATTATTGTTCAAATAATAAAAACTAAATAAAAAAATTGAGTAAAACGACTGTCGTTTTTTACCTTTAGTTTTGGTGTGTGATAAAAAGTACCTTGATCAAACTTAATGATGATACAGGTACATGTGCAATACAGCTAATTAATTGCTAATGTGAATAGTAATGTGATTGAAATTGAAAGAAACAATAAATACATTTAAAAATAACGTGGAAATAAAACTGATATTATGCCGTCCATCTGTTTTTTTTATGGCTGATCAGTGATGAACTGAAAATTAATAAAATTGTTAAAATTGTTAAAAATTAAAATACGAAATAAATTAAATTTGATAAAAAAGCATAACTTTATAAATTAATAAAATATAGGTTACATAAATAAAAATTAATCTAGCTACGTCCAATTTAAACCTCTTCACGACTGAGCGGGCATAGGTCACAAACCCCTGAAAATGACGTAGTGGTTGATCGCCTGATAAAGGCGGCCAATTGTTACAAGTTCAGGAATAAGGCCAATTAGGGTGAAATTTCGCTACTTCTTAACCGATTTTGATAAAATTCGATACGTGGGATGGAAGTGGGTTTCTAAAATGATTTTTTGATGAAGTTCTGGAATTATTGGCTACTTCTTAACCGATTTTTATAAAATTTGATTTATCAAAATCGGTTAAGAAGTAGCCAAGTTCCATCCAAATTGGGCTTATTCCAAAACTTCATCAAAAACTAATTTTTGAATCCTATTTATATCATAAATATCGAAATTCGATTTGTAGGATGGAAGTGGCGTTCTTAAATGATTTTTTTTGGTGAAGTTTTCGAATTTGGCCAATTAGGATGAAACTTTGTTATTAATCAACCGATTTGACGAAATTCGAAATTTGCGATGTAAATGGGATTCTAAAATGATTTTTTGATAGAGTTCGGGAATAAGGCCAATTAGGATGGAACTTGGCTATTTCTACACAAGTGGGGTTATTTAAAGATTCTTAAATAATTTTTTGATCAAGTTCTGGAATTTGGCCGGTTACTATTCTACTTCACTCAGCTATTTTTAACCGAATACATAAAATTCGTCAGTTACAACGGAATAGGGATTATAAAATGATTTTTTGAAGAAGTTCTGGAATATGGGCAACTTGAATGTAATTTGTTTACTTAAACGATTTTGATAAAATTTGACATGTGGAATGAAAAAGGATTCGTAAATGTTTGTTTATAAAGTTTTGAAATTTGGCCAATTAGGATGGAACTTGGTGATTACTCAATTGATTTTGACGAAATTAGACATATGCGATATAAATGGGAATTTGGCTATTTCTTATCCGATTTTGATAAAATTCGATATGTGGGATGGAAATGTGATCCTTAAATGATTTGTTGATGTAGCTCCGGAACATGGTCAATTAGAATGGAACTTGACTATTTTTTCTTAATCGATTATGATGCCTTTCGACATGTACGATGAAAATCGGACTATAAAAACGTTTTCTATGATATTCCAGAACATGGCCAATTCCAAGCTTAGCTATTTCTTAACCGATTGTAATGAAATTCGACATGAACGGTGAAAATAAGATTTTTAAAATATTTTTATTTGAGGTTCTGGACTAGTTGCATATTACATGGAACTTGGCTATTTTCAACCGAGTTTTATCATTCGAAATGTACGATAAAAATGTGACTCTTAGATAAAGTTCCAGAATTTGGCAAATTAGCATGCCACTTGGTCTTTAATTGATAACGAAATTTTAAATAAGTACGATGGAATTGATATATTATTTGAATAATTCTTGGTCCCATCAAAGAAAGAGCCACATACAGAATATATGGTAACTTCGAAAAAGCAGCAATACTGAAATTTCATTTCAGGAAACACACAGTATGAGAAAGTGGAACAGTTTAAACATGTAGGATCACTGTACACTAAGCAAAACTCGGTTTCGGCAGACATTTTATCGAGGATCGCAACAGTTTACCGAACATTTATTGCTTAAATTAAAACATTCAAGTCTCCTCTGATATTGCGCAAAGTACAATTACTGGATATCTACAAAGCACTGAAAAGACCAGTTATGACTTTTGATTAACCTCAGCTCCATCAAAAAGGGAGCACCTTACAAATATGTGAATGATTTCGATAAAGTTAACTCATCGAATTCAAACAATTTTCCAAACGAGAAGTGTTTTTATTAGGTTAGTATCACCCTAACAGACTATCAAAGCGAATTCAGCAAATAAGTTGCTGCCGGTATCTCTTCACTTAATTCCTCTTCTGGTAAGTAAAAATTCGCAGATCCAATTAAAAAATGGGCTAGCGTTAACACATCAGAAGATGCATCATCATCTATTGTTGCATATAGTGGCCTAGAGTTTAAAATTGCCTCGATCTGGGTTAACAAAGTAGCCATCTCTTCAAATGTAAGGTGAGTGTTGGAGGTACATTTAACAAGGTGACTTTTGACGGACTTAACAGTCGCCTCCCATAGGCCTCCAAAGTGGGGTGAAACGGATGGAATAAAATGCCATTTTACTTGACATTTAGATAAATGTTGTGCAATGAGATAATTGTGATCTAAGCTGGCGTTTTCCTCCAACAAAATTTGAGCCGTTGTCGCTGTAGATGTCTGCTGGTGCTCCCCTTCTCGATACAAATCTTTTTAGCGCAGCAATGAAGGCCTCGGTGGTAAGGTCGCTTACAAGTTCTGTATGAACAGCCTTAGTTGCCATACAAATAAATAACGCGATATAACCTTTAGTGAATCTGGCGCCTCTTCCTCTTTTTGATGCTTATGGATGTAGGCTTTGCTTGTGTAAGGACCATATAATTTTACGACTAAATACATGGTCCTTTGGTAAGATTATTGGGTACTTGTAATCATAAGATCAATCCGAATGCCTCAGCCTACCACCAACTCTCAATATTCCATCAGAATCCATAAACGACGCCAACGATAATATATTACTGCCCTTTGAAATTTCCATACCCTTTTGTAAGCATTCAATTTCGCTCGCAAATGCTTTTTTCTGTACATGCTTGATGATAATGTTTCTGGACACCCTTAGCTCCTCGACTGTTAAATGACTTACGCTTCTTCGGATTCGGTTATTCTTCAATAATCGCGCATTTTTCAAGAATCTAAGCATGTAAGCAAAAACCCGAACCAATTTAGTGTGTTCTGATATTTTATCCATCATCGTATATACACATCAACACGATAGTGGAGTCCGTCCACGCATAGCATTTTACTGGACGCTTTATGGTTTCCTTCAGTAATATTAAGAGTTTCGTTAGCAACTGCGCGCCACATAACTCGAGTCCGAGTAACGATATCTGCTTAATAGGTGCTACTTTTGTTTTAGCCGCCATTAAATTTACTGTGATTTCGCCATTTTCACCGATCGATCTGCAATAGACCACTGCACTATACGCCTTTTCGCTCGCATCCGAAAACCCTTGAATTTCAATTTGTCGCCTTTTGGAATGTATCGCTTGATTTCTATATTTTCCAGATGTCTCAACTCGCCTCGGATTTCGTTATATAAGCCTGTGATCTTGCCCGGTAATTCATCGTCCCAGCCTAGTTTCAACAGCCAAAGATTTTGAAAAATTAGTTTCATTAATATGATCTACGGAGATAACCAACCAAGCGGATCAAAAACTCTTCAATATTCTGATATAATGCTCCGTTTTGTTACTTTTGAGCTGTCACTAAGATTTAATTTAGCATTCCATTGAAGTCCCAAAATTTTGGTTTCAATTGAAATATGGAATTTCGAATCTTCACCAGTATCCTCGCTCGCCGTAATATCAGGTATAATCCACTTCCATTTTCTGATATTAAACCCTCCCGTTAAAAGTACTTGGGTCATATCCATCTTCAGTCGCTTAACTTCTTCAACTGTATCCGCTCCGGAGATAAAATCGTCTACATAAAAGTTTTTCTAAAATATGCTGAACGATGCTTGGATGAACTTGCTGATTGTCGTAACTTATCTGCTGCAATGTTCTAATCGCCAGAAACGATGAAATGGCCAACCCAAAGGTAACAGTATTTAACTTGTAATGCTTGGGCTCACTGGATGGTTCATTTCTCCACAGGACTCGTTGGAAATGGGTATCTTTTTCAGCGACTAGAACCTGGTTATACATTTTCTCGAAGGCGATATCGAGCGTTAATGCTACTTTGTAATTTCGGAACTTCATCAATATAGACCATAAGGTGGGCTGAATTGTTGGACCAATTAGCATTGTTTGGTTTAGTAAAACACCTGACGAAGATTTCGACGAACCATCAAATACTACTCGCAATTTGGTGGTTTCACTTGACTCTTTGAAAACACCGTGATGGGGCAAATAAAAACATTTTGATTTCTCAATAGATAAATAATTTTTATTAACAAGCTCCATATAACCCAACTTCATGTATTCGTTTATTACTTTTGTATATTGCTCGTTAATCGATGGATTAGATTGTAGCTTACGTTCCACTGAAAGAAATCTCCGTTTCCCCACATGCATTGAATTGCCGAGCCGTTCTGCTGATTCTTTAAAGGGAATCTCCACCATATATCTGCCTCCATCATTAAGTTTGTGTGTTAATTTATAATGTTCTTCGCACTCGACATCTACTGGAGACACCAAACTTGTACTTGGGAGTTCTTCTTGCTCAAAGAATCGCTTTAATGTTTCATCTAAATTGACATCCAAATGTAAATTTAACATAGACATATTTATCTAGACTGCCTCATAACTCTCGGTGCTATTGTTATCGGTAATTCCAGAGACAATCCAACCAAATATCGTATTATCGTATTTTGTGCAAATATTGAATTGTTACCGAACGTCCATCTCTGATTACATGGAAAAATCTGTCAGCCCCTATTAGGATATCAACCGGACCAACTCTATTGTACTGTGGATCGGCTAGTTCCAAACAGCCCAAAAAGTCGCAGTCTCGCAAATTAAATTCAACGCTCGGAAGTCTTGTTGGTATTTGAGCTATTATCAGGGCTTCTACCTGGATTTCATTCTCTTGATAATACAGCGATTTCACGTTGATACAAGCTGCTCCTCTGGTAGATGCTTTTCCCGCAGTCAATCCAGTTACTGAAATGTTTGCTTTTCTTCTCGGCAGTCTTAGTCGTTGCATACATGCCTGTGTGATAAAGGAGGCTTGAGACCCCGAGTCTAATAGCACTCTGCACTTTAACGCGTTTCCAAATCGGTCAGTAACCTTGACCATCGCAGTGGGAAGTAGTGATTGGAAGCTCGACAACACTTCCTTATTTAATCCGTACTCACATTTGTATTGCTTACTGTACGGCGGTTAAAAGTTTTGTCCTCTTCTGTCGGTTGCACGTCTTCGGGATGCAATGTCAAATGATGCTTTCTGTGACATTTGCCGCATCTGTATTTTGACCTGCAAATACCTGCTTGATGGGTTGGAGATAAACAATTAAAACACAGTTTCTTTTCGGACACAAACCCGCGCCTATCGAATACACTCAAAGACAGAAATTGTTCACATTTACTTATATAATGGTCTTTTGAACATTTAACACACACAGGATTAGCAGACACGGAATGAAAGTTTTTCACTCGGTTATTGGTCACTGGCACTGTTACTGATAATTTCTTTGAATCGATGGTGTCCAACGAATCACTCCTTTTGTTCACAAATTTAAAAAGTCTTCACATGGAGGGAAAGTCCTCTTCCGCTGTTTCTGTTGCCCATGCTTGTTTGGTAACAGCGTCCATTTTGTTCACCAAAATATAAATTAACCACGGATCCCTTTTCTCTGCTTATGCGCCCAACACCTTTAATCCCCTGAGCACTTCGCCGGATATATCACACATCTGATGCAGAGCTTTGGCCGAGAGCTTTGTGATTGTTGGCTGATCCACGAACTGAATAATGAGGGCAGAAATCACCAATTTCTTCTTGTCGTACCTTTCTTTAATTTTCTCCCATACTTCCACGTAATTTGCTTCCATTACGGAAATGTGACGAACCAATGCGGCAGCTTCACCAATCAACAGGCCCTTTAGGTATTGAAACTTATGCATATTTGAAATTTTCGCATTGTTGTCTATCGATGCTTCAAACAAATCTTTGAAAGATGGGAACTCGGAATATTTACCAGGTAGCGTAGGAATGTTGATCCTGGGAAGTCTCACTTCACTTTCTCTTTTATTCAAAATGGAAACTTCTTACAAAAACGATTGTTGATTCGCCATTAACTCATTAATTGAAGAATCGTGCGGTTGCTTAGATGCTTCAGATTCCCGATCTCGTTTTGCGCGAAGTATCACTTTCTTAATACTTCCACCGAGTTCTGTGGATCCTCGAATTTAGTCTCCTTGCCAATTATTTTCTCCAGTTCGCGATACTCCTTCCATTCTTCGTCGGGTAGTTGAATATTGGTTTCAAATTCTTCCAAACACGTGTCTTCATCAAATTTCGTGATATAGCTGCTTTGATATCGTTTGAATGATTTGAAATGCGTTTTAAAGCTCTTGCGGTAGACCACAAAATTAGAGAAACCGATTTTTAAACGAAATAATATACGGAATTTATTTTAATATGCCGATAATGAGCACAAAATGAGTATGGAATAATTCGCTATTCCATTAACATACACCGCGTATATAGTCACTGCCACCTACGTCAATCACAATTTTAATTTAATTAAGAAGTTGAACTGTAATGCAGCTTATATAGTTTTACGTATAGTCTCGCACTTAAATTAAGTCTTTGCACATAATAATCACCTTATACAAATAAAAAAAATCGCAATTACCTATAATTATAAAGTGATGAATCACTCCCGGTTGCCGCCAAATCTCAAAGCGTGATATCGCCACTCAAGTAATTGTGTGCAAAATAATTGTTGGAAATAAAAATTCTCCACAAAATATTGTTGGATATCCGGCTCGAAGGACCATGAAAAGTTTTATGAAGAGGGCTTCTTCGATGTCGCTGATTTTTAAATAAAACAAGAAACACCCTATCTTCAATTATGTACCACATAAATTTATTTATCACAAAAAAAAGACTGATTACAGCACTGATTTTGCACTAGATTTTATAAACTTTTCAATATAATTGTTGGCCTATTTTATGATAGATGTCCTATGTGATGTGAATATCTATAAAGTGCTATAAAGTATTGAACGTATTCTAAAATTAAATTACAATATTTTATGGTAGATGACCAATGGTATAATAATGCTATAAATGTATTGATTTTTGATCGATATAAATATATACAATTTTAACATTTGTAATGTTTTTGATTGTCAAATTAAATTCTAGTAAACAATGCAACAGTTAAGAACTTTTAATTGATTTTGATTAAATATAATAATAACTTAATTCTACCGATTTTCTATTATTTCAGGACTATTCAATTAATTCATTTACATTCAGGACTTTTCATAATTCAACAAAAGATAAGAGAATTCAATCCAGTTTCGAACTGATGAACTTATGATTATGAAAAATCAATCTTCTCATCAGGCCGCGGCGACTGGACTGATTATACCACAATTTACATTCTATATATACAGAATGTGCTGTGCGTTAAGTACTAGCGGATCATATTAATACAGATGAACTCTCTTACAATTTTTCTTCTTCATGATATTCACACAGCTCTGTGTGTAAGCTAATTTTACTTTATTAATTTTTTGTTGAATGTTAATTAATTCATATAATTTCTAATATGCTACCGGTGATTAGTCCATTTTAACTATGTTTTTATTAACACGAGAAGTATATTAGTATTTACGAACAGTAATTCAACGAAACCGTTTAAATTTATAATTACATAATTTAAATTTCGTTTTAAAATAAAACTGTATGGGTTTGATTAAAAATTCCTTTTAATTTTAGATAAAACAGTTTCCATATTTCAAGAAACTTAATTTTATTTTGTCAAATAGTGTAAAGGCTTACGTTTGTAGCCGATTAAACTTTAGATTTAATTATCTCGATTTCAAGTTTTTGACGTTTGTAACATGCAAGTACTGAGATGACGATTTGTTTATAAGTCAATTAGTTTTATAGGCACAAGAGAAGCAATAAATCAATTAGCATCTGATATTAACTGAGTCTCTCCTGGCAATGCCTGTTTATATTCACTTTGACCAGATGATCCGTCACGTCCGTTTGTATGGCGACTACTCTTGCTAATGGCCACTGCAAAGATATACTTTTCTCATCAGCCATTAGGACGATATCCCCCACTTTTAAATTGTATTTGGCTTCATGCCATTTATATCTGGATTGAAGCTCAGTTACGTAATGCTCTTGCCATTTCCGTCAGAAATGCGTGTAAATCTGCTGCGTTGTGTGCCATCGAGACACATTATTAACTGTAATCGGCTGCGGGATGTCCGCCAACGCTCTTCCAATAATAAAATGCGCAGGAGTTAATGCATCTACCTCCTCGCGTTCATTTATGCAAATTGGCCGTAAATGTACAGCGGCTTCAATATGAACAATCAGGGTCTGGAATTCTTCTAATGCTAATATGTGGTTCCCCATTGTTTTGTATAAGCTGGTTTTAAGTAACTTAACGGAGGCCTCCCAAAGGCCACCCATGTGTGGAGCACCAGCAGGTATGAAATGCCAGCAAATTTGATTGTTTAGAAGGAATGCGTTGATTTCGGAATTATTGTCTCGCAAGAAATCATAAACTTGCTGGAAGTGATTGCGCGCGCCGATATAGTTGACCCCATTATCGCTGTATATGGAACGGCAGATACCACGACGACTGATGAACCTCTGCAAAGCAGCTAAGAAATTGTCGGTTATCCTCAAAATGCACGGCTTTTGAGGCCATACATACAAATAGACAAACGTAGACTTTTATTGGCGTTGCTCCTCTTCTTCTCACATTATGCGCACTGAATGGACCACAATAGTCAGTAGCAACGTTCGCAAAAGCATGTTCATAGTGCAGCCTCACGGATGGTAAATCCCCCATCATCTGTTGTTCTATCCTGGGATTTGCTTTTGTACACCTTATACAATGATAAATTATCGATCGAATACCATTTTTGCAGCGAACAATCCAAAATTTTCTTCTTACCATTGCTAGTGTTAATGTAATACCAGAGTGCTGAAATGATAAATGATAATCGTATATAATCAGTTTCGATAACTTACAGCTCGGCAAAATGATCGGGTGCTTCACGAGAAAACTTGATGTAGATTTATCAATCCGGCCCCCAACTCGTATTAACCCATCGTGATATAGAAATGGATTCAAACTTCTAATGCCACTTTGTTTTGATACTAGTGAACCCTTTGACAGAGATTCACATTCTTGGGGAACATTGTCTGCTGGACATGCATACATAATAATCGTTCTGCTCGATGAATATCACTAGGATGAATTACTGAATCAAACTCTTTCATTAGTTCTGGTCGAATCTTTGCTTTGAGGATTTGAATATACTTTCGAACCATGGCTAAAGCGTGGCATGCAGAATAAAAACTAAAGTGATTTTGAATTAGATGTTCTAAGAAGTCTTGTGCAACGACGCAGTTTAAAGCTATGGACCCCAAATCCTGCGGATTGATGATTATTTCAGCGTTAGAACTAGTCTGATTAAAATTGGATATTAACCAAGCTGGCCCGGTCCACCATAGTTCATGTTCCATTAACTCATCCAGATAGATACCTCTAGAGGCACAATCGGCTGGATTTTCTTCTGACCTTATATGACGCCAATGTTCTCTGCTATATTTATAAGTATCCAAGATTTGAGCTGTTCGGTTTCGAATAAACGTTTGCCACCTCCTCGGGTGAGAGGACAGCCAATCCAGGACTATTGTCGAGTTCGTCCACAATATTACTTGCTTGGCTTTCATGGTTAACGTAGCTTCTACCCATGAAGTTAATTTCGCGAGTAATAACGCTGCAAGCAGCTCCAATCTTGGCAGGCTGTTTTGAGTTATGGGAGCAACTTTTGATTTTGCAACCACCAATCTCGACGTTGAGACACCATTGAAATTTGTGACAGCATAAAAGCATGCTGCATATGCTGACTCACTTTCGTCTCCAAATCCATGAAGAATCACTGAGTGGTTCACATTGCTGCTGATATGTATCCATCTTGGAATCTTTATTTGGCCAATACGATGGCAACTATCTTTGATTTTCGACCAATCTGATTTCACGCTGTCCGGTAACTCATCATCCCATCCAATAGGATCGAGTAAAAATTTTTGAAAAATTATTTTTATTTTTATGATTATTGGAGATAGCAATCCTAGAGGGTCGAAAATCTTGCTTGCTTCTGATAACAGTGATCTTTTAGTAAGAATCGGAATTTCGTTAGGCTGGAATTGAAAGCTCAATTCATCATGGTATGAGTTCCAAACTAAACCCAAAACTTTGCTCGCTTCGTCTTGACAAATTTGTTTTGTCTCAGCTGTCGTTAAATTACTATTCGATGCCTCAGCATGCTTATTGATTTCCTTGTTGATGTTGGATCTTAACTTTCGCAGGTTGAAACCGAATGATTTCAAATGAATCTGGATTTCGCCTTTAAGTTTAAGTAGTTCCGTTTCGCTCGAAGTGCCAGTCATTAACTCGTCCACATAAACGTTACGCTGTATTACTTTTGATGCAGATTTGCTGATTCTTCCTATTTCTAAAGCTGCTTCCTTCAGACTTCTGGTTGCGAGGAAAGCGGATGGTCCAATTCCGTATGTCACCGTGTTCAAGCGATATTGTTTAGGAGTTTCTGCAGGATTTCCTCGCAATAATATATTTTGATAACGCGCATCTTCTTGGTGAACCCAAATCATCCTGTACATCTTCTCCACGTCGCCGGTAAATACGAATTGATGTTGACGAAATCTAGGTAAAATTTCCGCAAGCGACGACTGAACTGTAGGACCAATTTTCAGCATTTCGTTTAGAGATATATTATTCTTTGATTTGGCGCTGGCATCAAACACAACCCTTATCTTGGTTGTGGTACTCTCCTTCATTACTCCATGGTGTGGTAGGATGTATGCAGTTTTATCAGCTTCACCAATTAATGTCATATGGCCCAATGCCTCATATTCCTCCATGAATGTGAAATACATATGTTTAAATATCTTATCGCTTTGAAATCGACGTTCCATGGTTCTCAATCGACTGAATGCTAACTGATTTGAGGAGCCCATCTGGTTGGCGTTATCCTTGAATGGAAGACGGACTACGAACTTTCCAATCGTTTCCTCTGGTTGTCGTACTCGAGATCAAGGCCTCGCAATCTTCTTCTTCTGGTGACAATATGGTCGCTGCTGGGATGCTCTCAATTTCCCAAAATTTATACAATGATTCATTAAGGCAGGCACTTGGGTCGATACTTGTATTTAAAGTGTTAGACTCTAAGTTTGTCTTACTATTCGCTCTTCCTACTACTATCCAGCCAAACTTCGTTTTATGGGCTGCTAATTCCCCTGATTCTATTTTTTCTCCAGATTCTAAAACTTCGAAAAATATATTTACTCCGAGTAAGATATCAATTTCACCCGCTTCAAATAAACTCGGATCAGCCAAATTAATTTTGCCCAACATCTTTCTATCGCGATGATTTGTCGTATTTTTTGCTGTTGAATATGATACCTTTGGCACGACATATGACCAAATTTTCGTTGAATACGTTTCATCTGTATTAGAAAGTTCCATCTGCACCGAGCCACGTGTACCACCCACATTTGAGTTGCCTAAGCCTCGTATTCCTATAGAATACCTTGACGCTATTAATCTTAGTTGATTTATGCATCTTGTTGTGACGAATTTTGATTCAGAACCAGAGTCCAACAAGGCTCGGAATTTATGTTGGTTTCCGTTGTAGTCTTTAACTTTCACTAAAGCTGTAGGCAGTAACGACGTAAGCTGGGTATTTCTTGGATAACTGGTCTTTGGCGATGTGTGCAATTCACTTGAATAGGCATTGAATGTTTGATCTAGTTCTATATTGGTGATAGATTTTTCCTCATTTGCCTGCCCTTTGCTGCTCGATGATTCTTCGGAATTGTTGTTGTTTATTGCATCAGGTGTGGAACTCTGCAACCCGTTACAGCTTTGGCTTGATGTTTCCCGTGACTGGTGTTCGTGTAGCATTGTGTGGTGTCTACGAAGGCAAATTCTACATCGCGAATTTGATCGACATTAATTACCGAGTGAGTCTTGCATAAACAGTTAAAGTATCTTCCTTCCTCTTTAATATACAAAATGCGATTGGGTTGATTCATTTTTACAAAATTAGGACAGTCTTGTAGCCTGTGTGAATCTTCCGATTTGCATAATTCACAAAAGTCTGCCATATTTGCATGCAATTTTGTCATTTTTGGCGGCTGAAATGCAGTGTTGGAGGTCGAGGACTTAGGATTACTCATGCCAAATGTTTCCAAAGCATCAACTCGATCTCCCAGAAAACTGAAAAGTTGCTTTATTGTTGGATGCTCTTCATTTTTGGTTTTACGTGCCAAAAGCGATCTCGATTCATTATCTAACTTGCTTAGAACTATGTAGATCAGCCAGGGATGGATCGCGACTCTCCGAGTTTTCACCCAAAGCTTTAAGGCCTCGATTAACACCATCCGAGGTATCATACAATTTTTTGATCATATGAACACTTGCTTGTGTTACGGCAGGCTGTTCCATACATTTTTGTATATACGCATTGATTGTATAGCGCTTCTGGTTGTATCGGTTTTTCAGCTTTTCGAGAGCTTCACAATAGCATTCATCAGTGATTGGCATGTGCTTAATTAAATCCTCGGCCTCACCTCGCAAGGCACCCCTTAAAAATTGCAGTTTTTTAGCATTGAACAGTCCCGGACGCTCATCTATTTGTTTCATGAATAGCTGGAAGAACGATTGCCATTCAATGTAATTGCCGTTAAAGCTCGGCAACGGAGCTCTTGGTAACTTCACTTCACTCGACTGCGGGCGACCGCCATATGCTATGCCCGTATTATTAATACTCGTGCTATCAAACGGTGCTCTTAAGTTGAATTGTGTGGATGGCCTAAGAACTGACTCTATTTTATTTAGTTTACTAAACGCGTTGAAATATATGTCTTCCACAATTTGCAATGACGACTCATGTTTGTTGTCATATTTAAATAACTGTTGCTCTGTTTCCATGTATTTATTTAAGAGAATTTCCACGCGGCTTTTCCTAACACACACCTCGCCTAAATCTGCATCGGCGTTATTCACGTTTTCTTCAGCAAATTTTTTTCAATTTTCTTGATAGAAATCTCTATGCCTGTGAGCATCTTTTTTAGTGACTCAGCGTCCGCCATATTATATCACGCTTAATTTAGTTTATAAATAATGCCTTTTTCGTTTAGATTAAATATATTCACCAATTACACTATCACTTTCGTTTATTTTAATACTTGGTTAAACTTTGATGAGCAGCGGCATCCGGCTCGAAGGACCATGTAACATTTTACAGCATTTAAAATAAATTATAAGAAAAAAAAATGGTAGCTTACAAGTTTAATTTTTATTTGTGGTTGTTTCTTCGTGCCGCTTCTCTTCCAAACTAAAATTACATTTTTTTTATTTTCTTTCAATGGACTGTATACTGTTCTACTGAATATACTGTTCTACAAAATAGAAGAAGTATTATTATTTTGCGTAACCCTATCAAATTTTTAGTACAAACTGTACCACCTTTTAGGTAAAATGTTAGTTTATAGATGTCGCTCTAGAGCAACATTTTAAATGTCAATAATTTTTAGTTAACATTTTGACAATAAATAATTATATAAATAAACAGAAAAAATTATTAATGATTCAACAATTTTTTAAAACAGAGGAAGATCAGTAAATTCTTAAAGCTAAGTACAATTAAATTACATGTATAATTACTAAATATTAATATGAATATTGATTTAATTTCAGTTTACTCATCTGACAGCTGATCATCAGGAAAAATCAACACTGACAATAAGCCACCAAACACTTTCAATTTATGGAACTATCTGTTTGGAAAGAAGTGATAAATCCTCTGTCACAACAGTACCCACAATTAGGCACTACAAGGTCCTACCACAAATTGATTTTATTTTTATCATAATTACTTACACCATAAAAATAAATCACCCGATATTAAGTGGTTAGGGGAAAAAGGGTTATTATAATTTTATTTGTAAATGAGTAAGCAAATTCATAAACAAATATAATTTTAATTGTGCTCATGTTGAGCATAAAACAGAAAAAATAAAACAGCGCCAAAAATCAAAAACATTACTTCATCGCAATTATTACGTATGAAAAAAAAATGGCAAAAATTGGCAAAAAAATTTCACTTTCTTGGAATTAGTGATAATCAAACGTTTTTATAAGCTAAGTAACAACGCTGCGGCAAATAGCACCAACCTTGAAATCTCTATTTGAATACGTGGTATCCAACAAACTTCGTATGTCTGCATTTTGGTGCCGAGATATCCGCTGAATATGTTTCTTAGCATCATTTTGTATTTCTTCACTTACATATTTCATGTTTAAGTTCCTATGGAGGTTATCATTTCTAATGTACCATGGTGCGTTTACAATGCCACGCAGCACTTTGTTTTGAAAACATTGAATCATTTGTACATTTATCTTCTTGGTACAACCCCAAAGTTGAATACCGTAGGTCCATACTGGTTTAAGTATTTGCTGATATAATAGCAATTTATTATGTATTGTAAGCTCAGAGTTTCTACCTATTAGCCAATACATTTTCCTATATTTAATGTTCAATTCTTCTTTTTCCTTTTTAACATGCTCTTTCCATCTTAGCTTGCAATCGAGAGTCATGCCGAGGTATTTGGCTGTATTTGCATTTGGAACCGGCCTTGAATTAAGTTTCACTGGAATCCAGTTAACTTTATGGTTTGTGAAGTTTACGTGAACCGACTTTACTTCGTTTAGGCTAATGCGCCATTTCTTTGTTCAACTACTCACTGTGTCGGTTGCTTTTTGAAGTTTGGTCGTTGCTTCTGATATACACTTTCCAGTCGCCAGAATAGCTGTATCGTCTGCAAATGTTGCTATGGTGGCACCTTCTGTATTTGGCATATCTCTGGTGTACAGAATGTACAATATAGGACCCAGTAAGCTACCCTGTGGTATGCCTGCTGATATTCTCTTTAGTTCAGAGTACTCTCGGTTATATTTTACACGGAAATGTCGGTCTGCGATATACTCGTAAGATTTAAGAATTTGATAGAATTGCTTTGGTAGATCTCGATGCAATTTAAATTCAAGTCCTTGGTGCCAAACTTTGTCGAAAGCTTGTGCTACATCTAAGAAGATGCTGGAGCATATCTTCTTATTCTCAAGTGAGTCTTCGATTATATCCGTTATTCTGTGAACTTGTTCTATCGTAGAGTGATTTTCTCTAAATCCAAATTGGTGTGGTGGAATCAAATTTCTCTCTTCTATTATTGGCTTGAGTCTCTTGAGCAGTAATTTGTCAAATAATTTTGAAATTACAGGAAGCAGTGAAATCGGTCTGTACGACTTTTTATCGTTCGCTGGTTTGCCTAGTTTGGAGATTATAATTACTTCAGCAACCTTCCATTGCCGTGGGACATATTTTAGTCTGAAGACAGCATTGATAATTTGAACCAATTTTCGTAGTCCCTTCTCGGGAATGGCTTTTACGACTTGTCCAGTAATTAAATCATATCCTGGAGCTTTTTTTGCGTTCAAATTACACTTGATCTAATTTTTTAATTCCTGTAATGTTACACATCGAATATTATATTCATCAATTTTGCTAACTGTTATTATGTTTTCATCTGCTGTTTGCCTAGGTAACGGTTGAAAGGTGTCTTCCAAGTGAGCTGCAAATAAAATAGCTTTTTGCTTGTCGCTTTTGGCCTAGGTTCCTTCCCCATTTTTAATAGGCGGCACATGCGTTTTGGTTCTTTTTAATCCCTTTGTTGCTTTCCAAAGAGAGTAATCAGTTTTGTTTTTTTTTTTGGATTTTTTTGTTTTCCGGGGCGCGTGTCCTTTGCCAGGTCTTTCTTGCCTTCCGTTTCTCTCTAACGAACTCCCTGACCTCAATAGGATAATTTTGATTCCTACGGGATTCGGTGTGACTAGCAGTAGAACTTTCCCATGCTGCTTGTTGAATAGTACTGTTAAATACCTCTAGTTCGTTTTCCAACTGTACCGGTGTTTTAATCGGCACTCGTAGATTTATTTGCATTTCAATTAGTTCTTGGAATAGGTCCCAGTTAGTTCTATTATTTGTTAATTTAGGCAGGTTATCCTTATTATTTATCATTGTGCTAAGTGTCATGATAACAGGTGTATGATCGGAATATATCCCTTCGCTGTTTTCGATGCACATGTAATCCTCGAAGATCCCTTTCGCTAAATAGAAATCAATGAGATCTGGCATTTTATTTATATCAGCAGGCCAGTATGTTGGTTTACCTCCAGAGTGGAACTCGCAGTTATTTATTCGTCCGGCTTCGAATAGCTCTTTTCCTTTATGGATTGTAAGTCTTGATCACCAATAGGTGTTTTTTGCATTAAAGTCACCACCAATAATACAATTGGATCCTAGTGATCTAAAGAGTCTTTTATAATCTTGTTTGTTTAGATTATAGCGTAGAGGGCAGTAAATAGAGGAAATACTGTATTCATTATTATTGTTAGTTTATGGTTTTAACTTGCATACTTTCTTCTTCTATACTAGGTTCTTCATAGTATTTCAGATTCTTTTTCACTATTACTGTTGATCCTCCTCTGGAACAGCATGGTAACATTCATAATCACGTATTTTAATAAATGATGTTTTTGTCAAATGGCTCTCCGATATAAGGCATATATCTATTTTTTCTTAATTTAGAAAAATTTCTAGCTCTGGAACATGTTGCGCTAGTCCGTTCGCGTTCCAGGTGATAATTCTTAATGTTCTGCTCATTTTAGTATATGCGGGCTGTTGCCTTGTTCAAGGTTTGATGCATATCTAGACGCTTATATAAAGCTTCTAGACCACGTTCTTGCTTTGCTAGCCGTATATTTATGGCTTCTATGCTTCGACAAATCCTTTCAAGGGGGTTATCATTCATAGCATTAGATGATTGCTGTACAATTTGTGAATAACTTTTCCGCTCTGTACCTATACCTGGTGGTTTTGGCTCCGCTTGGGTTTTAGTTGGTTTCTCTTCTCTGGTAACCTTAGGCTTTTGAGGAAACTGATGCATTTTGTTTCTTAGCCTTTGAAGTTCTTTGGCTACTTTACAGCCTCTATAATTTGCAGGATGATGCCCCTTACAGTTTATACATTTTGCAGGGGTGTTTCTACTTTCTATACACTCTTTTGCGTTGTGTTTTCCAGCACATTTTACGCATCTTGGCTCCCGTCTGCAATATTCTTGCGTGTGGTTGAAACCTTGGCATTTTTTGCTCTAAGGTATTAGCCTCGTGTTTTTCTTTAGTGGTTCTATTTTTACTCTCATATTGAGAATTGCTTTGATGTTGAAGATGTTTTCAACTTTCTCCTTTTTGTTAAACGTAAGCATGAAGAGTGGAAGCCCCCTTTTATTGACTTGATTGTTCTCACCTCTCTCTCGTTTTAGGATGTTTACTGCATCTTCTATTTGCAGATCTCTTGCCTTTAGGTCCTCAATTATGTCCTCCTTCTTACACGTTGAATGAAGGCCTCTGGCCATAACCTTAACTGTGCGTTCGTTTTTATCTTCGTATTTGAACTATTCTTTACCTTCCGCATTGAGCTTTGTTGCTAGAGCTCTATATGTATCTAAATCTGGTGTATTGATTTTCCACACGTTATTGTTTAGTGACACTACTCTATATTCCTTAGCTGTCACTGATTTCATTATAGTTTGTATACTAGCAAATTCTGTTATGCCGATTACATTAATTGGCGGAGGAGCCTTTTCTTTCGGTACAACCTTTTGTTGCCGATTTGGTCGCTGTTGCTGGTGATCTCGTTTGGTATTAGTATAACCAGTTACTAATACATTAGCTTGCGAATGATCTCCAACTTCAGGCGAGAATTCTACTTTTCGTTTTTTGGTAGGTCTTTTCTTCCTTTTCAGTACCCAATCTGTTTCTCTCATGAGATCCACTTCATCAGTATGGAACTCATTGTTATAACTGGTGTGAGTACTTGTTTCATTATAACAAGTTAGCGGGTTTTTAGAAATCTCCATTGGTTTGGACTTTTTTAATACTTCATTTTCTTCTTTTAGTTTTTCAATTTCGCTTTTTAGTTGGGTTAAAAGTTCATCTACTTCACTGAGTTTTCGACGGAGTTCAGCGTTTTCGTCTTTCTGCTGATTTGCAGAGTTAGTATGATTGTTTGGTGATCTTAACAACGTTGAACTTCTTTCGAATGGGTTTAGCAATGATTGGCTCACCCCAGAATCCATTGAGCCAGCCTCGTAAGAGGATGGATTAGCCAACTGGGTAGGTTTACCACCTGGGGTATTGTTTCCTTTTTGCGTTGTATTCATTGCTTTAAAACTGGTTAAGTATCAACTACCAACCTAACCAGTACAAGTTGGTAGTGGGTCATTGAAGAGAACATCATTTGCTATGTTCTCGGTAGTCGGTTATTCCGCCGTATCTCGGTCGCCAGAGCCTCGTTAGTTAATTAGCAGGAAGTACCACATGCGGGTGAGGTTGGAATTTGGGCTAGTATTTTAAGACCATCTAAACCGGCGCCCCTTACCCCCCATTTAACTACCATGAAAACCACGTAAAAAAGAGCCGCCTTCAAACGAGAATAGCTTTGTACATTTAAGATAGATTATTGTTTTTTTATTTTCTATAAATATTTCAAGTTTTGCGCTTTCTAAAACTGTATAATACATATATAGCTCGAAAGGAAAGATTTCCAAAAAACTTGTTTGAAATGTCTGTATGAGTAGATCGATCGAACCAATATTCTGACTCTCTGCACTTTGGCGACTCATTTTACTAATACAGATAAACGTAAAAAATAATGTAAATCAAAATTAAATTACACGTTAATTAAACTATCGATTCTTGTGAAAAAAGTTCAGGAAAACCAACTTTCGTTAAAACTATTTTCGAGGCAGCGTTGTATGGAGGGTTCTTACTGTGCATCGCCATAATGGAGCTTTTAAGTTATATTTTGTAACTACCAAGTTTGCCTTAACAATTTATTGCGTTATTTACATTATTTGCTTTACAGCATAAAAATATGGTAAACCATTTTGAGTAAATAATTGTGCCGATTTTACTGTATTCATAGCCCTTTGAGTGGGTATATGTTACTTCATAATAAAGAATGTGTTCAGTTTTCTTTGGAAATATACCAAAAAAAAAGGAGTAAAACAAAAAAAAAAGCATAAAATATATTCTTGTAAAAACCTCTTTGGATGAACAAATACCAAAAAGCTTAGGGAACTATAAATTAATTTAAATTAAATTATTCATTTAAGAGATCGTATAAATTTAATTAATTTTTCTATTTTGTATTTTTATAAGACAAAAACAAAATAAAATGAAAACAAAAACACTAATTTAAATAAAGTTTTATTTCAAGTTTTATTTACTTTTACGAACATTAACTTACATACGAATATATGAATATGTAGTATGTACATATGTATGTATAACATATATGTACATTCATCTTGACAGTTGGTTTTTTTCGCACATTAAATACATAAATAGTGTACTCGTACATACGTAAAAATATTTATATTACACCTGAAATGGTACAGGGTGTACAGGACTGAAAGGTTAAAATCCTAAAAAGTAAATTTATCGGGGTAAAGTAAACTAAATCGTAATGACAAAACATGACCACAACGTCTAAAAATAACATGGTTTTAAACCGAAAACCATCTTGATACAGTGAAAAAATAACTTTTACAATTCACTGTGTACAAGGGATTTCACTTTCTCATTTAATGTTTATTAAATTTAAAATGTCAATCAACCTACTGCCTAAACCAATCTTAACGCTGTCACATAAATCGTTCGATTATTATTGAAAAAATGTACAAACATTCCTGTAATAATATTAGAATACACCACTCGTAACTCGGTATCAGTGTATAATGTATACTCGTGTACGGGCACATGTACGTTTACATTGGGTAAATAAAAATTTGTTCGTCCCCTTTCTTTTTTGGACAAAATACGTATTGAGATAAAAGAAAATTTCTTTTTATTATCAATTAACGTTATTGATTTTCTTTTTAATTTTATTTAATTTATTCATTTCGTTCGTTTTTTTTTTCTATCAGCACAAGAAAAAAAATTAGTCGAGGGAAAATTATCTGATTGTGATTGGAATGGAAAATCGAAGTGAGGGCAGGAAAATTAATTTTTTTTTTACTAACCATTCTATTCAGTCAAGGTGAGAAATGTAAAAATCGTTACTTTTAACGATCGGTATTTTTTTTTTTTTTAATTTGATGAAGCTTTAATTTGTGATATTCAAATAATGTATGGCAATGTTTACATAAAGCTGAACATTTATTATTATTTTAATTATATCAGAAAATACAAATATTTTATTTTAAAAATACTAAAACTTTATTTAATATACAAATAATATGTAAAATTTTATAAAAACCCTAGCAGCCACCCACGATAGTATATGAGCACATCATACTCTGACTCCTCTCATATCAAATTACTAACATATAACAAAAAAAAAAGAAAAAAAAAGTTTAGAAAGTTTGGAAAATGGTTTTTAGTAAAATTTAATTTACATGTTTTATATGGGCTTTGAATTCTAAATGTTTTTTCTTTTTGTGGTGTTGTTGCTGTTATATATCGTTCTTGGTATATAATTAATAAACATACATACATCGTTACATGTTATCTCCTAAATTTTTTCATCTTGGTCTTGATCTTCTTGTTAGAATAACATTTTGTTTTCTTTCTAAAGTTATTTTATTTTTTATTTTACTAGTTTCCTTTTTTTGTTTTTTTTTTTGAATTTTCACTTTCCGTTTTAATTATTTGAAATTTACAGGCTGCGTTAAAATAAAAATGGAATTTTGCGCAGAGTTCAACATGGACGAAACTTTCACTGAAAATGGGAGTAAATTTGACACAGGCAAAACTTATAACCGTGTGAAGCGAACTAGTGGCCCAAGTTTCTTGTTTGCCAGTTGCTTGCTGTCCAGTGTTGTGCGTCTAGATCTATTTTATGCTTGTCTAATATTAAATATCGTTAATAGCGCAGACAATATAAACCAAATGTCGACAATAGCCCCGTGAACAATAGTTTTCGACATAGACAATGTAGAAAATTCGATAGACAATTCGTAGACAATGAAGATATTACTTTTATTGTTGTTTTTTTTCCACTTTGGAAACACGTTTAGTAGAGCATACAATTTGAAAACGCCTTCTAAAAAGCCTTACTATTTGACAGCAACACAGTAGGCAATTTTCCCATTGTGTGGAAAAACAGCTCTAATACCTTACTATATTCTGTACTAGAAAATATCAAAGACCCATAATTTCGATTTAATGTCTACAGGGGTTTTCTACCTCAGTTGGGTATGCGTAGCTATATTGTTTTAATTTTGTTAAGTTGAAAACTTTCATTCAGTGTGCGGTCGCAGATAAATATAAACGAAACGCATTAATGGCGTCGTAAATTTTTTTAGAAGCTATGCGACCTTCTCTATAGAGCTGTTTTTTCCACGCAATGAAAAAATTGCGTACCGTAAAGTGCTACCTATAATACCGGGTACTGTAACTGGAAAATAGGATTTTTTCTAAATAATAAAAATATCTAAACAAATTGGTTATGGTATCGTTTTATAGTCAAAAATATAGGTAAGTAGGTGGATCCTGGTCTAAGTGCATACTATAGATAGGTAAGTGTAATAATATTGGTTGCCACTAGATGTCATTGTTAGTTCTATAATGTATTTTAACCATGTATATCGAGTAGTTTTAGGTGTACGTCAAACAGCATCAGGGCATGAAGAATAAAATAAACGACGCATGAGATTAACTGTTAAATGAAAGTCTTTTAATTTATAATAATTGCCACAATTATTACAAAGTGTCAGAAGGAAAATCGGAAATAGGAAACGAAGTTTAATAAGCGGATTATTGAAAATTAGTGAATTTTTGTGGATTGTTTGGAAGGAAGCGGTGACGTCACGTTGTGAAATAGCGGACCATATTACAATTTGTGGTGAAACGAGTCATCGTTGTAAAATATTTATCGAAATATTTTGGATTAGTTTTGGAAAAATCGAACATTAACACATAATAACGTTGAACGAACGGTTACCAGTGGAATTGGATTGCGCGAATTTGGAAAAGGGGTGGTCAATGTGGAAACGTACATTTTTAATGTACAGGGTGGGCCAAATAATTTTTTTTTTTAAAAATGCAATAAAACAAAATGTTCTTAATATTTTTTCAAATTTATTTTTTCATTGTAAAGAACAATCCTTCCGATTAATTATGGAATACTATTTCATTCATATGACTGCCTCGGCTGGCCTTGACATACCCCATACGGTCGGTCCAATTTTTGAGCACATTTTCGATGGTATGCGGCATTATGTCTTCAATGGCAATGCGAATACTGTTCTTGAGAGCGTCAATCGTTGCTGGTTTATCGGCGTAACACTTATCTTTGACGGCACCCCAAGGATAATAGCCCAACGGCGTCAAATCACAGCTCCGAGGCGGCCACATCACATTAGCATTTCGGCTGATAATTCGATCTTCGAAGACAGTGCGCAAAAGATCAATTGAAACGTGTGCTGTGTGGCACGGAGCGCCGTCTTGTTGAAACCAAATGTTGCCTATGTCCTCCTCTTCAAGTGCCGGCAACAAAAAATCGTTTATCATGGCGCGGTAGCGCCCATAATTGACAGTAACGGCGGCTCCTTGCTTATTTTCAATGAAAAATGGTCCAATGATGCCACCGGACCAAAATCCGCACCAAACAGTCACTCGTTGAGGATGCATCGGCTTCTCTACGATCACGTGCGGGTTCTCCGTGCCCCAAATGCGACAATTCTGCTTGTTTACATAGCCGCCAAGATGTAAATGCGCCTCATCCGAAAAAATGATTTTTTTGCCAAGATTTTCGAAGTAATGTTTCAATATTCCCCAGCGTTGTTCAAGCGAATACACAACCATTTTCGTTCAGCGGAAGGATAAAACTAACTTCGTATCAAATCAAAAGTGACATAACCCTTACCAAGTGACATAACCGTTACCAAATAACCGCTAGTTCAAAAAAAAAAAGTTATATGGCCCACCCTATATATGATGGCAATGGGAAAAAATGTTAAAACTGAATCGGAAAAAATAGCAACATTTCTGTGGTTAATTGGTTCCCAGACGATGGAGATAAATAACACATTGTTCCCGAACGATGGAACAACGGATGGGATTCTTGGAAATGAGAATGCTGTCATTGAGCCAGTTGCTGTTCAAATGGTAAATGCAAACGAAAATGGGCAAGAGAATAAAAATGCTACGGCTGTGGTACCAAATGCCAATATTCCAAGAACTTTAAAAAAGCGTTTGATGGGTATTGTATACCCCTAGAACATACTAATGGAATCGTTCAAATTTCACAAGATTGTGCAAAAAGAAAAACAACCATTTGTAGAGTTCGAAACAGAACTTCGCAAACAAATTGAATTTTGTGAGTACAAATTGGAAGGAGGAGGCATTCCATTCTCATTCTCCATTTTGTTGTTTTACCATGTGCAATGGGGAAGCCCAATTGCTTTTAGACGGTCGGCAGATCCCTCTCCGTACTAGGTCTTCGAATTCGTTGCAAGCCACTTGGTATTTGTCTGGCGCGAGCCGACGAGGAAACTGGATGGCCTGTTGTAATTATTTGATGCGTGATATTACTTTTTGACGGAGCCATGTGGTCGTGATGTCCTTATATTCCCGTAAAATATCCGAGAATGGATCTATGACATCGAAGGTTGTAATCCCTAACGTTGAATCTGTCGTTGGTGTACCTTTTGTTGACAACCTGGTTGAGCCGTCTATCAAACGATTTTGTTTCATATCTATCAACAATCCGTAATGTTTGATAAAATCCGCCCCGATGATCAGTTGTTTTACGTCGGTCACGATAAAGTTCCAGATAAAATTTCGCCGAAGTCCAAAATTTAAAGATAATCTCCTTTCGCCGTATGTGTGAATTTGTGTCCCATTTGCTGCAAAAAGTTTCGATCGATTTAATATTTTACGATTATTTTCACTGTTCGGGGGTAAAACAGAGATGTCCGCATCGGTATCAATTAAAAATTTTTGCTTGCATTTAAGATCCGAAATGTATAAACGATTTATATAGGCATCCGAATTTTTGTGTTCATTCGAATTTTTCCCCTCATTCGACCGAATATTTAGTTTTTTGTGGCAAAATCACACGGCTGTTTGCATTTCCGTGCTTTTTCACCAAACTTATAATGCCACCAACACTGTTCGAAGTTTTGCTTTTTATTTGAAGTATGAGAAGATGTTCCTCGTGATCTCGATCGTTGTCGTGATTGATAATTGTCAGCATGTTGTAATTTATCAAATCGTTTCACTAATTCGTTTATTTTCGTCTCTAGTGACTATATTGCTGATGTGGATGTGGATTCAATAGTATTGGATACTGCGTTGACTTGATTAAAATCTTGATTAATTTTTGAATATCGTCGTCGCTGGTTGAAATTATCATGCGAATTTGGTTAGGTAAACGTTGCATCCAGATTTGCTTCAACATTTCGTCCCCTACTTTTGATCCTCCTTTTACACGTGGTGTTACAACACTATGTCCCGTAACCTCACTATTTTTCATATATTTATGGCTGTGCACTATTTGTTAAATTATTTTAATATTTACGACAGTAATTTTTGTATTTATTTATAGTTAATGCGTGCTTTTTATCACATCGGGTTGGTCACCAAATTATGGGTTGTTATTTATTATTTACGAATAAAGGAATGCGTTTACTATTTTAAATTACGTTTTTTCTTTTTTGCTTTATACACAACACGAGACTGATTTTTTCTTTTTTGTACAGTTGATTAACAAAGTAAACAAAAACCTTTTGAAAAAGTATTTCCCGATGAACCAAATTGAAGTAAAAAATGGAGAAGTAATATATCGACGTCTTCGGTTTGCAGGATAACCCCACACAAGTTTTTTGTAATAAACACTTTTATTATTTAAGAATTTTAAAACAAAAATTTTCAGCGGCTGGAATTCATCAAATTTTGAAATAATTTGTGAATATTTCAAAATATTAATTACGTTTTGAGAAGTTTTTTCGAAGAGGTACTCCACGTATAAATGGGTATACTAAATAATAAATTGTGTTTCAATTACTTAGTTTTGACCAGGGCGCAGCTCATGGGTGCCCTCACAAATTTCCTGTACAGCACACTGAAAAAAATAATCCCAGTAAAATTTACAAAATCTTTTTGTAAAAGGTCTAACAAAACGGTTTTATAAAATTTACTAAAAAATTGTAATTTTTTAAATTTTTTTTTTAAATTTATAAAAAAATTAATGAAATTCATAAAATTACCTAAATTTTATAATTTTTTTTTATAAAATTGATAAAATTTTTAAAAACAAATATTTTTGTAATATTTACAAAAAATATGTAATGTGTACAAAGGTATTGTTAAATTAATTATGAAATTTTATACAAGTAAAAAAAATTCCCAATAAATTAGAAAGTTTTTTTGTCAATTTTATAAAAAATTGCAAATGAATAAAATATTGGTGTACAAAATCTTTTCTGAATTTTTGTAATTTTTATAGCAATAAATCGATTTTTTTGTAAATTAAATAAATAATTTTTGTAATTTTATCGAATTAAGTATTACTTTCTTGTACTTCTACAAAATATTTTATTAAATTTACAGAAAGAGAATTATATATTATACAAAATTTTTATTCTGCTATGACTCGTATATAATATATTATACATATATATATATATATATATGTATATCGACGCTAATTTAACCAACCGGCACAAGTGACGTTTAGGAAATATTACAGGAGAAGGAAAAAACGATTTCAATTGAAATTTTAATAAAAACGATAAATTATTATTTTTATTATAAAACTTAATATTAGAAAAACTTAAATAATCGTAAATTATTTTCATTTTAATTTCGTTCAATTTTTATTATGATACATTATTGCTTGAGCGTATCTTTTGAAGGAACATTTTTGTCAAAAGATAGTGTTTTTTCGCAAAAAAATTAAATTTTGTTTTAACAGATATTTAGAATAAAACCAGTGCTTTCCAATGATATAAAAAACTGATATTTCAAAATTTGGCGCTTGTGCCGTTTGATTAAATTAGCGTCGATATATATATATATATATATATATATATATATATATATATATATATATATATATATATATATATATATATATATATATATATACATATATATAACCAACAAAACCGAAGGATAGGAAATACATATAAACCCCAATTTCCATTGAGACCAAATTAGAAAACAAAATTTATCAAAACAGAAAAATTTTTAGTTTTTTTATATTATAATAAAAATGGAGGTGTGGCCAACACACGACTTTCTTTTACGAACAGAGAATTTTGAGAAATTTTAATTTTTTTTTATAATTTTTTAATTTTTTTTTTAATTTTTAAATTTTTAAATTTTTTTTTAATTTTTTTTTTTTTAATTTTATTTGTTTTTAATTTTTGGAAACATTTTGTTTTTGGTAGTTTTTTGTAAACCTTATACTTTTTAAGTTATTTGCAAAATAAATTTTCTGGACCAAGGGAGTGGCCACTTCCGGTTAGCCGATTTGGAGTAAAATTCACTGGGACCTCCCAATTTATCAAAAAAGCTAAACTCTGAAGTTTCAGTTCGATTGGTTTAACCATCTGGGCTGTAGAGAGGACACAGACAGACTGACAGACTGACAGACGGACAGACGGACAGACTGACAGACTGACAGACTGACAGACTGACAGACTGACAGACAGACACCATTTCGAAACCCACTTTTTCGGACTCAGGGGACCTCAAAACAGATAAATCACTAAAAATATCAAGGTCCAAAATTTTCATGATTACTATACTTTATTTTACTAGAGTAAAAGAAAGTAAAAATTAATGAAATTCATAAAATTACCTAAATTTTATAATTATATTTTTTATAAAAAATATGTAATGTGTACAAAGGTATTGTTAAATTAATTCTAAAATTTTATAAAATTAAAAAAAAAATCCCAATAAATTATAAAGTTTTGTTTGTCAATTTTATAAAAAATTGCTAATGAATAAAATATTTGTGTACAAAATATTTTGTAAATTTTTATAATTTTTATAGCAATAAATCGATTTTTTTGTACATTAAATAAATAATTTTTGTAATTTTATCAAATTGAGTATTACTTTCTTGTACTTCCACAAAATATATTATTAAATTTACAAAAAGAGAATTATTTATTTTTCTGCTATGACTCATATCGCAGAGGTACCCGGTATTTTCCGGGCAAATATTAGTATTCGATAAATCGCCGAATTCAAATAATTATAATTTATACAAAAAAAAAAAATATTCCTGAAATAGTTCAACAAATTTTGTGTAATTCAGTTATTGTATTTCTGTTTGGTGAACAATATTTTTGGTTTTTCCATTTGAAAACTTCATCTAAAAATCATTTTATATCCCTTCTTCAAAAGTGAATTTTATCCAAATCGGTTAAAAGATAGCCAGCCAAGTTCCTTCCAAAGTAAACATATTCAAAAGTTTCATCTCAAAATAATTTTAGAATCCCATTTCTATCACACATGTCAAATTTAATCATGGTTAGTTGAGATATAACCAAGTTCGATCCAATAGATTGACTTTACTCCAGAACTTCATATTAAAGTCTTTTTAGAAATCATTTTATAGAATCCCATTTCCATCGCACTTGTTGAATTTCATCAAAATCAGTTAAGAAATAGCCAATTTCCATACTAATTGACCATACTCCAGAAACTCATCTAATAACCTATAAATTGCATCATTATCGGTTAAGAAATAGCCAATTTCCAACAGAATAGGCCGCACTTCAGATCTGCATCTAAAAATCAATTTAAAATCCTATTTCCATCGCACATGTTGAATTTGATCAAAATCGGTTAAGCGAAATAGCCAAGTTCCATAAAAATTGGTCATACCCCAAAAATTCATCTAAAAATCTTTTTAGAATTCCATTTCCATCGGAGATATTGACTTTCATCAAAATCAGTTAACAAATAGCCAAGTTCCATAATAATTGGCCATACCTCAGAAATTCATCCAAAAATCATTTTAGAATCCCATTTTCATCGCGCATTATAAATTTCATCATTATCGGTTTAGAAATAGCGAAGTTCCAACACAATTGGCCATACTTCAGATCTGCATCTATAAATCATTTTAGAATCCCACTTCTATTGCACATCTTGAATTTGATCAAAATTGGTTAAGAAATAGCCAAGACCCATAATAATGGTTACATAAGATATTTTTGCAAATCCCAAAATAAAAATAAATACAGACATTAAAATAAAAGTACATTTATTTATTTTACAAAATAATAAGTAGTGCTTCAACTTCAAATACAATAAAATACGTATTTTTAGTGCTTAACTCAATGGAATCTCCATCTTTTTGTCAGAAAACTTTGTTTTGTGGAATTTTTACTATAAACTTTATGAAGGTTATCACGTTGTAACGTCCAGCAGTAGTCTGTCATC